>CM038702.1:31145193-31595193 GCA_021613375.1 Megaleporinus macrocephalus | reverse complement strand
GCCAGAGAGAGAGAGAATGCCAGAGACAGAGAGAGAGAGAGAGAGAGAGAGAGAGAGAGAGAGAGAGAGAGAGAGAGAAAGAGAGAGAGAGAAAGAAAGACAAAGAGAGATGTTGCAAGAAAAAGAGAGCAGGAGAAAGAAAGAGAGTGAGTGCGTGCAAGCACCTGAGAAAGAAAGAGAGTGCCAGAGAAAGAGAGAAAGAGTGTGCCGGAGAGAGAGAGAGAGAGAGAGAGAGAGAGAGACAGAGAGAGAGAGAGAGAGAGAGAGAGCGCAGGAGAAAGAAAGAGAGAGTGCGTGCAAGGAAGAAAGAGAGCACCAGGGAAAGAAAGAGAGAGAGAGTGTGCCAGAGAAAGAAAGAGAGAGAGTGAACCGGAGAAAGAGAGAGAGAAAGAGAGAAAAGAGAGAGATAGATGGAGTGCCAGAGAGAGAGAGAACGCCAGAGAGAGAGAGAGAGAGAGAGAGAGAGAGAGAGAGAGAGAGAGAGAGAGAGAGAGAGAGAGTGGGGGAAAGTGAAGGAGAGGGGTGGAGGTGGTGTGTAGATAAAAGCCTGGCTGCAGGGTTCCTAATACAGTTCATCTGATTGCTCGGCACTGCTTAACTGTTCACTTCATCATTAATGATCAACATCGTGTTGACAGTGCAACTCGGCCTTCAGCACCTGACTTCAAACGGTGGCTTACCTGGAAATTAGTTTAGTCCAATAAAACCCACGTCATTTAAAGACCACTGCTGCATGTTAAAAACTGATGGAGGGATTGCTTCGTTTTTAGTTTTTGATCATTTAAAAACAAAAAGTGTTCAACACTACAAGTTAATATGATACAAAAGGTCATATATAAAAATATATACAGAGTGCAGAACTCTACAGCGCCTCAGTTTCAATACGCCACAAAAACTCTGAAATGAAATGAATGACAACACTCCTGTGACGAGACTCAGATTAGTTCACTAGTTCACTAAGTGAGTAACAGTGAAAAGACAGATCAATTACAGATATACTGTCAGTTTCAGCCCCGTTGCGCGCATACACAGGCGTGGCCATCTGGCTCTCTGAGCACCTCTGGAATAACATTTATCACTGGGAGTGCTCCAGCAGCGTCTCTGCTCTCTCCAAACGCTCATTCTGTTAATGTGATGAGCTCACACACATGCACACCCCCCTAAATCTTTCACTTCCACACCCCTCTCTACTTCACTGGGACCCCGTGTCTAGCCTGTGTGTGTGTGTGTGTGTGTGTGTGTGTGTGTGTGAACACAGCAGTAAGAGAAGTGTCTGACCAGAGGAGCCGTTGCCCTAGGCTGAGTGATGTCACACTCCGTGTCGGAGGTGAGAGAGTCAAATGGGAGCAAACAACCTCAAACCTTCACAACAGTTTCCAATCTCCTCCATCCTTTCAGCTCAAACTGAACCCGCTCCGTTTGCCTGCATGTGCTTGTTGCCAGCTCCCAGAACTTGGCCCCTTTTCTTGTCCCACCAATGAGAACCAGATGTTTGTAGTCATGTTTCTGAATCCCCATCTCTCTTTTCTCTTTGCCGCACACACCCACACACATGAGAACTTAATGGAATATTCCAACAGTGTTTAACCCGATATCTGTCTGTCGCACCTGTGGCACGCAGCAAATTCATTTCCTTCAACGGTAATTGAAGAAAAGAAAACATTCAGACTTAAAACAGAGTCACAGATTATTGTGATGCATCAATCATGAATATTATGGCTGATTACGATTCATTCAGAGACGAACTGGACCAAGGCCAGTTTTTCTAAGCCCATTGTTCAAATCTGAAGCTCACGTTGCGTGGATGAAAAACACTTGAAACAAACAAGCACTTTAATAGGCAAGCATGCAAAGCAAACAATATTATTTCTTCTTTTATTTTTATAAATAACAAAGCAAATAAAGTACTACATTGAATGCAAAAGCCATCTGGCTATTCAGCACAAACTGCATAATTATGCTACAGCATTTTGGTAAAGGTGTAGCAGCTGCATTCAAGTACAGCACGTGAGGCAAGAGTCCTTGCCTACCTAACATTTATTTACTAATAAAATTGCGACACAGATCAGACAGATTTAAATCAACACAATGTCAAATCGCTAATTTCATTTCATCTTTTCCAATTCCAAATAATCATAGCAACAAAGTCCATTACTCTTATATTAATCTTATATCTTCCTGTAATAAAACACTGTTAAATTACTGTTAAAATTCACAATCAAATCACAACTACTGAATTAACAACAATTTCAGTAAATTGCATTACACATATCTCTCTGAGAATAACCTTTACATTTAATTACTCGCAATGCATTAAAACATGTGCTTCCTCTATATAGATTTTTGGTGCCCATGTTTGACCCGTATCAGCTAACAGTTTGTCAAAGCATCTAATCGCTTATATAAATATTAAACCTGAAGAGAGATCTGCGTGATGAAGAAGAGCGAGCACCAGTCCTCAGGTAAACAACAGAATCAAGTTTCATTCAGAAATAGCTTTGCAAGCTTTATATATAAGTCATTCATTTTGCTGTAGAACAGTTTTGACTGGTTTGTCTCTGGTTTTTAAACTGCAGTAGCCATTCATAGTTTTCATCAGTGTGAGCGTCTGCGTGTAGTTCGAAGTTGAGTTTTTTAAAACAACGATTTCTTTCTTAATAAGTTTTGCCTTACACAACTGGTATAGATGTGTGGACTCTAGGCTTGAGTCGACTGACGAGAGCATCTTCAGTCACAGAGAGTTTCCAACCATTCGTGACTGTCAATCAAGTAAGACAATTTAAATATCTGAACACCATCTGCAGGTTTCAAATACACAAAGTAATGAGGGGTTTCTTACAATCTGCTTTCTTTCTTTAAACATTAGTCCATGTGCTGAATTAGCCCTGATGTACTGTTTGGCATTGAAACATAGACCTTTTAGATCTCTCAATTGCTGCCATAACAGTTAAACTGATATAGTGATTTATTAAAACTGCCAAATCATACAATAAAGTACCAATCTACATGGCTTCTAACCAAATGTCGGACCAGTCTTTGTTGAGTTTAAGCAGTCACATCAGCTAGTGTGGTGTTCACACAAGGTGCACTAGTTCTTAATTAAGGTGGATCCTCAATGTGGCAGCGTCTGTGTTTTTGCCTCCTCATAGCGTCCCACACCCCTCCCGGCTGACGTGATTATACCGTGGCGTGTTGTACACATTATCGTGTCTATTTAGAGAGTAAACCTGAAGTAAACTACTCAGAGCACACCGCATTAAAGACATTTAAGGTATACAAATAGAACAAATCAGCCGCACAAATTAGTAGATATTCTACAAGCTGATATATACAGTGCAGCCCCGCAGTACAAGAGCGAGGTAGTGAGGCAGAAAAGCCGACTTTATGGGGAATGTGCTTCCATTCAGACCTATCGGGAGCTATTTCTGCGCCTAAAAGGTATTGATTTCTGGTTTATGCTTTAAGAGACGCGGGTGGCTTGAATCGGCTTATAAAACCTGTCCGGAGGGAAGGCAGCACATGGTTGCTCCATTAATCTATCCCCAAAGCTGAGATCGGTATGCTTTTGGCTTATAGCACAATGCTACCCTCAAAAAAAAATAAAACCCACCCAGAACTGGCAGGCACATCAAAACTGCTGTTACCACACATAAAACACCCCTATTACAGCCGTGCCTCGCTGCCACCAGAGGATGGATGCCACTGGCGATGCAAGTTTGCGCTGCCTTTCTCCACCATTCCGCAGCTTCTGAGCCACCATCCAGCCGCCCCTCAAGAAAATTTATTTAAAAGAAAAAGAAAAAAGAAAGAAAGAAAGAAGTGATACACACTATAGTGCTAGACCACAAAAAACCATATGAGGATGACGTGAGGTTGGGAGAGGAACCAAAACCTCCTCCCTGACTTCTCAAGTCAAACCTCAATATAACACAGGCTGGGAGTGAGTGATACACTCACTGCTGGAAGCAACGGTTACACATACACACACACTCTGGAAGACCTAATGGAACAACCAAACCGTCTGATGTGCTCCTGCTCCTCCGTTTCCCACATGTGTACAAGGGAGCATGTGAGGTTAGCAATGTTGGGGAGGTCAGTGCTGAATGAGGCACAGCAGAGTGACTGATTGGAGTGGCTCATGTTTCTATTAATATTCCCAACTATTCACACAGCTCTGAAACGAGACCGCTACACTCCTAAAAGAGGGGGCTGGCAAAGGGTTCTTTAAGCGATGCCTTAAAAAAAAACAAAAAAAAAAAAAAAAACTTTGGCTCCCTAAATCAAATGTCATTAATGAGCTATGTGAGTGTGAAGTCGAAAGTTCTTTCGACTCTAAAACATTTCTTTAGAATAAGATGTTTGATTCATATACAAAGACAGAACCAACACGATGCTCCTTTTTGGTAAAAAAAATTTTTATAAATTTTTGGTGGCACCAGGAGTTGCAAAGCCTAAAGTGCAAATACAGCCACTTTACTGTAAATAATTAAGAATCTGGACAATCTTCCTAGGATGGCACATTTCACATTATTCATTGACTCTTCACATATTAAAGAGTTAATTTTGCATAAATTTTGTAAAAATAAGTGGCATATCCTTTCAGATACATCCACTGAAAAGTTTTACGATGTCTTTATGGCACTAGGCCCGTCATGTGCACACAATTTTAGATGACAATTAAATTAACTTAAATAATTGCCATTAATAATTTAACTGTCCACTGAATGAAACTATTTAAGTACAAGCCAGAGCTGGCCGAACCAGCTGACTAGATAATCTTGCATGCTAGCTATATCTGATTAATAGTGAATACTCAACATACAAAGTGATACACTACACTATTGTAGCTATATTACTCAGTGCTGCCCTCTAAATGTGAGCCTCTTCTTAATTAAATTTTTACTGCTTTCTTTTATTCCAGTTCAAATGCTCAGCACACCCAGAACACCCACTTCACATTCTGCTTCTTTCACAAATCTGACAAATGTGAAAAGTAACTGCAATCTTTCCAGTAAATACTAATAACTGACTATATAATTTTTTAACTACATAAATTATAAAACTGTGTGTTGATTGAGACAGCCTTATCTAGCACCTTCATTTTCTTAAGAGTAAAGTGAGCTTCAACAGCTAACACCGAGGAAAGGCCATGAATTCCTTCAAGACCAGTCTGGAGACCCCCCATTTTGACTTTTTGACCTTTCCAAGCATCTCGTCTAAAAAGGTCTAAGCAAGACCCTCAGTCTCTCCGCATGGTGCAGCAGTTAACCACACATCCATCTCACTCCCTGCTTTGTGTGTGTTAAAGGAACGGTCCAGAAAAACCCAACTCCACTCGCAGTCAATCAGATCAGACTTGTGACGCCAGTTCTGCACGGGAGCTATGAGGTTAATGTAAGTTGCATATAATGAAAGCTTAAACACACTAGTGAGCATTGTGCGCACTGCACGCCTAAATGAAGACACATGTGCCGCATACCAGGCTGGGCTCTAAAGTCCAGTCAAACAGACATGCTGAGGCGGTTCTCAGAGATCCCGTTTTTTTTATATGTATTTTTTTATATGTACAGCTACCAGTTTCAGCTATGAAGCTTGCTTGTATCCATGTGTACAGATACCAACGTGTCATGTAGTGTCTCAAATCACATAAGCACATCAATTTGAGACTACTGAACAACTCGACCCAGTTAAAGGCAAGTGTGCAATGACTGAGTAACACAGCTAGACCAGTCTAAAGAGGTCAACCACAAACTTGTTTGTTATGGCTTGGATGCGATACTTCATAATTCTTAACAGATATTGAGAAGAATCAGTTATCTCCATTTTTCAGACTTTATTTTTTGGTCTACAGAACACCAAAGCAGTTGCTGGCTTATTTATTAATTCAATAATAAGCTCTTTGTTGCACATGCAAATACATCTTTGACATCATTCAAGATCACAAATTTTTTACTGTCATATAAATAAAGACAAGTTGCTGGAGTGTCTAACTACTTTTTTTAAACTACTGTTCCTTTAAAAGAACAGTCTACCAGCAGACAACTTAGCACTACTTCCATACTCCAGCCCCTGCGAATCTTCTGGCGAGTCCTCTGGCAAGAGCCCAACTTCCTGCACTCCTGACTCACCCCAGCTGTGGGGCTTCCGGCTACAGCTCTGGGCCTCGAGCGCTGGCAGCAGAGAGAGGGTCCAACTACAGCAGAACTTGTGCACTGTTTTCACAGGTGAGAGTGTGTGTAACTGATAAGAGATAGAGCGCACGCAAAGGATGCATCAGGACTGCCGCTGATGTGGCAGAGAGGACAGGACGTGTATTATTTGGCAGGATTAAAGGCAGCAGTGCCTTTATGAAGATGAGGTTCATGACCCCTTTGTTTTATTACACTGTTTTCCTTTAATAAACATTCAGCTCCCCTCACAGCGCCTTCACAAAGCAGCGGCCGATACGAATCACAGCTTTTACACTCAACGATCCGTAACAGACGGCACCTCATTACTGCTTTTACTTCATTTTCTAGCATTACAAACGTGAGAGAGTGACCAGGAGCCAGAAAAAAAGAGGCTGGGGGAATGTGGGAAACATTACTTTCAAAGCTGATATCAAAACATGCCAGAGTGAGTTACAGAAGGAGAACACGTATGAGTGAGTGTGAGAGAGGAAGAAAGAAAGAGGGGGGAAGAAGAAAAACAGGAGTGGTGGAGCATTATTTAGGGAAAGGAATTCACTGAAGGAAAAACCGTGTGACTGATTTTTCTAAACTTTCTGCATAATTAAATGTTTTGAGTGGGTTGATGCTCCATAATAGAGAAACAAGGGTTCGTCTTCAGCACATTCAGTTACAGTAGGGGTATAACGATACACTCACACTGCCATTGGTGATACTGATTCCATGCCTCTGTATTCTTTTGATATTCTGAACAAAATCTGAACAAAGAAAAATTATAACTATATTCATGTCATTGCATAACTTTATAATAACACTGGAGCTGGGGGGGCAGGGGGAGCGCTGGAATGAGGTGCTGATTGCTTGTTGGTGTTGGTGGGGCAGTGCACTTGGATTGGATGGCATAATAAACAGAATGGCTATCCTTCACTATGCACACCAGAGTTTCGCTTTACTGTCACACCATTATCAGTTAGAAAACTTCTCCTTTGTGGTTCTATAAGGTATTTCTAGAAGGTATACTGACTCCACATAACCTCACATTATTTACAATGTTTTTTTCTATGATATTAAGTTATGAAAATGTTTGAGTATGTTAAACATGATTAAGAAATTCACCGAAGAATACATGACTTCCATCCATGCTTCCAATTTTCCCTTAAATGCAGCCGTCTAAATTCTAACACAGAGTCAGTGGACTAAACTGCTGAACCTCCCCCAGATATAGTCAATCATGTGGTTCATTCTTTGGTTTTGCATTGGAGCTAGGACTCCAAGATTGCTAACAAACACCAGATTCCTCTGTTAAAGACTGTGCAGCTAAATGGCTATGAGATTAACACACTGGGCCACAATCTTACACCATCTTTCACATCTTCAAACCTTCATTTTTCTAAATGGTATAGTATAATTACTTGTGAGCTGTTCACTGTGTACCGTGCAACATGAGAGACATATGCTGGTAATGTCGTGGTATTCTCGAGCCCAGAGCTTCCTAACCGCCAGTCTGTGGACCGCTTGACGGTGGGCCACAATAGCAGGGTGCAGGAAAAGTTAGACGCCACCCCCACAGCTGAGGGGTTGTGGGTTGAGAGGAGATTTGGGGATCCGTTTATAAAAAGGTTTGGGTGACTACTGACTTTGGCTAGTCTTGTAGTTCAAGCACAAAGCGAAAAAACTATAGTACTAAAAGGTTTATTTTTAAAAGTTTGCAGAGCAAAACAGACCTTAAAGACACAAAGCCGTACGCAGCAGACAGGTGTACGCAGCAGACAGGTGTCTCCACGCAGAGAAAGGTGAGAAAGTAGAGCGGTGGTCCTGAAGTGCCAAATAAATCCAAAAACTAAGTCAACACAACAGGAGCAGCAGCAGCAGCTTCCTTCTGCAGCTCCTGAGGAGCCACACTTTAATGCAATAACGCAACATGACCAAGTCTGTTTAGCAGCAAAACAAAGAGACGACAGACAGGAGCCAGCGCACAGGAACAGCTCATTTACTAACCAAAACTGAGGTCAACAAAACATGCTCTTCTCTCTATTGAGGCTTCAGAGAAACAGTAGGCCTGTGTGTGTGTGTGTGTGTGTGTGTGTGTGTGTGTGTGTGTGTGTGTGTGTGTGTGTGTGTGCGCGCTTTAGAAAATAAAAAAGTCAAGCTGGTACTAAAGAAATGCTTCAGAGAGAAAGCAATTTCATTTCTCATCACAGAGAGCAGGTGTTGGACGGAGTGGGGGGTGTTGTGGGGGGGAGCAGAGTGCTGAAAAGTCGTATAAAACTATTTCACTGCCCATTTCTCGTAAAATAGTAGCTGACAGTGGTGAGGGCTGCCAGACACGCTGAGGTGTCTGTGCTTTGTTTAAGTGGCATCACCCAGACACAGCTGACTGTCCAGACTAACTGCCCGCTGTCGGCCCTCCACAGAACCGTTACACACACACACACACACACACACACACACACACACACACACACACACACACACACACACACACACACACACACACACACACACACACACACACACACACACACACACACACACACACCCTACCTCAATAAAACGGCTCGGCCTGAAATCACCGCACAGTTTCCCTTCAGCCCTGAGGACGGTATTTTAAAATGTTTCTACACCAGGAAAAAAACCACAGAAACCCATATGACTTTACTAGCTTTAGTGAGTTTACTCATCTTAAGGGTACTGGAGTTCACCAATGCCCTCAAGTTGAGCAAACCAAAAAAAAGCTGTCAAGTGGATCTGATGCATTTTGTGCTACAGTGGAGTGAACAAATATTAAAACAACATTTTAATACTTCTAAGTCTACGTTGTTAACAACTAATATCTAATATGAGGAAAAAAATTAAACATGCAAAACAAAAAACTTTGCGGTTGATAAATGAGCTTCTGTTCTGATATTGCATTGTATTGCTCTGTATTGTGCCACACACAGAAATGCTCAATTTCAAGGTGCCTGGGCAGAGCTCACTGCTGTAGGCATGTACATAAATTACTGTTTTCCTCAGCATTACAAAAACAAACCAAGCTGGAACACTATATACTGTATATATCGTAGCGTGTCGCTACTGGCTCATCCGTTCATGGATGCGCAGTATGCGTAGGCATGCGGGGCAGCGAGCATTAAAAACATGTAAATAGTTGGGACTGTACATTTAAAGATGTGTTGCTAGTCTGTGCTGGGCTGTGGGGCTGCCTACCATCCTGGCTGTTCAGGAGAGCTGGGTAGCGGTCTCCACTGCTGCACTCATTTAAAAGAGCTTTGACACCCACATCATCTTACTGCATACTGACGCCACAATACACTGTATGTATGTATGTATGTATGTATGTATGTATGTATGTATGCTGTGTAAATGGCACCAGTCTTTAATTACATATTATATTTATATACAGCTTTGTCACAACATATGTCTCATTCTGAATTCTCAGTTGGTATTTAATGGGGATTTAAAGTTTTAAAAAATATATCTTTGATTAAACTCCACTGTTACGATGACTGAATGTGTGACCACTGCTTTAACTTGTGCAGTTAATCTGAGCTGTACTAGTTATTTTGGTTGGAGTCTATTTGGGTTGCAGTGAAGGTTTGCTGCTCATGTCAAACCCTGATCCAGGGTTAGTTTTACAGGAGGTGATACATGGGTCTTTTTTTTTTTTTTCCATTCTGGCTATGTTTAGCAGGGTGTCTGGGAGCCTGTTTCAGAGCCTGTTTCTTCAGCCTGGTAGGCAGCCTGGCTGAAATGAGCTGGAATGGGCTGGATATGGCTCTAATTTGCAGGGCTGATTATCTGAAATGGGAGAGTGGAGCTGTTTAGGCTGTCAGCTGTGTGCCAGGGTCCAGAAACAGCGAGGCCATGCATTTGTAAAGGATGTGGGGGTTAGGGTGGAGGGTTGCTGGTATAGAATTAGATTCCACTCCAGTCTACACTGACTTTAGTCACGAAAAACCAATCCAAAAGAAGCATATCCACTTTACGGGAGTTTAGGCATACCAGCTATGGCCTTACAAGGTCCTAAAGCCTGCAATCTGCCCTGCCATCTGATCCATATCCAACTACAGAAAATAAACAGGACAAGTCAGCCATGAGAGCGTTTCTCAAATCTGGATAGTTTTTAGATGCTGTAGAGTCAACTGAATGAAGTCAGGAAGAAAGACAGTACTGACGAAACATCAGAGCATTTTTTTTTCAAATGCAGGCTTACATCACGTTACATACACCAAATAACACATCAGGCAGCTTACAGCACGTTTAGTAGTGACAAACATAAAACATACCAGAACCCTAGTCTTTGTTGTATTGGATGGGATACAGGCTACATTAGGCCCAGTCTGATTGTATGTTTCAAGTTCTACAGTAGTTATTCCGTATTAAAACCAGAATAAATCAGAGTATTTAAAAACAGAGAAAGGAGCAGATTAGCTGACACATAGGAGAGCAATAAAGTAACAGTGTTCACAACATTAGGTACTAAACCTCCACAAGAAATTACACTGTGTATATTCCCTGCAAAGCCTAATAATGTTGTAATGTTGTGTAATGAGTAATGTTGAGTCGGAGGCGCTGAGTCGGACTTTGCAGGAGCTTTTTCAGATCATGTCGTACACCCTTACATATTAATGTCACTCGCTCAGACACAGAGGAGGTCCAGCTTGATGAGCAGGTGTCCAATGCAAAATCAACATTATATTGATAAGATAGAATGACACTAGTGGAAAATGAACTTGCATTCACACGTCCCTCACCAATTTCTTACTTCTCTTTGAATACTCTTAAACAAGCTCACCAACAGCAGATTCATCTGCTCAAGGAAGAGGTCCACAGCACAGTCAATGTTCATGAATAGGTGTTACACATTTACACAAGACAGGTTTCCACATCCCCAAAACTTACCTTTTGATATTATGCTTTTAATAAAGCTACACTATGTAACACACAAAACTGTCTCTTCCCATAATAACATGAAACTTCACTGGCAGCATGAAATATCAGTCAACATTCCACAGATTGTGACATCCCTCATAAAACATTTCATCTTTTAATACTTAGAATGATAGACCATGTGATACATACTGTAAAACTAGGTGTGGGTGATATCACAATTCACAATACGCACAATATATGCGGGTAACAGAATAACAGTAGCTTTATCAAAATGCTAATTAAATGCAAAGTAACAGAGATTTTTATTAGCTTGACTGTCTAATGAAAGGTGAAACTTCAAGTTCTTCAATTCAGAAGCATTATAGCAGAAAAAGGTCTTTCCACTAAAAAACACAACTGCATCGATTTTCATTCAATGTTTTAATGTTTTACAAGCTGCACTACACTATATCCAACAGAATGAAACATGTAGTCACTCAGAGTTCTTTAAGTAGTGCTGATATCCAGGATTTGCTCAGTAAAATGTATCATGGCATAAATTACTACTATGATATTTCCCAACCCTACAGGTGGTAGGTTTTAGCAATTTTATCGCTCATGGGGGACAAACTTTTATCCCTCATCGACCCTTTCATTAGGTTCAATTAACAGCCCATCTCACCAAAACCATTACAGACCCTGTTCATAGAAACAGCAGTGCATCAACACCTGTGCTGTGCTGATGTGTCTGCTAATTATCACACAGTTAGAAACGTTCTGCCTACATTATGAATTCACAGAAACATAAAGCCATTTGTAAATAACTGTATATCACATCATTACCAGTGTGCATGTGAAGTATTCACGTAAACGAATAAACAGATGGATGTACATACACCTCTGTAGATACGTGCACTGGAGAAGCAGCACTCTGTGACCTTGATTTAGTGGGATCAGATTTACTGTCTGTTCACAATTAAGGTGTGCGCCCTGTAGTGCTATGGAAATATAAGGACAGTAACCAACATCTAGTACAGTACTCCTTCCTTTCTCATCCACCAAACAGCCTCCATGTGTGAAGTTGGATTTCCTAGTCTGAATATCAAGGCTGCATGCAGAAATTACTGTGAATCGACTGTGAAATGACGGTGCCAGGGCTTACTGACCAACAGGCCTGACTAACCCTCATTTCAGGTCAGACATTGTCCAGTGTGGATAACTTTGCACCAACTGTTAAAACAACTCTCTTTTTTTCCCAACAATAATATGACCTGCACTGAGTTAGCGCTAAACAGTGTAGTCTATAAATAGACTGCTAAAGGCCAAACATTTCAGCTCATTTACATACATTTTGCACATTTCCTGAACATTATCTGCTGCGAGAATGTATTAACCTAATACTGTATTCCATTACTGTTGTTATAGCTGCTACCTCAGTGACTGCTGTGTTCAAAAACAGCAGACAATCTGCTAGTATTTCATAGTATGTTAAAACGCCTACATATTATCAGTAGTTTTCTATTTATTGCATGTTTTGGTACTTCTTGCACTCTTGTCTGCACTGTGCATATTGCATTGTTTTACATTTGTTTACAGTGAAATGAAACAATGTTCCTCCAGGACCATATGGTGCAACAAAAACACATGTATATATCTGAAATAAGAATAATGCCTCTTGAACTTGAACATATTACATTCTAGAATTATTATTTAATGCATGGCCTTGCTATTGAGACTGGAAAAGCCACCATGGCACATATATTCATTGTTATTTATCAAATGGGGAAAGAATACTTCATGGTAGAAAAAATGATATACGTATGTCCTTGTCTACCATTTGAGAGCCAAAGAAACGCTGTTGTAGTCAGCTTTGCGCAAATTAGGTATTTTCAGTGTTCGTAGTCTACAAAGGCTAAAACCGGCTCCATGAAAATGTCAAAACAAAATGCTAATGTTCCCTCAGTACATCAAAGGTATGGGGATGATGAGGTTTAAGTGAAGATAGTTACTTAAGTCATTTAGGCAAATATATTTAACTCTCTTCTCAATCTCGCTGTTTTCAAGACAAAAGGCACAAGAGAGGCTAAAACTGGCTTCTATTCACCAACACATTCTCCCTTTTACCTGAAGCGGTATAGAAGACACAGGTCCCAGAATGTAACTGTGGCACAATTTATGGGAAATATATGGTGAAGCAAGGTCTGGTTGAGTGTCTTTTAAGTACACATTTCCAGCCATGACCTGTGGCCTATATGATCTGGTTCTAGGTTTAAGGTATTGGTCTGCAACTAGACCCATGACCAGCTGTAGGCCCACAAGCAGGTTCAAGCGCAGGTTAAATGGATGGATGTCTAAATACTAAAAGCTAGCAGGCAATGTGCCATTGAAGTTTTTGAGTTATTACAGACGGAGTTATCCAGTTGAACTGAGTAACTGTGACAGTCTTACATAGAGTAATGCAGGCCTTGAAAACAGGTCATCCTACCTGCACTACACATGGGCTGTATGCTACTGAAAGTGAGCTCACCTGTTAAATGCTCTGACCATTCCAGTGTAAGCATGTCTAGACACACGGAGGTGAGTAAGAAAGCTAAACCATTAATAAAAAAGGCCTGATAAGCATCAAAGCCTCATCCACAGACCTATTTTAGGGTAAGCTCATTTAACAAACATTTTCTGGTCCATTCTGTAAAATGGTGCACTGCAGGAGCCACGGGCCGGACGAGATCACGTAGAGAAAAAAAAAAGCAGATCAAAGCAGCACGCTTTATCCGCTCCGGAGATGTGGCTCTACATTAGCTAATACTTATTCACAGTCTGTCAATAATCTACCACCTGCGCACAGAGAGAGAGAGAGAGCGAGAGAGAGAGGAGAGAGAGAGTGCAAGAGACAGAGAAAGAGAAAGAAAGAGAGAGATTCAAAGGCATTGCAGGCAATTTAGAGTTCAGACACTTTCGGTTTCATTGCTTAGTGAACTGTTGAGCAGATCCAGCTAAAGCACTTAATGTGTGCTATACACTAATTACTGCAGTGCCTTTAGTTTCCCCTGAACGTCAACAGACACTTTTGTGATTTCTCGTTTGTGGTTAAGTAGCTTGAGCAGAATACAAAGACATATATGAGACAGAGAGACAGAGAGACAGAGAGGGAGAGAGAGAGAGAGAGAGAGAGAGAGAGAGAGAGGCTGAAGAGTAAACAGAAGCTTGTCTCACTCAGACACAGGCACAGTTCAGGTTCCTGCTGTGTGATGGACACATCCAGCACAGTGGGACCATATTGCAAACCCACATGCACACACAGCTCTGCTCCACTAGGCAAGACCCTCAGTGCCTCTTACAGCAAGCGTCTGGGCATTGAGGAACGCCTGGCACCAGCAGTGAACCTCACACGCACACGTTCCTATTCTAGTTTACACAGGTAGACAAACAAACTAAAATATATGCCAGAAGTTCTAACGATAATCTAATGATAATCTAATGATAATCTAACGATAATCTAACAATAATCTAACGATATGCCATCACCAACAACACAAACACCAACAATGACAACGACAATGCCAAAGAACAAGACAGTGACAACAAACAAGAAAATAATAACAAGCAAGAGGAAGACAAAGATGGTAAAAAAGATGACGAAGAAGACGACAATGAGTAAGAAAGAGATGAAGAAAGGAAAAAAAAAAACAAAGACTGGAATGTGCCAGGCTCTGTAAAGGTCATAACTGATGCAGGGTTCCTAATTCAACTAACAGCCAATCATGGTGAGAACACTATGAGTGCCATAACAGTGTCCACTGGTACAGTCTGTATCATAGATCACCAGCTTTAGACTCTTCACCACAAAACTGGTATTATTCTACACTACAGTGAAAACTAAACTAAGGTGGGAGGTAGACATGTGACTGGATGGACTCACACACACAGGCGTGCTCAAACTCACTGAGCGGAGGGACGGGAAGCGTGAAAGCCCCCCCCGACTCAGTCTCTCATATTTAAGACGCGGGCCGGCCGTCGTCAGATCACTGGTGAGTGGCAGTGGTGGGCCGTCACCTGCAAGTGCTACGTTGCCTGATTATGCGCGCTGACTCTGCGTTGGCGGTCTGCCGTGAATGAGGAGAGAAACTAGAGCAAGACAGAAAACAATGCAGGAAAAGAGGACACACACGAGGAAGAGCCTCATTAACACCACTGTGAGAAAACTCTGAGCACCAGGAACACACAGCCAAATATCTAAATTAATAGTTATAAATAAACACCAAGGCCTGAGAGCTTCTAAGGTGCTTCAGACATAAATTAAAGCAGGACATTCGCATACATCTCAAAGAAGCTGAAAATACAACTATATAGTGTTTCAGCTGCAGTTCTAAGAACACATCTACATCTGTCCTTAACGATGCACATGTTTAGATTTCTGCTGTACTGATGATAATCACAACATACTCGAAGCCTTGTGTTATTGTGATTAAATTACATCACATTATACCAACCAGACACACTCTCCTTCACTCTCACTGGGGTGATAGAGGTGTAAACAGTCCAAAGTTGGAGCTCACACAAACACTGCCTTTGTGGCTGAACTCCCACAGCGCTATAAATCACAGCCCTCGCTCGAGCAGCGGACCAACAACTACACTCTTTCTCACTCATCGACTTGATGCCACTGTAGCCCAGTAACAGGGTTTTATGCAATTAGGACCGTTCTGATGATCACAAACCCAAAAACTGTTAAACAAGGCAAACCACAAAACACATCTCAGACATATTTGATTCTAACCGATCTACACTGACCACACTGCTGAAACTTCAGGTCAGACACCGTCCAGCCTTATCAACACTCTACAAACTTTTTACTCAGCCATGCTTTTTAAACAACAGCACACTGAATGTTCGTATTACTAATCTAATTGGAATACACCTATAAATGACACCACACATACACAATTAGAATCTCAACATTATCTTGGTGTTTGGGCGGTCACTGCAGATTATATTAGTAATCGAGTGATTACTCATAGTGATGAGATGATTAATCAGGTAGTCCCTGGATTTGTTTGTCAAGGCCAAATTATAACAAGGACTTAAAGAAACAAAAGCACCAAAGCAAACGTGCCCTGGTCTTTCTGAACATTTCAACTAATCACTGGTGATTCATCCAGATGACACATTATTATTTTTTTGTCCAGCAGAGTGAACAGCGATCTGGTTTGACTTTGTATGGGAGCTTCCTTTCATCTACTGGTCAATAAATTTAGATAAAGGTAGAACATTAGACCTGCTTGATGTGTCTTGTCAGCTTTGAAAGGTGACTACACCCCAGATTCCTGTCTTGTAATACTTGTGAAATGACTACAGCAGTAAAAACAGCATGAACCATTCTATTGATCACCTCTCACAGTCCGCCAGGGGACCCTCTGCCACAATTTGAAACCTGCACGCACACAAACAAAAACTTGCAAGGCATTTTTGTGCAAAAATAAACACAGTGAGAGGCCGGTGTATGCACAGCACCCCCCTTCATGAAACCTGAGGTCACTGGAGACACATGGAAACACCACGCACAAGCAGTTACATGTTATGTTGTCCAGCTCTGATCAGACAGATGTTAATAGGTATGAACCAGGTCAAACTGGTTTGCACCCTCCTTTCTTCGCTAAGCTGTCTAAAGCTGTGAGAGGTGCTGCTATCCAGCCATGAAGAAGCTGCCAAAACAGTGGAAACAGACAGAACAGGCACCCTGCACTGGCCGACACTGACTCACTTCTGGCTAATTTTTCCACAGGGCTCCACGCTTAACCTGAACTTGAACTAGGCCTGAAACGTGGTCACTCCGTTTGCCAGGTGATCTGAGCCTTAGCCCCACCAAACGTCTGAAGCTGGTCAGCACAGTCGCTCCCAGAACACCTGAACAGAACCCACTCCGTTTGAAATCGCAGCAGGAGGACAGCAGAGCTTGGCACAGGTCAGCTGGGGTCAGAGTGCTGATGCCATCAGATTATTCACACTCTGTCCTCCCTGTGATGACACCATCTGACTACTCTGCCTCCTTAGTCTTCAAGATAACTGTGCCCATACAAGCTTACCTGCTCAGCCAGGAGAACAGCTTTGGCAAAAAAAAAAACTTTTAGCAGTTTCTCCTAGACAGAAACCCAAAAGCGCAGTCACAGCCCCAGGCCAGTCAACTAACTATATTTGTTTAGTTGTTTATGTATATATTTGATTTTTTTTAAAGAATAAGAATTTCACTCATTTTAATTAAAGTATAATTAAATTGTAAGAGGTAAACCAAGTCATTCTGAGTGGTTTTGATATGAAATGGTACTTGTTAGAGAATCTCCAACTCTCCAAATTTTGTTAAAGCAGTGCTGATAGCAACCGGTGGTCACAATCCCTACAACACAAATACAATTTATTATTTACTATCCAAAACCACCTGTGAACCTAGAAGAAGAGTCTTCTGAGATTGTACATGCCACGCTGATGCTGGAAAATACAGGAACAAGATCAATCTGAGCAAATATAAGTTTTCTTTAGGGACTACTTTGCCAACTACATTGATCCCTCTTCTCCATGAAAGGATTTTTAAAAAGTAGGCGGCAGCAACACCATAACCATTTTACTTATAAACTTTCTGTGAAGGAGCTTTCAGGGGCACCAAACTACTCAGACATCTGGTTTCCATTACCTATATCAACTATTTTGACTTGGTAAAATTCTTGAAGTGTTTCACACCGAACCACTCTGGATGAAGAAATTTAGAAACATCTGAGAAACAAGTAACAACTTTAACAAATCAACTGTAGCTAAAACTGCAGGAGTTTCTGGAAATTATACAAATTGAAGAAGCAATGGAGTTCAGTAAAGTAGAATGAGGTTTACTTATTTACACTCATCTAGTTTACTGATCGTACTGTTCACGTGCTTCTGTCATGGAATACACTGCATCCTGAAGAGCAAGTAGCTGCAAGACTTTGGGGGCGGCGGGTCAGCACACATCCAAAACAATGTAGATCCAAAACAATATTAGAGCCAACAATATTTTTTAAACCAATACAATGTTGAATCTCTTTAGTATAAACCAAAACAAATATATATATGCATTACACATATATAAATTGTAGCCAGCAATTTCTACAGTAAAATGTTTATTTATTTTTCTTTCTTTCACTCAAAAATTAGGCCTGGATGATTAAAAAAGCTTTAGTTGACAGACCTCAAGTTAAAGCAATCAACAGAAAGCACATTCTGAAGAATTCTGTGAAGTTCCTCTCCCAGAACCACAATACTTTTTTTTAGAGGTTTTGTCATGTGTATGACATTTGAAACCGACAATCATATCCATCAGTGAAGCACTTTAAATGTACCTGCATCCTCACCCCCCACCCTGGGTAAGGGGGTCCAAAACACAACCAAGATCACAAAACATTCTTCTGCGTTTTGCATGCAATTACACATTTCCGCCAGAGAGGTCTCCAAATCCTCCAAGCTGGTTTTGTGTAGCTATTGGGAATGTCAGAATCGGGAATTTTCAGACTGTTGTGCTGTTTCAGGACCCAAACAAAAAAGAAAACTGACTATCAAGAAAAAAAACCCACAACGCTCCCCTTCACTCATCCTGCGCTCAGCACTCTCTCTGTAAACTTGGCTAATGGTTTCTGTGGGACAGGAAGGTGATTTGGTTAGTCTCAGAGCTGACGGCCGAATAACTCTATTCCACAGAGACGTCAAATCAACAGCTGCCTGTTTCCGGCTCCGAGTGCTCCGAATATCCCACATCATCTTCATCATCCTAATTCTCAGCCTCCCTCACGGCTCTCCTCAGAGTAAACACTTCACAATTTGTAACAGACAGAGTGAGAGAGTGAGAGAGAGAGAGAGAGAGAGAGAGAGAGAGAGAGAGAGAGAGAAACAGAGAAACAGATAGACAGAGAGAGAGAGAGAGAGAGAGAGAGAGAGAGAGAGAGAGAGAGAGAGAGAGAGAGAGAGAGAGAGAGAGAGAGAGAGAGAGAGAGAGAGAGCACGCATTAGCTTTCTGAAGTGGTCCTAGCTCATTAGTGTCAAGACCTCTCAAGGATGTTGCCAAAGAATACGTTGACCTACTGGTCATCTGGAGGCCTTCAGGAATAAGTGAAAGCATAAGAAACACAGCCCGGTGCAGAGAGGAAGCTGTCGCCACCACACTTGTCCCCACTCCCTCAGTGCAGCTATGATTAATGGGGTTTGCTGAGGGAAGACGGATCTGCAGCATTTGACATTAAGAAGTAAAATAAAAGTTGAGGCAACGTCAGCACACAGCTCACTGGACATGACTTATCACTCAACAGATACGTAGTCTAATACCGGCCCTATCCTGAGGGACAGCCGATACTGGCAGACTACCACAAATCTTGCGTTTCAATGTGCGTCTCAAACAACGGCATAAAAACTTATTTAGCATGTGTGAGTAATAAACTCTGTAAACATCAACTGTGTTCTGTGTAGGTGACGAATCACAAGCACTTCCTGAGGAAGAGCACTACTGAAGGACTTGACCACAGGAGGCCAAACACTGACCAAGACAAACAACGCCCAAATATGGAGCGAGTGAGCAAGAGAGAGAGAAAAAGAGAGAGAGAGAGAGAGAAAGACAGAAAGAGCAAGAGAGCTTGAGAGCACAAGAGAGAGAGAGAGAGAGACACAGACACACACACACACACACACACAGAGTGACAAAGATACAGACCGAGAAAAAACAGATAAACAGAAAAAGACAGACTGAAAAAACAGACAGAGCGTGAGAGAGAGAGAAAAAGAGAGAGAGAGGAAGACGTAGAAAGACAGAAAAATATATGGGGGGAAGAAAAACAGATTAACTGATTGTTTGCATAAAAAGAGACCAGAAGAAAGCCAGAACAGAGGGGCAACACAAACACATTCCTGACACGGGGTTAGAGAGAGAGAGAGATAGAGAGAGAGCCAAAGAGAGCATAAGAGAGAGAGAGAAAGAGAGAGATACAGAAAGAGAGAGAACGAGAGAGAGGGAGCACACATGGAAGATATAGTGAAAGATTAAAAGAGAAAAGGAGAGATACACAGAGAGTGAGCAAGAGAGAGAGGTAAAGAGAGAGACAGCATGAGAGAGCACAAGAGAGACCGAGAGAATGAAAGAGCGCAGTAATGAGCACAAGAGAGACAGAGCATGAGCGAGAGAGGTGAAGAGAGAGAGTGAGAGAGCACGAGAGGGATTAAGAGAGAGATAGAGACAGAATCAGTGAGAGAAGGAGAGAGAGAGAGACAGAGCGAGAAATAGCATGAGAGAGAGATAAAGTGACAAGGGGTTTGAAGAATGTGGAAAAACTTTACTTGGAAATCCATCACAACCACAACATACCAAAAACATACCCTCCTTAATGAAGTAAGCTGCAAGTTCATTCAAATTCATTCGCAGAACCAAACAAATGTAAGCAGAATGAAGTCAATTATTAAATATCATATCTAACACAGCTATACAGTTATAACCAATCACAGAGTTTATTAGCTCCACAAGCAGCACCTTTCAGCTCCGGCCAGGAGGACTGCACTTGATCCAGACAGGGAGAGGCTAGAGGAGCCCATTAGGAGAGGAATGGAGGGTGGGGGGTGGAGCAAAAATGGAAGAGGGCTGAGGACACACATCTGGTAATGTTCAGGATGTTTGGAATTCCTCAGTGGGTCTTTGTGCCAAGGAGAGAAATTCATTCAGCCTGAACGCACAGAGACAGCTCGCCTCCTCTCACTACCTGAGCGCAGAGGGGGGTTTAAAGCACCATGACAAGGTCAGGCGATTCAGATGCCTGTTTATAACCATCAGCGCTCTGTTTACAACCATTCACACATGTTAGTAAACAAACACGAACCTTATCAATCACTAATTAGCTGTTTGCCACCAAGGTTTATACACATGGAGCACTCTGTCCAACTGTAGCATGACTGAGCTCTATCTGACACAAGTCATTATACACTGAACACAGGAATGTAGTCCTAATGCAGCACTGCTACATTAGTTTCATGTACTTACTAAAAATATAGCAACACAACGTTTCTTATTGTAGCATACAGTGTTGTATTACAATCTGTACTCCTCTCCACTGCACTACATCTCTACTAACAACAAATGAGATACCAATTAAAAGTACTGAATCTACATTCCACAGAAATTATGCTTATTATTATTAGATTAGATTGATTCCTGAGGGAATCCTACATCTCCACATTTAATCTATCCATGCAGTGAAACTCTCACATATACACACACACACTAGTGGACAGACACACTAGGGGGCAGTAAGCAGACTTGCCCGGAGCGGTGGGCAGCCCTATCATAGTGTCCTGGGAGCAGTCAGGGGTTAGGTGTCTTGCTCAAGGGCACTTTAGTCGTGTCCTGTCACTTAATGGGATTGAACCTCCAGCCTTCTAGTCACAAGGCTGGTTCCCTAACCTCCAGCCCACGACTGCCCCGCAAATGATGCCTAAAATTATTATGCTTAAAAAAAAAATAAATAAATAAATGGCATGTCAACAGATTGGGGGCTGATCTGATTACAAAAGTCAGGAAAGTTTTAGATTGTATGGAAGGTTCTTCTATTCAGAAACCTCATTTGAAATTGAAGTTTTCCAGAACTTCAGCTGAACCGCTAGTGCTGAGTCCCGGAGCCCCCCACTGAGCTCAACTTTATGATGTCTGGCTGGAAGCCCTTTATCAGAAGTTCAGGTCTAAACTGCACAGCCTAAGCCTCGGGGGGACAGAGATGCTAAGCCCGGCTCTGTCAGAGCGTGCTGACTAGGCTTTGGTGAGGTTACCCAGGTCAACCTCCTCTGCTGGGTATTTTCTTCAAACCGAGTCGTATCTCATTTCCCCCCTCGCCGTTGGAATGCCGGAGATGCTATCGTAGGCATAAATATGAAACGGAATCCCGAACTGACAAATTCGCAGCCAGCCAAGTTTGTGAAATGAGAAACTCTCAGGTGAGGAAAAAGTGGGTCGTAGTGAGATGAGAAAACGCTGGAGCAGCCACGATACTAAGGTCCAAAATCAATACCCCTGCTTTAGTTCTCATGAAAAGGCTTCACTTTCCGGCGGGAACGGTTAGAATGAAATGCCGTTTTAAAAGCATTGCTAATGCCAGGGCCTCTTAATTATGCAGCGCTTCTGCGGGACATTAGGAAGCAGCCTCAGCTTTCCGACTTGCTTCTTCCGCGGCAGGAGCAAAATACATGAAGATCCATCTTTATTATGTGCGTCAAATCAGCAAACGACTTGGCAGCGGAGGTAACTTAATGAACCTGTCTGGCTTGCTGCTGTCAAAAGGAGACTAGACAGCTGCCAAACGGTGCCGGTGCTATTCACCTTTTCTATAATGGAGATTTTTATTGCTGCCTAAATGAATACAAATGGCTGAATCTAAGTGCATCAACACCATGAGACGTTCTGCCTGACAGCTATGCGTACATGGGCAGTGAGCAAATGGGTCTTGCGTATGTGCCATCTAACATCCCCGAGAAGGGAGACGCAGGAGGAACTGGAGGAGCTAAGTTAAACTCATCTGTGGTCTCGCTTTCTTCCTTCTCTCCGTCTTCTCATCCAGCTGCCTGTGTGTTTACACGTTAAGGGAAGGCCGTAAAGGCCAAACAGTCCCACGCCTGCTGAAGGATGTAGAAGCGCTGCTTTAACATCTGGTTTCTCCATCTCGGCCTGTCTGCGGGTGAGCATCACTGACAGCTCCGCTACCTCGGGGAGGTACGACTTCATCCACTTACTTTGGACTGACACAGGCCAGCAAGTGAAGAGTTAGTTAACAGCTCACTAGCTGGGAAGGAAGTACAGCTGCAGCAGAGCAGATGAATTAACTGGCTGCACATAGAAACTCCACCTGAACCCAAGAGACTGACCAAACCCACTGGTAACTAAGCCAGCTACGCTATTATACGCAGACTCACAAGCCCTGAACGTTCATATAGTGTGTAAAGATGTACAAACACATGCATATAGTGTTGCTAGATTGTTGTCAAGGCAATTCTTGCACAACACTTTTTACAAGCCTACTTTGCTAATGCCAGAACTTCAGATTTCCAGTTTTCTATATCATTTGGACTCGAGAGGTGTTTATATCCTGAGAAAGTTTCATGATGGACCAATAGCAAAGCTCCAAAATCATTTGGAATGAAACCTCTTTATATTTACTTCCACTGAAAGTTAAGAATGTTCTTGGCCGCTCCTGTAAAGTTACTATTTTCCAGAAACTTCTGCTTCTTTTGTCAGCGATGACATAAAAATTCCTGTAAAGGCTCTGTTTGCTGTGACAGCAGCCACTACTGCTTCAGATATTTTACCATATAGTCAATGCATTTTACACACAGCACAGAGTCCCAGACCTGGAACTGTTTTTACAGGCTAGTAGTTCAGCCAGGAGTAGTTATCACACTGCGCCCATGTGAGGTCTGTAACTGATCTTTTAGCCAAATATACACATATTCCATGTGGGAGAGCAGGGTCCAATCACAGTCTAAGGAAGCACTTATTGGGCATCTAACTTTACATTCCCTGTAATCTTATTATGAAATTTGGCGCTGCTAGGAAATTTGAAATGTTTACACTAAAGGCTACAGCAATAAAAATAGATTTTCTATGCGGCCCTAATGCTAAAGATGCACTTGCACAGGAACTAGGGGTCATTTCAGACATTTCTTCCCTGTATGTATCCACTGCCTATACAATTAAAATAAATATTCTGAACATTTTGAAGCCAGGGCTACGTCTGCCTGGATTAGCGTTACTCCTTCCGTAGGATTTCAAAATAACTAAATAAATATAGAGAGGATGTTTTCACGTAGTAGCCCGGCATCACCTGTGTATTTTTCTCTTAGGAGATAGCATACAAAATAATGTGCTGCCAAATAACAGCAAACCGGATATTTTTCCATTTGGATCCATGTTTTAATGGCGAATGACAAAGTTCCGCTACTTGCAACACAACCTTTGTAGGCGTAGCTCCATCAAATAACTTACTGAATTATTCTAAACCACATTAAAACTTGCAAAGGGCATGCTACCCTGTCACAGAACAAGTTTTGGGTTCTACAGTTTGCTTTTCTTTCAAAATATTATACTAATTACTAAATTATATAACTGGAATCAAAACGCAAACATGCTCATACTTCATTATTCTGACAAAACTTAAGACTTCCCAGCTTCTTGAGAAACGTTACACCATTATTTATTAATTTTGCCCAGCAGCACTAACAATATTAGACACCAACATAAGGCAATGTCACAGAAGCCATGAGAGCAGAGCTGTTAGACACTTTCCTATATTTTCTCCTAGTTATTATCTTTCATTAATTCAACCAAGTGTCAAAATAGTGCTTAACCACAGAGCACTCGCCCTACAGGGGAACACCACAGCAGAAAGTCCACAGCTCCCTCGCGAACAGGAGAGGAATGGCAAGACACACTGATAGTCCACAGAGTAAAGCTGCTTCCATAAATCACGCTGACACCGAACAGCCACCACAGTCAAAGCGTTTAAACAGCGTTTAGATGCACAGGCAAGTGGCTGACTCTTAATTACAGTACATGTAGCTGCTTTCTACCAGGCGTCGCTAGCACTAATTAAAAACCTAACAACTTACATGTACCTTTAACCACTTCTACATAAAATTCATTAACAACACAGCAGCCAAGAGCAGAGCTACAACTAGAAATAGCTCAACAATGGGTATCGCTATCAGGCTAAAATCAGCAGAAAGTACTGGATCAGACATTGCAGGGTAAATAGAAAAAAAAATAGCTTCTATTTTGCGCTTCAGAAGAAAGGGCCGTGGTGAGTAATGTTTGTTTTTTGAGCTCATGCTGTCTGTTGTCAGTTGGGACCTACTACCTGTCGATGGTTAAGAAGCAAGATAACCATGCCATGTCATATAAATGTCACGTCCTATAAGAGAAATTTGCCATTTTCCTGCCCAACTATACCCAATCAGACAGCAGCATACCGTTGCCAGCAGAGCAGCCGTGCCTGAGGCAGTGGGTGATAAGTGCCATGGCCAAGGGCACAACCAGGTATAACTAGTGAGTTGTGAAATTTGAACCTACAACCTTCCAGTTCTGGGCTCACCTCTCCTACCACTGACTTCCTGCCACCCCAAACTAATGAACCAAGCTAATCAGCCAATGCAGCCACTTTAGGCTTGTGCTTTAGTAGCTGCACACAATGAACCAAAGAAGCCAATTAAATTGCTAATCACAGTCATTTTTATGGCAATTAAGTGTCAGCACACAATCACACTTTCTGATGCAATGTTGTGTGTGTATTTCTTCCTGCGGAGGAGCAGAGCAACTGTTGATTAGAGTAGCTTCTCATGTGGATTACTTCAATTAAAAACAGCTCGTTTTAAAGCTTGGTAGGTTTAAACAAAACATTTCAGATCTGTATCAATGATCAATGTTTCAACACTGTTCAATAACCAATAACTTTAAGGTAAGGTATAAGGTATCGTTCAACAACCAATAACTTTTTCTATAATAGGAGTAATCGACCGAGTATCATTCGATTAATCAGTTATTTGAACGTTTGCGCCGCTTGTGCTTTCCTCTCACGTCACCCTGTCACAGTGCCGTCACCATTCTGTCACAGTTCTGTCTGTGAGACAAGAAACCCACCCATGCTTGCTGTAGTGCACTGCAGTCTGTCAGAATAATGTATTATACAAATATTACAGAGCTTTATATACATTTTTAAAGCAAACTGTGCATCAGCATAAATCCACATTTATTTTTCCGTAGTCACCCGGTTGACGTGTTGACGAATCACTGTATGGCTGTGAGACAGTGTTTGTGAACACTTTAATAAACCACATGTTGATGCGTCAACTTTCCCCCTGGCAAGGAAAGAAAACGTTGTTGACTAATCACAGCGGCCGTAGATAACAACAGAACATCCTCCAGGAAGCGCAAACTGATTTGCTGTGAGTTCTGGTCTGCGATGAGAAGACGACAAAGCCAAGAGTAGTTTGTTTACGTCCCTCCTCACCCACACTGGAGCGGAGTCCCGAGGCCTAGTTCAGCGGCGGCAGCAGCTGGACTGAGCATGCTCGTGGGAAAGAGACCATTATCTCACTGGTGTGGTTCAGAGGGAACTTGTGAGATGCAGATGTTCCTGTAATGAAGGCCTTAAAAGCCAAAGGAAGGGATCTTCGCTCCAGAGCAGAGCTGCTATCATGCTCGCCATCCAACAAGGACGTTTTTTTTTCTCCTCAGAGCAGATTTGATGCCGCCCACAGGGTGTCATCGTTAAGCTTGCGAATGTCACTTCCTCACAGAGCTCAGTAAATAAGTCCCTTCCATTAGTGATAACATCCATCATCCCCGCATGACTCTGCAAAACTCAAGGCGAGTATCTCCTCCTCTTTTGACCAGACACATGTAGCTTTGATCATTTTTCAATCCCCAGACAACGCAGCATACAAACTTATGTAAATACTAAGATGATCACTGCAAGCATACACAGGATTTCTTTCTTTATTATATTTGTTCTATTGCACTGTGATGCATATATAAAAGTATAAACTTGGACCAACATGTGGCCGTCTAAACTGCATGCATGCTGACTGCAACAGAACACAGCTTATTTCTAACAAAGCTGCCTCAAGAAAGGAGCAACACGACTCGAGTTTGGATTTAAAAATCCAAGACTCACATTCTCAGACAGAGATTACACACAAATCTAAAGAATTTCCAGAGGCGATAGTAACTTCACCCAAGACTAAGCTTAAACCATGTTTAGGAAACTTGCCCCCAAGTATTAAAATGACAGTAGAAAGAGGGAACATCCTTGATCTAGTGGTCCTTTTATTCGTTGTAGATTGAGTAGAGAAGTATTTTAAGTACAGCTTCAAACCCACACTGCCTGCTCTGATCTGTCCAGTGTGATAAGGCGCTTGTTTCCTTGCAGAATGATCTACTGCTCGACTAAAAACTGTTCAAAACATGAAGAACCGCATTCCTAGAAGAACTCAAATTTGTACATAGCAGCCCAACATCTAAGGACTTGCGTGTCTATCTACATCTCTCCTGGAGCAGAACAAAACTCTCAGCTTGGTCCACAGAAATACTGTCTACCCCCTATCAACCTAAGAAAGGCTCAACACTTCAGTCGTCAGGGTGAGCTGCAGCTTTTGTCGGCAGCTTCCACTGAACTGCATTCACGACAATCCCCTAGCAATGGCTGCAGGCGCTGGGCTAATTAGCGCGCAGACACGAACCACACTGAAAAGAAAAACGAGCTCCTGACGCGCCATTTTTCATCATACAAAAGGCCAAACGCTTCATTTGCACACGTGCCTGCACTTCTTTTCTCTAGCATAGGCGAGTAAAGCGATGACGGTGGAGAACCCAGTTGAGTTCCCATTATTTTGTCAACCTCCTGCACATGTCACAGATTTCACCTTTCACCTGTACTTCACCGCCATGACTAACCAACATCCCTCCTCTGGGTGCAGGCAGGTTTAAGAGCAAGTGAGTGCGTGAGTAAAGAACCTGCTTAGCTTCTTTTCTGCAAGTCTCTCTTTCTCATGCTCACGGTGCTGCCCTTTACACAAGCACGTGTGCTGTACATGGAAAAAGGTGGAGAACAGCTCTGTAGCACAGCAGGTGTGTATAAATGCACAGCCTGTCAGAAGTTTAGAGTTTTACACAAAATGTATTAATAAGTATATGATTTAGTAAACATTGTACATTTATACAGTTATATACACTAGTGGGACTTCTCATCCACAAAAATCTATTCTGAGCTATAAATGTATAAATGTGCAATTCTCCAAAAAAATTTTTTTAATGCAAGTCAATAGAACCAGAATGTTTTCAACACTTCTTTGGAGCATTTCTATCGACGTAAAAGGCAGCTGTCTTGTTCAATGATGTAAAAAACTAAAATCCGACAAAAATGAAGATATATTTTTCTTTGGACAGCAACTATATATAAACCTTTGGGCAAAAATAACATAATATTCTAAACTGGGAACATATTTCAGTGTACAATTAGCGTTTATTTGCTGAATTTAACAACATAAACAACATATACTGAGGCCTGTGCTTGTATTTTAATGTTTTGTTTTTTTGCCAATATGTTACAATTACTGTGTTCCAAAATACTACAATTTACAGAAACACAAACTATTTTACCCGACCACATTGTCAGAGAACACAAACACATTCCTTATTCTAATAAAAGTTTCTATTACTGTTGGAGCAGTTCTGTTGGTCCACTCATCCACTCAGTTCCACACAATGTGAAGGACAACTCTTGAAATGAAGGGAAAAAAAGAGAGGTACGTTTTTATATGTATTTATTATGTACCCATTGAATGTAATATAACGTAATATAATGAATGTAATGAAAAAGACTTCAGCAACTGTAACTGCAGTATGTAGATTCTTTATGCAGACAGTTTTCCCATCACTCTGTCTGTTCATATGAAGGAAATATTAAAACAAACTATATATTCATTATTAGCAGATGGAACCTGTTTTACTGCACATAAGGTAGCTATCTTGCTTTAGTTGCTAAATGCACGATACTGAAACTGTTCATGGTCAAAACATCTAACCTAGAACCTAAGACAAGCATCATCTGAACCATTAACAAGTAAAAGGTGGACCACACAATACATAAAGTACAGTTACTGCATGTTTCGTTACAAAGATAGCACAATTTTGTGCAGCATAGTAATTTTCTGTTTGAGGGCAGACTCGTCCTCGCGTAGAAGACTCCGATAGTTAAACACACTGCTAGTCATGTCACTGCATCCGTCACTGTCCTCAGATCACCTTCAGACACCTGCAAATAGAGTTAACTCCTCTAGTCTCCCCTGCCAGCCTTCAGGTGCTGTCCCTCTGTGATTAATCAGACCGGGAGAGAGAAAGAGGAACAAGGGAGGGGGGGTGGGGGGCAGGCAAGCAAGAAGCGGCATCGTGATGAAATCTAATGAAAGGGAGCTGCAATCAGACTCAAGAGTCCATCAGCACAGTCACCTAATCAAACCCCAGCACCTTCACACCAGCCTGTAATGCTGCACCTCTGAACCTCAACACACCCACAAAATGGATTGAGAAGATCAAAGGCTCCATCACAGAGCTGGATCAGGTAATAAATATTTTCTCCTCATTAACAGCACTTCTCTTCGAGGAAGTTCAAGCTTGTTGCTGGCACAGAGGAGCATGACTAGCATTCGAGAGATCGTTTTCATAAACCCTCGCGAGCAGTATGACTCACAGAGCGGCTCTGGCTGGAACCTTCAACAAGGTGTTTAGCTGAAATGGCCAGAAAAGCCCTCGAAGAAAAGGCTGCTCCCGACACGCTCCAGCAAGAGCACCACTACACACCTGCAGGACCCACAGTACCAGTTCCTTTCTGCTGATCTGAGCGACCGGTAAAGGCGCTTAGGCAACTCTTACCTTTGAACAACAAAGGTGGATCAGTGGAGGAGGGGGCAAAGCTTCAGCACAGAATAAGATAAGATAGTCCTTTATTCGTCCCACAGTGTAAAGTTCACCGTGTTACAGCAGCAAAGGGATAGCAAGGCACTCAGTACAAAAAATAGATAAATAAACAGAACAGTATATACACTATAAATTGTGAAAAGTCAAGAACTCTTAAGATTGTATTTACAAATAACTGCAGGTTGCTTCTTAATTGCACATTCATTACATTACACATTACATTACACTGAAAAAACTATATATTCTTTAAGTGTGTAGTGTTTAAGTGTGTGTGTATAGAGTCTGCTGGGTATGTGTGGTCTGCAGGGAGCAGTGCTGGTTGTAGAGTCTAACAGCAGCAGGGAGAATAGCTACCAAAGCAGAGAGGTAACTGAATACACATTCACACCAAAGTCCAGCAGCACATTCTAAGATCTGCATCGATTAAGAGTAGGAAACAAAGCTAAAATAGAAAGTTTGCACTAATTTGCGAGGAAGCAGATACATTATACTACACTCTTTATATTGTATTGCTCTGAAACCTGAGTGCCTAAACAGGAATATGTTCACAAGGATGAGTTGTTGATGCTGTGAACGAGAAGACAGAGATAGCACTGCTTTATCACTAATAAAACTCCTCTGGCTGACGTTAACCATTTCTCCGACAAAGTGACATGTTGGCGTATCATCCCCTGAGCAGAAAAGACCTTGTGCAGAAGACGAACAGTGTCCAACAGTTAACCTGTTAGCTGTAGTTAGATCAAGTTAATCAGTTCATCTGAAGCAGCCTCATCCGGCAGCAGTACGATATTTCACTTCAAGTTCTGCAAAAACAAAAAAGATGATAGCTATGGCTGCTATCCAGTTTGCCACAGTGGGGTTTATGCATATCATTGCAAAATTGGCAACTTTAGAAGAGTGGGCCAAAAACTAAAGAAAGAAATGTAAATAGTTTTTATTCAGAGGCATTTTGGAGCATTTCTGTTGGCCCAATCAGATATAAAATAGAAAAGGCTCAAATTATGCAGAAAAGCAAATCTTTACAGAAAGTGTTCCATATAGGCCCTAAAAATGTTCCATGACAACAGCAGAAGCTCTTATAAGAAGTTATACAAAACCACTAGAAGGTTCTTTTAGAACCAAATAACAGGTTCCCCTTCATAAGTTCCATTTATGCATTATTCTACTCTAGGAAGGAAAAACTGCTGTATGTACTAACTTGCCCAGCCCTACCTTCAATATCAATTACTGACAAACACTCTTTAACTAGCCTCAATCACAGCTGGGAACAGACCCTGCGTGTGGGCCTAATAAGTACACTACCCCCTTCCATCTAAAGCGCCTGTGCTTAAGCTGAGCAACGGTGACCTACAGAGGAGATATATTATTTCACCAAACTGCAGAGAATACTGACTCTTCTGGTCTGACGCTACTACCATGTGTATGAAGTTTACTTTTTGGAAATACTATAAACGCTTACAGTAAAGTCTCCTCACTGACAGGAAACAGTGAGGCAAGACCACTGACTCAGCACAGCGTAGGAAGAAATATCGCAGTGATAGCGATCTGAGACCACTTTATCTTATCGTTACTGAAGTTGAGTTGGTTTCTAGATCCGTGTAAAAAGTACTATTCAGCTTGTGTGAAGCCTGAGCTGATTTAAAAAATAAATAAATAAATAGAAGACATGACCGAGAGAATGGAGCTGGACCAACTCCAGCAGGAAGGTCCACTGCAGAAAACACAACCAACTTCCTCCATCAGTGCGATAGCTTACTACACAAGCTCTCAAATAAACAGCCACTTCCATTAGCTATCATGTCCCACTGAGGAGGAGGGAGAAATTAACAGTAGGGAGAGAGAGAGATGAAAAGAAAAAGAAAAAAACTGCAAAGCAGGAAGCCGGGTTCTGTGGAATCAACATCCTGACCTCTCCCAAAACACAACACCCACATACACACATACACACATATCCTCTATCGCCTTCTTTGTAATGAATGGAATTCCACAATCAGCGCACTCCAGCAGAGGACACGTTTATTAGTGCATATTTGAATACCAGCCAAAACCAAACGTACTGAAACTGGTAATCACCCAGAAATAGTTACTCAACAGTGCTGCCTCTGATCTATTAACCACAATCAGTGTCAGGCCAATAGTGGGGAGATGGGGAGGAAAAAACTAATGATTTAGTTTATAAATACAATAAGACTCGAGTCTTGAGATTCAGGATCATATCTGGATATAATACACATAAAAATGCTAGTGTAAGTCTCGTGTATGTCTCAGGTGAGCTGAGCCACATGTTAAAGCAGTGTACATGCGTCTGTTTCTCCCAAACACATTCAACATCCAGACCCCTCCCAGTACACTGGGTACCTCTTCCGTGTCCACCAGGTAGGGGGGTGGGGGTGGGGGGCGATATGGCCTTACAATAATATCACGACATTTCATGGTATTTATGTGATAACGAAACACTTGGCGATATGACAAAATATTGAATTTTAAAAAATACAAGAATTTTTATCAGATTGTAACAGAAGTCAATGATCCAGAATGTCACGATACTAAATAATGCACTCCAAATATCTCCATATATTCAGGACTGAAGTAAAATGAATGACACGGAACAGATAAAATCTGTTATCTAGTAGATATATAATGGGAAATGAGAAAAGTGTGTAGTAGTACCCTGATGTGATAATTAGGGATGGGTGATATGGCGCGGTATTTCAGGGTATAATATCGTTCAGATATTCAAAAATGTTGGCGATATTATTGTGTACGATACGATATGGCACACCTCTACTACCAGGTAACACACGAAATGAAGCTAACGCTTAACAGCAAACACTACAGTGCAAAACAAACAGGCGATAGAGGCTGAAAAGATAAACTACTGGTTTTTGGGTACTGGTTGCTGAGGTGTAATAAGTAGATTTGCATATTTTGTGCCACATCAGCCATCAGATTTCCATCTGACTAACCAGAGACACATTTGACTACCAAGTGTAAATAGATGAGGCTAAAATCAGGATACAATCCACACACCAGTAACATGATGAGACCAGGTGTAAACAGAGTCCAAGTGTTCATGGTTCTCAACCTGCTCCTCAAACCAACTCTCAGGCCCCCCCAGACAGTTTTGCTGGATTTCTCTGGGTTATGAGTTGGGACAGTCAAGGGGACCCCTTAGGCCCAGTTTGAGAACCACTGTTGCTAAGGATGTTTTCGCTTATTTTACAAAAAGGCCACCCAAACTTTCGCATGAATATATATCTGACTGCTTTTGAATCTATTCTATTATAAACGTTGTGCAGAACATCAGAAAATCCTTAAAAATAGGCTAACAGCATGAGAAACTTCGACTCCAAGAATGAAACTTATTAATCATGTTACCCCTTTGTGTTTTGAGACGGTAGATAAAAGAGCAATTCGCTACTGAAAACCACTTGAGAGAGCACTACAACTTTCTCTAGTTGCTCTAGTTTGAGAGCTTTAATTAAAGCCGTATTTGTTAATGTATTCATGCAATACACACACCAAGCGCAGCTCCATCTGATTAAAATTTACAATTATTTTTCAAAGTGTTTGAAGTTTCTCCCCAAAACAAACAAAAACTAGTTGGCGTGGGGATGAGTTTTGATTTCACTGGTGTTTTAGAGATTTTATAAGACAACATAAGATACAACACTCTTCCTATCCATGTTAGCCATCATACAGGTCCAGTCCCACTCCCTCAGCAAAATACACAACTAATGTGGAATATAACACAAAGCAACACACTTCAAGCCTCAAACCCACAAATGCACAGGCCAATCACCAGTAGGGTCCTCAGCAGTGCGCTGTATAAAACACTCTGAAAAGGCTGAAAGCAACCCATAATAAACTCACCTGCGTCCTGGGTGTGATAATGGAACACATTATGTCTAACTATTCTCTGTGTGATATATGGGGGCAAGAGAGTGTGACACAGAAAGGTTCACAGATGTACTAGAGTCCATGGATGCTTTATTACACAACAAACAGACAGCTATGGGAAAAAGTTAGCAAACTCTTATGGAATTATACTTATTTCTTAATAACATGAAGTACTTTACCCTGCTATATCTTTATTAAACATTATTAACAGCCATTTATATATAGACACAACTCTAATTATTCCAAAGCATTCACAAACCTTCACAACCATCCAGAGATACGACAATAACCCAGTGATGAGAAAAAACATTAAATAAAATGGAGGTTAATAAAATAGAGGTTTGTTAAACGCTAATACATATGTATTTAGGATTAATTATATCATTTCATTTCATTTATTACAGTTAATCACATTTTTCTTATTAGCTCAGATTTGACCCTGAAGAAGTTTTAATTTTTAAAAAGCAGGGCATTGCGCAACAGCTGCAAGTAGACACAACCTTCACTGCAATGTGTGTATTACTCCCAGCTATCATGAAGTCTCAAGGTTTACGGTTACTCATTTATTGCATTTGCTGCAGGCCCATGGCAGAGAATGTAAAATCTCTTCAAAACAATCTGAGGCTCTACCAGATAACAGTCCAAACTGGACTCATGCATCTGTTTACACCGCTAGGCGTTGACCAACACAGCCAACTCAAACTCATCTGCATTTCAAAAGCCTACAAAAACAGATCAGCAAAATCAGACTGCATCTAAACAGTGCACATATAACAACCCCCCCCTCTAAATGCAGCAGTAAGTTTGTTACATACTGAAGTCAGAGGAACAATATGTAATATGTAAAGCACTGGCATCCAACACAGGACGTAAGAAAATGCTTCAATGAAGGCTACAAACTCACAATACAGCACAGCGTTTAGGACAAATTATCATACATGCAAATGTATGACTTCTGATCATTTGAAATTATTAATGAAATTAATCATCAATACACATACAAACTGAGTAAGAAAATGCATAAATATGTAATAATTATATATGTGTAAACAATGATAGTGATACATAGCAAAAAGTTTAAGCTGGATTTATACAGGGGAAAAATTTAAGGCAGAAGGTTGGTTGGAACTGGGGGGTTTGATTTCTTTTATTATTTAAAGTTCTATTTTAAGTTTCCAAAACATCACCATCTTTCTACTGGGATTAAAGTGACAGGTACGTTAATTCATGAGAGTTTCCAATTTTCATGAGCAAACGCAGCTACATGTTCCAGCTTGTCCGAGACTACAGAGGCCTCGCCATTTCAATTTAAAAGTTGTATAAGAAAGAGGTCATAGCACCATACAGTATGTGGGATTACAGGTGTTTTGAAGGGTCATACTAAGAATATGCATACTATTTGTGTTTTTGTTTTTAAGTGGCATTAATTAATTAATGTTTTACATGTTTACATTGACAACACTAATATCAACATACTATTAATTAAAAAAAAAGCAATACTACAAAATAAACTATAAACATGAGGCAGACCACTATAGGAAGAATATGGGACACTATGGCTTCTCTTATTTTTGTTGCACCAAGAAAATGCATAGATGGAGCTTTGAGTAACGGCTGCTAAAGAAGAACCAAAACAGGCACAACGGTTAGACAAGCCAAAGGTTAATCAAATTTAGAAGTAATGGATGAGTGACATCCTAACAGTTTAACCTTGGGAGTTCATTTCAGACGTGGTTTTGGAAAAAAAACTCACACCCCTATGCCACTCTAGCAGTACAACACACGCCGGGCTGTCCAGAGCCAATGCTTAAGGCTTAACATTCACATTCATAGCAGGTCACATGGGCCCTGATGCCTTCAGAGGAAGAGAGCGGGTACCCAGCAGATTTGAGGCCTGATAGAGATGCATTAGACCCCTCTGGCCTCGGCTGTCAATTCAATCCACCACAGCGCTGCATCAGCTCTATCTCCTACTGAAGGGATTCTCCAGGGATTTCAGCTGAGCTCCTCCATCACTGGATTTCCCCTCTTTCAAACACTCTTCCTCTCACAGCTTGCCCTCAGTCTTCATCTCCTACCATCGCCTACCTCACTCTTTCATTCCTCTCTCTCTCTCTCTCTCTTTTTTCATCTGTCCAGTGCCTGCTCAGTAAAGCCCAGGGGAGCTCTTAATGAGACGATGCTCAGTGTGATCTTTTGAACACTGGGCTCCTCGTGCTGAGTGGAGTAACTCCTTACCCCAGTCACTTCCTCAAAGAGCTGTCAATCAAACCAAAGGTCAGATCCCATCTAGCCAATTAGGAGCGACTTGGGGTTGAAACTAGTGGGAGGAGTCAGGTGGAGGTTGGGGTTGTTGGAACCCAGTGGAAAGGAAACAAAGGAGAAAGTCTTATTTGTGTGTGTGTGTGTGTGTGTGTGTTTGGGGGGGTGGGGGTGGGGGGGGGGTGTCTCTGTGATGGTATGCAGGGACTGAGGTTGTACTTCAGAACTGCTTATAGTCAGTTGGCAAGAACACAAGTTCTAAAAGTTCAGTGCTGGGAGGAGGACAATATTCTGTCAACTCAAGAAGAGGGCTGGGCTACAGTCTGCACTTGTTCTAATTAATCTTTTTACCCCGAGTGAGCAAAAACAAAAACAATTACACAAATTGATGATAAAATTTAATCACTACCAAAACTATCTTAACACTGTTGAAACTTTATCAAAACACCAGCCAGTACAAGTACAAACTTAGTTTTAAACATTTGTAGACATAAACATTTTTATTAAAACACTAAAAGCTTACTTAATTACAAATAGTGTGCATTTCAATAGTTACCATTCTTAAATGTAACACACTTTTATTAACACATTTACTTTAAAACAAAGAATATTAACTGCTTACCATGTGAGGCATGCAGTCTTACTTCCTGCTCTAAAATGCAGAGGTGTGGCTAATGACATGAAAACATAGGACAGCTATTTTATTAAGTATCACTATGTAATCTTTCAACATCACTTTAAATAAAAATAAAACATCATAAAAAATAAAACAGCAAAAATGTTCTTATAATTATTTACATTAGTCTGGATTTAGGGGAAAAAAAATCTTTCAGGTGTTTCTGTCCTTCCTTCTACTGTCAGAAGACACTCAACGCTATGGGAGTGAAAGGACGTGTAGGTCTCAAGTAGCCGTTACTGAGAAAAGTTCAAGCAAACAAAGAAGTCGTTGGTGTTCACCGAAAATGAACTGACTGCTCCAGAGCCCAGACTTCTTCACTGAATTTGTCCAGGATTACTTGGATTACTAAATTTCCAAGACTTAACATTTGAGATGTGGAGGAAAGAAAGACATACCTGCATATTTCTTAAACACAAATGTTGATGAAATGCACTCCTTCCTTCCGAGCACCGGGCCGGTCACGACTCCAGTGTGTAAACAGAAGTACAGCTTAACTTTCTCAAATACACAGCAGTCAATGTGGAACGAGAAGAAACACCCATGTGCGTGCAAACATAACCAGGTTATTTCCCAACTCTGAACCTCTGTTTGCACACTGTGATGCGCATCTCAAGTGAAATTGAAGCTGAAAAAAAGCTCATTTTGAAGAAATATCAGATAGATATTAGCACCAGATATCAGACTCAACGTTTTGATCTCTGTATCAGAAAGGAAGTGGTATTGTGCTATCTCTAATTTGTATAGTAGTTGGATAAGCGTGAGGCCAGGGCACAACAGATAAGGTTCTCTACCTGATGTTCCCATTTTTCCTCCCCTGTCCATCTATCTACCCAGACTCTGCTCCTTCCATTTATCATCAGCCTGCACTGTTTACCACGGGCAACCTTGAGCTCTGTAACAAACAAGGAGCTTCAGCACTAAAACATATACTATAAACCAGCAACAACGTCCAAAAATGCCCATCACTGACCCCACGCAGCCTCTCAACCCTCACAGACTGTCCAATTCCAACATTCCTGTAACACATCATACTTATTACATAGCTCTTCCTAGACAATCAAACACCCTGTCAGAGCAGAATCCAATAGCAACACTATACCAAAGTCACTTTATAGATGTGCAATTATATAAAGTTAAACATCATTAAAATGGCAAATTGCGGTAAAATGATGTGCGTGTGTGGGAATGAAGTTTCGCTGGAATTGTAACTGAATATCGTTACTGTTTTTTGTATCCTGATTACGTAACACTGTTACATGTATTCTGTTACTACGCTACTCGGCTAGAGAACATAAAGAAACATATCACTATGTCATTTCATGATCCTGGAGGAAAACAGCAGTGACTCAACTATCAGTGACCGGTTAAAGGCTCTCTTTGTCATGTTATCAGAATGGATAAAAAGTCAATGTCACTCCAGATTACTGTGATATTCAATAATCCGTCAAGGACTAAACTGAAGTGACAGAAGAAAAACGGCGGGGTTCAGGGCCTCACACTAAGATATCACTCCAGATGACATGAGGCAAGTTGTCAAGCATGCGTGAGATCTAGCCTTACCGCAGCTAATATCAGCAAATCTACGGAAACAGCTTAACGGCGAGTATGCAACGTAATATATAAACAGGGAAAAATATAACATCAACTAATCACTGCAATTAATAAGATAACAGCACAACGGTTCAGTTAGCTGTTTATAGGTTGCCCAGTTATTGGCTGTCATTTACGAGCTCAGTAAAATTAGTCACAATCTGGCTTTACAATACATTGAGTTGTTCAGTGTTTTAGAAGTCTTGGATAATAGTATATACAGTCATATGCACAAGTTTGGACATCCTCAGATTACATGTTTGGTTGATTTTCTTACTGATAACATTCTCTAGTGGGAACAAATGGAAATTGAGACATTTTCTATGTATTTGATGGCATTTCACAAATTGGCTGAAACATAAAACATCAATGTCTGCACAGGCTGCAGTTTATTTAAACTTGTATATGTAAAATTCAGCAAATTACAGTAATTGTGTATTGAACAGTGCAGAAGAATGACCTCTGTAGATGACGTGTTCACTTAGTTTCGCTTCACAACATGCCATTTAACAAGGGGTACCAAACTTTTCCATATGACTGCATACCAACCATAGAACAGAAAAACAAACTCTTATTAATATAAAGTATACTGGATTATTGCCAACCCCAGTTACAGCTACGCTGAGAGAAAGAACTTTTTCTGAGCACCGGAGTCAATGCTCTAGAAATGAGGGTGATTACATATGTCTAGGTTAAAACTGCTTTCATTTCATTTTTCACTCACTCACTCACTCACTCACTCACTCACTCACTCACTCACTCACTCACTCACTCACTCACTCACTCACTCACTCACTCACTCACTCACTCACTCACTCACTCACTCACTCACTCACTCACTCACTCACACACACACTCACTCACACACTCACTCACACACTCACTCACACACTCACTCACACACTCACTCACACACTCACTCACACACTCACTCACACACACACTCACACACACACTCACACACTCACTCACACACTCACTCACACACTCACTCACACACTCACTCACACACTCACTCACACACTCACTCACACACACACTCACACACAGTTAATCTACATGAGGTTCAGGAGACAGCTGAATAATTTGGTATCCTGCTCGGCTGGCCGGCTGAAGTGGCTGCAATTGTTAGGATCTTATTAAAATAACTCACGTTCTATTCCAGAGCCCAGACAGGCCACAAACTAATTAAGGGTGAATGAGAGAACAAAGCATCAATACACACATACACACAAACACAGACATGGGTCAGTGAAGGTTGTACTATTATAAAGTACACTACTGGAACAACGCCACTTTAAATCCAGTCAAGAGTCAAGTGGTTGTACAGTCATCCCTACATTATAACTGGTATCATTTTGGAAACAGTGTATCACTTTTTTTAGGCGCACTACATTTTAATCAGAGGGGAATTCCGAGTTTAAGACATACAAGTCATTCACAGTGGGCTGATGTGAAATGGGTTATTGTAAAGGGAATCAGAGATGGGAACCAAAGATGATGGAAACCAGGGGTTCACAAATATACCCACTTAATATACTGTCCAAAATAACCAATGAATGTTTACGTATAGATGGGCAACATGACACTATTTCACTACATGCCTCTGTGAGTACATCATGGATACGGTCAGTACTTTAAAGTCTTGTTTTGAATGAATGAGTTATATTATTTTTTTATGGGAGTTAACAAGTACTTTAAGTTGGCATCAAAATAATCACAAGTTTTGTGTACAGGAAAAATGTAAATAAGTAAATAATAATACAAATAATAAATGATAATAGAACTTGAAGGGATCATAAAATTTGTATTTTAGACCAAAACTTTAGCTCAAATTTACTGCCGTAAGCATCAGGCAGCACATTTATAACCATTTCAGTAGTTTAAGTTTAAGGTATTCTTCAGTGGCTTTAAACAGCTGAATGGCATTGCTTACATCTTAATCATTTAATTATGCAGAGATATTGGGGGAAAATGGTGGAATTGTCATTTAAGGCTTTAAGCAAAACATTATGTCACAAGTTGACCTTCAAATTACAGCCTGAAGATCATGATGATGGTACACGAGTTATAAAAGGCAGAACAGCATCCTGCTATAGTCACAATACCGTCAGCTAGCCAAGACCTGCCCGGCAGTCCCAGCATGGACATCATAGCTGAAGCTGCGAAGAGGAACCTTGTTTTGTTTTAGAAAGCAAATGTTTGGGCTTTGTTCTTGACAGAGAAGACAATTCTATACATTTAAATGGTTTATTGTTATGTTTATTGTTATTTAACTAATGTAATTTAACATATGAAAAAATTTAAGAATAAATAAAGGTTAAGAATAAAAAGCACTCAATGCAGAAGGTACAAAAGTTTGTTTCACAACATTTCAAATAGAAATAAAAGATTGAACACTGTAAACCGTGCACTGAAATTTGAAGGAAAAGCGCCAAATTTAGGTGGAAGTAGTTTCATTCTCTCTCCGTCTTCCCAAGACAACAGGTCCCACACACAGGCCACACATACCACGAGGAAGGGATATCACCAGTAGTCACCAAAGAGACAGCCCTTACTGGCCTATGAGAAGAGTTGGTGAAACCATGGTAACAAGTCTCTCTAATAAAATTAGCAATCTGCACAATCAAACCGCTTTGTGTGGTTGGCAGTGTTTGCGCTCACTCAACTAGCCTTGCGCAGTACGAGCGCGCTACTTTCCTAAAGACCCCTCGAGAGTCGACTAGAATACATGACCTAGAATCAATGGACTTTAAGAGTAATTCATTCACGTGAATGCATAAATTGTGCTCCTTCTGGGGCTGAAAGGAGGTCAGAGACACTATTATACAGAAAGAAAAAAGATATGCAGAAGTTCAGTACAACAATCAACAGGAAGGAAAATCTGGAGCTAGAAACTGTTGATGGTGGCAGTAATGACGGCCATGGGGGTCATTAAATGGTCATTAAGGCACGCTGAGGTGCTGAAGATGAACTACGGAGTGCTCATATGTCTGAACTGGGCACGCTGCCCAGTCTGTACGGGCGTGTGTGTGTGTGTGGTGTATTCCTCTTTATTAGCTTTGCAATGGTGGGGTAACTGGACCCCGTGCCACTACAACAGACCTTTAGTGCCCACAAAGGTCCAACTACTGAAGACCTTACTAAATTACTGTGACTCCTAAAACTGCCAAACCAACTTCTAACATTTTAAAGTCTATTTTGACTACAAGGCTAATGAAAGGCCGCCTCTTGTACCAAACCAATATTCTTTCTTCCAAACCACCCTGGCTTCCAGGAAACACCGCACGAGAACTTTGAAGTTGAAATGAGTCGAGCTTTCTGAAAACAACTCTCAGCAGTTTCCCTGAAGAAGAACTATATGAAGTACAATGAAGTTATTAAATTTAAACATTACGTCACGATCCACTTTCTGCTTTTCTTGTGCACGTCACAGGTATTGTCTGTATTTTTCAAGCACTGGGCCACTTCATACGTCAAATAACACGGAGACATCTTCATGGTGTTGGTTCATTTTCTCTGTTCCAACCAGCAATTTAAATACTGTGATTGTATACTGAAAACTCTTTAAGTACCACATGTATCACCCAGCCATAACATAGACTACATACAACAGGAGCACTCCAGCCAGAATAAAAATGTAATCATCTCACCTGCTGTAAAAATGGTTACTTGCATCCTAGTGTGGCGTTTCTACATTTTTGGAGGTGAGCTATTCTAATATTTTTGTTAGCAAGTGCATGCAGAGGGAAGGAGAAAGCTAACGATGCTGCTCGGAAGCCGTATACCTCATACTGCAGCTGTACAACTTCACATTACCAATACAGTGGAGAGAACAGATACCAGATGGTTCTGCATGTTATAAATATTACTAATTTGTAACTGTATCTAAATAAATAATACATTTTCCAAGAGCCAACACAGATAGATGTAGTCCTAACGTTCACAAATTATAAACATTTATGTATCAGCATGCAATCAATGCTTTTTGTACCATGTTTTCTATTTAACAAAAGATCTAAAAGTAATACCAATGCTTTATTCTTAGTCTATAGCTCTTAGTGGTCTGGCTAGCAGTCAGAATGTTGTGTTGATATCATAAGAGATTTCCAATGACTGTGTGATATATTTGCATAATAAATGCTGTGAATCGTAGTAAAAGAATTTGTCATAAACACAAACATGAAAATTAGTGATGGAAAGATCGATCGGCCATGTATCGGTTTTGGCCGATTTTGAATCAAAATATGTGATTGGCGTTCGGCCGATCTCGAAAGCCGATCGATGGCGGTAAACAAATGAGCCTTATTTCTGTATTTACAGCTAGCGTTTCATCCAGGAAGAGGAGCCCTGCGTGAAACCCCCTCCGGCCAGCTCCCTGCAATTCCTATCTGAACCAGAACCACAAACCGTTTCATTTTCGACAGACTGACTAAAGCAGCTGCCTCGCGAGAACAGTTTAAGCGTTCACGCTTTTACGCCCAAATAGACCAACTTCTAATTTTGGTAAAAATATTATGCTGTTTCACATGAGCTCGTTAAAAATGATAATAAACCAGTTTCCACCATGTTTTAATGACTTGCTTGTGCTAATAATATGTAGCCCTGCCGTGTCTAGTAGCCCCGCCCTCTATCGGTATCGGCTATCGGCTGATCGTTCCGAAAGGTGATCGGCGATCAGAATTGGCCTCAAAAACGCTGAACGGTCCATCTCTAAAATGGTAAAAAAGCCAATGAAACAGTTGGAATTGGAAACATGGCGTTGAGGTAAATGCTCCGTTAAGAAAAAACTGCAATGAACACCGCAATAGACTGCAGTTTAAAGCCAGAATGTGCCTCTGAAGATACAAATATACAAACATAAAGCATAAAATGCTAACCTAGGCCTAAATGTTGAAAGTCATGGTCACCAGATCTCATTGAAGAAAATGTAAATAAGTAACTTAAGTGTTTAAAAAAAATTTCAAACTCAATTATGAAAAAGACATTCTTGTAAAATATCTATTTTTAAAACGTAAACAGTAAGTAATGTACAGGTTAAGCCAACTCCAAATCAGTTGCAGCTGCTGACTGGAGAAAATGTCTAAGGATGGTCTTTGATCACATATAGCGGAGGTCATATCGACTTTGAAAAATTGAGTAAATCTGTTCTTGCACATTTTTTGCCCACCACAAAGTCTGAAAACACGGCAAAGCACACTGAACAGATTAGCCATGTAAAAGTTCTGGCTCTGCATTCGCAACAATAGAACCCAGAATAACACAGACTCTACCACTTCCATTGGCTAGAAAGCACAACTTCTCTCTGACAGCCTTCCCTTTGTTGAGACTGAACTATATGAGCTGGCACTGGAGTCCTTTCCCTGGTCAAAAAAAGAATCCTTGCTAATTTCAAAGCTTCAGGACGCAAACAATCCCACGCTTTTTTGGTACCGACGTCAGATCCATGTGTGTGTCTGAAGCAGGCGCAACACTGGACCACAGAGCGGGAAATTTCTGTAGCTAAAATCTTCCAAGACAGCGATAAACCACACAGTACACATGAAGAGGTCAGAGTGGCTTTAGTAAAGCATGTTAATTGCAGCATAACTCCCGACAAAGCCACAAGCTCAAGATACACAAAGAGAGAGTGAGAGAGCGCGAGAACACATCAGTCTCTACTAATGTCTACTGTTCAAACTCACAGAGAGGGAGAGAGAAAACAAATCACGAAGGCAAAATGAGTCACAAAGCTATTAGATTTAAATGGCAAATGGCGACAATCACTCACAGTTATGATATGCATCAGCACTAACCGCTGCCTTCCATTCCACTCGGAGATTATGGAGCAGTTGTGCTGCACTTTCAGTGTGAAGTGAGCGCTCTAGCCTCTCTGATGAGAAGCGTACGGGACACAGTAAACATCAGTTTCTACTCATTCACTTGTTCACAGAAGCACAGATGCTAGCATACCTATAACATGGAGCTCTCCGAAGGAAACTGAGCATAGTGTGATGGGTCGGCCACCTCACAGCACCTAATGCTGAAGACTTTCACAATAACGTGCAGTTTGCTCATATAACACGTTTGGCTGATTTTCTGAGTGACATAAGTAAACAAAATCTCCACAGGGAACACACTTCTGCATATTTGAATACACAATAACTGTGTGCTTGCTGAACTGAATATAAAAGGGAAAACACTGCAATGTGGGATAAACTAATTGTGCATTAAAATGCGTAGAAAAAGAAAAAAAACAGAAAAGCTGTTCATTAGATTCTTAATCACAGTCTCACTATGAGGGGCAGTCGTGGCCGGAAGGTTAAGGATCTGGGATCCGGTTTGATCCCCTGGCCCAGCAGGACACAACTGAAGTGTCCTTGAGCAGGCAGTTGAGCAAGGCACCTAACCCCCCAACTGCTCCCCAGGCGCTGGGATAGGGCTGCCCACCACTCTGCTCACTGCCCCCTAGTGTGTATGTGGGTGTTTTCCTGCACAGATGGGTTAAATGCTGAGGTTCATTTCACTGTGTGCAAACACGTGACAGGATAATAATTCTAAACTAACTAGAGCAGTCGACTCAATCTAAAGTGTTGTACCTTCTTTGTGTTTAGACATGAAGCTGTGGAATGCGTGCTCAGGCCACACCCTCAACCAACGGCAGCGGACATGCCTTCAAGCTCCACACAAGGTGATCAGCTACACTGCATACATTCAAACTGTCCAACTCACTCCTCACCCCCTACGACCCACAGCCCTGCAATTACGCCGAGAGCAGCAGCCAGCGTACTCAGCGAGAGACGGAGAGGGCAGATGCAGTCCTGCTGAGCTGAGAGGCAGAACCAGTGCCCTGCTGAGAGCCAGAAAATGGACAGTCGTCATGGGGACACTCAGAGCAGGTCATTCCAGAGCAGTGGGAGCCGTCGTATATGACAGAGCTTGAGTTTGACCTGAGAGCTGCCACTGCTTTCACAGGGACCTGCTCTCGGGTCTGGTTCACTGGCTAAACGAGGAACAGGTTAACTTTTAAATAAAATATTTTATGAAAAAACGGTGCACACAAGATAATCCAATATGGTGGCGGATAAGCGCAGGTCACTGTCTACCATGAGCAACAAATACAAGAAGCTGTAGGAATCTGAGGGGCTCAGTAGGGCCAAAGCAATATGATAACTGATCAACATTTAAATTGCACAAGTTAATCAGCAGCAATATCCTAAAACATTTTTTACATTATACTTTAATAAACTGATACCTTTAACACACCAAGCAGTAAAACTGATTATTATATTAAATTATATATTTAAGTCCATATAGGCAAAAAAAATGGCCTGTTTTGTTTATTTACTTTTTAATCTCTTCACATCATGTAACCCAACTCATTTACATACATCCACTACAGCAGTTTGGCTCCGTCCACTCAAAGTGATGCTATAAAGAGTGTTTCAGCTGCTTTTGAATGAAATGCGATACTCCAATCAGAACAGAATTCATTAACATAGATTAGTATTAAAGGCCTACTGAATTCTAAGCAATGAAGAGAGGGTGACCCTCTAAATGAAAACCACTTACAGATGTAGTTTTATGTACCACTAGTGTGAGTGTGGGGGGGTTGTATGGCCCTTTTAAGTAAACATGAATATGAAATCATAATGCATTTTCTAGTCATACCATAACATACGCTTAGGGACATGTGATATCAGGGAGGATTTGGGAGCTAGAAGAATGTCTGCTTCACAGTAATGGGTTGGGGTGGTGAGAGGGGGGCGGCTACACAATGTTTGTTTTGGTCAGTCCCCATTTGAAAGAAGAATTCGAGAGAATGTGGACGGGTGAACACAATGGAGCCTCATGAATGAGAGGAGCACTCAAAGCTGTAATCTAACCCTAAACTGGAAGAGTGGCTTCAAAACATTCCAGGAATGACGCCACTGAACACAGGCCAGAAGAACGCAATCCCCGGAGAAGAACAAACAGCACACGACACAGGGGATGCACGATTTTCATGAGCCTTTTTAACTCACACTGTGTGGGCTGAATACTAGCACTCGCACAGTTCCAGCACTTTCTAAATAACATTACTCCCTCTCGAGAAAATCAGCCTCCTATATAAATAAAATGAATCAAATAAAGTGCTACACTGACAATATGAGGCAACAGGCTATTTAGCTCAATGAGATTTGCATAAATATGATATGATATTTTGGTACATGAGTAGCAGCAGCAGCAGCCGCAGCAGCAGCAATCAAGTACAGAGCAAGCGCACTTTCCTGTTCCACATTATTTACCCCATAGAATTGCAACACAGATCAGCCAAAGTCAAAAGAAATAAATTGTCCAACTGCTGATTACGTGTTTGGAGCTAAAATCTGCTGACAAAACCAGCCTGTGAGTGATGACAGTTACTTACTGCAGTTTAAGGTGTTGCCCTCCAGAAAATATTTGGATGTGTCTCACATCATTTACAATACAAATCCAACCAGTGTTTGACTGGAGTCATAGGTGTGTGTGTGTGTGTGTGTGTGTGTTTAGCACACAGCTCCACGTCGTCCTCCCAGTTAATCACTCCACTGCTTCTCTTGGCTCATGCAGCTGCCTCACACACAACTACTGATGACTCAGTGCTAAAATATTTAAATAGTCTTGAAAGTTTAAATAAGGCTCACACAGTAAATTACAATTTTCAATATGCAAATAAGCTTCTCTTTGAACATTTGCATGTACACCACCAGAGGAGGAAGTGCAGAGCTTATGTGGTCAGAGTTTATTTATTATAAGAAGGAAGCATACTATAGCCAGCCAAAGGATTCAGCATACAGCTGGGGTGGGGAGCTCCGATCCTAGAGGGCCGGATCCCCGCACAGTTTGGCAATGTTCCCAGTCAAGCAATACAGAGTTTGATTTAAGCCAAAATGGTTTGTATTCATAAATTGTGATTTAAAGGCATCTTGGGTCATTCAGGGTCTTCGGTCCAATGTCAGATGGGCAGATTTGCATTCTATTGCATGGCTCCCAGTACAGTGTACCATGAAATCTGTATATCTTACTTGTAAACTCAAACTTGTTAATGTATTACAGTTTGTGAACTTGAAAGTACAAATTACAGCAGTCCATTATTTACAATCTTCAAGTGAGTTAGCTTTATTAATATTTTAGTTATTGTAATATAGCCATAGAGTCATATACACGAGACAGTGAATATATTAGGACAACTAAAACATGAAGTCATCACTTGTTAGAGTTAGCAAGCAAACCCAACTCAACCTATAACCAGGCTACTCTAACTTTACATATAATTATAAATATATATAAAGACTGACAGCAGTTTCAGAGGAACATCAGTACATTTCTGCTCAGCTAGCACACTACTGGTATGCAAACAGCTAATAAAGTGGATTTAGTTGAAAAAAAAAAAAAAAAAAAAAACATTCACTGACGAAACAATTGGTGGGTGAATTTAACTGCAAAGGTTATTAACCTACCTGAAGATTGTGAATTATGGCCTGCTGACCATCAGCCACGTCTAACAGGTTTCTCCATAAAAAAAAAAGATCTCTTATAGCACACAGATAAACACCAGGCTCGAGTTCAATTTACACTCTACTTGTACAGACTTAAAGGAATTAAACTTTTAACTTAATTTAGTGAGTTTTGGCAAGACTAACTGAGTTAGTAATGTTAGCTGAGGTGAAAACAAACAGTCAGCATTTGTCTTTATACCTTGAAGACCTTTATACTTGCCTTTCTCTGTGTACATTTCAAGTCATGTGACCTACTATGAATGTGTGTGCTGGAATGTGAAAAATGCTGAGTGAGTCTTCTGGCATACCCATTTACATTCCCCCAAATAATGCCTTACTAATTTAAATATCACATCTGATTGAAATGTCTATCCCTACACAACACCGCTACACATTCCAGTACCTCATATTTGCATACACCACCGCCCTCTCACACATCAGCACAAACAAAAAAGGTTTATTATTTTATATGATTGGACTTTCAATCATACATTTGTGGAAAAGAGGCACAAAAATGCTAGAATAACACAAACAACACTGACATGGGTCATTGCGTTTTCTGTTTTACAAACACTGAAACACAACATTCAGTATCAGTGAGAAAACGCATGCTATAAACACAACATAGACAACATGATAGAAAACATAATATCTTTATTTTTTTTTTTAATCTCCACGTTCTCTGCATTTCCATGTTTATATGTGAAATCCACTTTTATGTCTCAATTTAAAATCATAGGGCCCCACACAACACACCTCCCCAGACTGCTGCTGAAGAGGAGCGGAGAAAAACAGAAACTGAAAAACAGCAGCTTCAAAGACATGTGGAAGAAGTCCAGCCTAAATGTAGGTTATTTTCCTTTTGTTCCGTTTCGCCCCCATCGTGCACAGCGAGGTCTAACGGTGAGTAATTGGAAGTGTGAGCAGCAGGAAAGCCTGCAGTGCCCTCCGTCAACCCCTACATAAACTACTGCACATTACTCCGGCGAGGATATTCCTACAGAGATAACATCAGAGCACAGCGAGAGAACTTGTCCTTGGGAAGCGTACTAGGAGTTCTGCTCCTCACAGAGTGCTCGGGTGTGTGTGGGTGATTGTTCATAGTCAAGCAGTACAGCATCCTTAATCATAGAGCTGTGAGCATCACCCTATCCCAGAATCCTCCTCCTCTATCTCACCTGCTAATGATATTCTGTCATTCTTACAGGGAGCGGCCACACACACGCACGCACACACACATGCACGCACACATGCACGCACGCACACGCACGCACAAGGACACGGTAGAAGAACCTTGTTAGTCCAAGGCAGAGCAGGTGAGATTGGATTCAGACCCTTCACTTGCTCTCTTACAATCTCGTTATTGATCCAAACACACTGAGGATTATAAGAGACTCATGAAGCCACAGTGTCACCCAACCAATCAGACCATAACAGGAGGTATTTAATACGACTATTTATTAGAGGACAAGCAGACAGACACTGATGCCAAAACGATGTAAACACTTTGTAACTGAAACAGACGCATAATCATTTAATATGAACAACAGTTAAGCAGGGCTTGAATGAGTGATGTACTAAGAAAGACTAGAACACAATTCTGCACATTTTAAATGTACATTCTCTGTTTATTTGCTGTGTTTAACAAATAAACATACTGGGGAGAAATGAGGCTGGTGTAACTGGTACTGCACATCATTTTAATGCATTAAACTTGAGACTTTGAGAAATTGTGCAGTAAAAGTTGCATATTATGCAAGTTATGTTTAAGTGTGTTGTCTGTGGAGAATGTGTTAACTTCATATGTTCAATATGTTTCAGAAATGTATTCATAAATCATAAACATGTGGCACAGAGCTTCCCAGAATACTGTGTGTGTTTCCTTATCAGCTTTTATGTTAGATCATATCTTTTTTCACAAGCTCCCTCAAAGCTACATACGCCACTGTGCAGAAGTCTTAGGCACCTAAGCTGATGGTTTAAAAGCCTTTATCTTAGAAATAAGTGTACTTTTATCAGTAAGAACACCAGATATCAAATGCAAATGTAAATAATCATAAATACAATACAAAGTAGCATACATATTTTATTTATTTATATGTAAAACCACTACTTACTGTATTAATACCATTTAAATATTTTTTACGAAATTCGGCGAACAAATACTTTGGTGAGCTTACTGTCTTACCATGCGTATTTTAAATATAATAACGTTCCAAAGTGCCTAAAAATTGACAAATATTATAGTCATTTATGCTGTTAGAAGCAGATTGGAGAAGACCCTAAAACTGTGGCATCATCTGGTGAACGGACCAACGGAGTCGAAGCCACAGGCAGAAATTCAAAAAAAAAAACTAAAGCATCCTTTAAGCTAGGCTAAAAGCTAACAACAAGAAACCAGCTGTTCTTTCCATACATATCTCCATATCCACTCCCTCAATAACAAATAAGACCAGCAAGCATTGGGAGGGGTTTTTATTTTTACTTGAAATGAGACTCCAGGATCACATCGCTACCTCAGCTAAACAGGCCAACATTAGCAGGTTAGCTAGCTGTGCTTATTCACGGCAGGTAAGACTAAAAAACATTTAGATGGCATATAGTTGAACCAGTATGTCACTCAATACTAGCTCACAGAACCTCAACATCAACCAATAGTAGCAGCCAAATATATCGGCCTGGCTGTAAAAAAAAAAAAAAAAAAAAAAGAAAGAAAGAAAAAAAAAGTATTCTATTCATCACTGTTCCAGCCCAATGTCTGGTTATGTGGTTCCGCTCTAAAGCCTTCATTGAACTTCTGGCCACTGGAGAGTCCAAGTCTGTGTAAGCCATACACACAGGCCGCTGCTAAAGTAGGCCACGCAACAGACGAAAAGTGATTTTCCACACTCACACACACTCCTCGCTGATAGGAGCTGCTGGGTGTCTTATCACTCTGGAATGTGGACTGACTGATAAGACTGAATATACCAGAGGTGTAGGCTTTGGAGACAAGGCTCTAAAGTAAACTGACTTTGTATCCGAGGGGTTGTTTACAAGTGTGTGAATGTTTCTCTGAGAGATAGCTCTGGCCAGCTCCTTTTTAGTTCAGGCCTTACCCATCCATCTCCTTACCTCTCTCAGCTGTTTCCACACTGCTCCATCTAGTGCCTTTTAATCACTAAGTTTGTACAAGGAGACAATTTGTCTTGCATATTTTTGTATGGTATGTTGTAAAGTGGCCTATTAGAGTTACTTGACCAGCATTGTGTATATTGTTGCTGTCCAATGAAAAACATCTGCATTTTTGTTGATTTTAAGTTTTCTACATCATTTGAACATGCCAGTGGTCATTTACATTGTGGAGAAATTTCATGATAAACAGTCCAATAGAAATGCTTCAAAATAGCTTGGAAATAATTCTGGTTCCATTAACTTCCATTGAAAAGTAAAGTAAGTTTTTGGTCTCTCCTGTAAAGTTAAAATTTTGGAGATTCTTTTTCATTAGACAGAGACAATTTACTGCATTATTTTATGCTGTTTTAAAATAGAAAGTTTTACTTCTAAGAAAAGGAAAATGCAACAGTCTCATTGTTTTCCACCCTGATGGAACAAAAGGATGGATAGATTAAATAGACTAATTATTTATAGTCAATATGGCTCTGCAGTAAAACCATTTTGTGGTATAGGAAAGTCTTCCAGGCCAAAAAACAGGAATTTCTCGCTAATCATCTCAACCTTATTGTTACCAAAACTTTCGGACGTACTGTTTTCTACAAGCAAAAGCTACCTTTAGGGTACCGTGAAATACATTTTATAGCAAACTACTGCTTCAAAAGTGTTATCAACCACCTACCATGGCTATAGTCTCAGACAGGCGTTCCTGAAGAACAGGAACTAGACAATAACAGCTTTCTAAGCTCATAGTGCTCCACACTTCAGAGACAGGGCAGCCTGCTGAGAGACCGCAGCAGGCGAACAGCATCTGGTGCTGCCTTTATGGTTGTCTACAGAGCTGGAATCTATTTGCTGCAGCAAGTTTAGCTGGGCAGAGTTTACTCCAACATTTCTTCATAAGGTCAAACAAGTGGTCATCCGCCGTTCACAGAAACGACTTCACTGCCTGGAATGCTGGAGATTGCTGTAGCATGCAAAACACGACACGCAGGTAGACAGATGATCAGATACCTGAATTACGTGGAGTATCAGCCTTGCTAATGATAAAGTTAGGCAGCTAGGACGCTGCAGCAGTTAGCAGAAAAGCAATATAAAGCTCATTTTCTCCCTTCCGACTCAGGCATGTTATTTTCTTTCCCAGACAGTCTGTAAATGCTTTATTCAACTTGCGTCTTAGAAAAGAAGCCATTAACTGTTTTATTCCGGGCTCTCATGAGTGCCTTGCATTTGTTGTTGTTGTTGTCTTCATCGATACAGCGCAGAGAGACCTCAGTGGAAATAAATGCTTGAACTTCTCAGGCTACGGTGGGGCAATTCACACCATTCTTGTACAATTTGTTTTCAGAGAGAAGTTCGATTTCGATTGTATGAGTCAGAACACTGAGGCGTCGCAGTGGCTTTGGGGAACTAGATGACAAATCTTATCAGCTGGCTTTAAAGGCTATCGAGATCAGCTGTGGCGAGTGGATGGACGGGGCGCACTATATTGTGCACTCCATGGATCGACCAGCTTTGGAAGTGAAAACCAATAAACTACTCCAGTCTTATAAAAGGTTTCCATTTCAGACTCTGAGAGCCACTGGCTAGCCTGCTCTCACAGCTCTCACACTCTTCTTTTTTTTCCAGCTCTGCAGATAAAACCACTTAGTTATCAAGCCCTGATAAGCTGAATCAGGTGTACTAGATCAGGAAAAAATTACCCATGCAAAGCAGCAAGTCTGCATAAAGGAAGCAGAAACCGTGTCCTGAAGGCAACTTCCAGCGTAGTCCATTACTGACCTGATAGAAAGAGTCAAGACTGCTCAAAAGATCCTCAGGGAAACATTCAAACCAGACATATGACAGCACACAGACAGAGACGGCGTAGAGAGACAAAGAGGGGATGCGTTTTTTCTTTCAACATGTAAGAAGTGCTGACATAGCAGACTGAGTTTTTCCATTAAATGAGGTATAAAGTGATTCCATATGACTAATTACTGCTGTAATAGTCAGGAATTCATCAGCTGAGCTCTGGGAGGCGTTCGCTCAAACAGTAACACTGAGAGAAAAACCACCGCCTTAACTTTACACAGGCAGCGGCAGGGAGTGGCCTTTTTTCTATAGCCCCTTTATAATCGCGCCGGTAAAGGAAGTGTCATATTGAGTAAACAAAGACAATCACTGCTGTGCTTCTCAGCAACACTGCTAGTTGGCAGCTGGGTGTGGATGGGTGTAGAATAACCCAACGTTTCTCATTATTCTACATAAGTGTTTGGAAGCAGGTTGCACAGGCTGGTGATGACTCTAATAAAATAGGGAGAGAGGCACCTTTTTTTAAATAATACATTTAAAATGATCTTAGTTTGGCTACAAATGAACAAACTATTTTTCCAAGACTTACATTGGAGTAACCACGCTAATGCAGCTAACAGCTAATTACTAGAGAGTAAACTGCAAACTGCATGCCTAAACCATCATCACCATCACAGCAAACACAATTTGCATTTATGTAATCTCAAAAACACTTACTTAAACTCTGTTTCCAGCACTTACTGTTCATGAACAATCCAGCTGAAAGCGGAATGACTATCTAGTTGTAACAGATGTGGAGGCTAGTTGTAACCGTCACTAGAAAGCCCATTAAATAGAAATTAAATACAATGTAATTCCCATGGCATCTATAGCACATTGTTGATGAAGATGTACATACAATTGCCATAAAACTGTTTACATTAAGGGTGTGTTCAGACTCGGCAGGTTTGGTTTGATTAGAACTAACCCTAGAGCCATTGCTGCGTAGACCAAGTGAAAACCTTGCCACCCAAACTTTGGCGGGCACAAAAACAAGCAGGTTGAGATGCCTTCAGCAGGTCGGTCTCGATTCACTAAAACTAACTCCAGTTAGCTTTGTTAGAAGCATGAACGTAATACAGTCAATGTTTCATGACACAGAATAAACATGTTTGGTAATGTGCATGTGTTTTAGTAGCTTTTAGAAATAGTTAATGATAGGTAATGGATAGATTTGTCTTTAAAACACACAGACATCATGTATAAAAGATATAAGGTTTCTCAATTTTGTAAGACTACGGTAGTGAGGAGTGTCTTCCTGCTCTGATTTCATGACAGACATAAAAACAACAGGCCCCGATTGTGACCATTTTACTCATATGATGTTTAAATATGGTAACGTGAACGCTATGCAAACCAGAACTACTTTTATTTTCTGGATAATTAATAAATTAAGACTTTCTTGAATTATAAAAAAGATCCATTTACACGTATTCAATCAACAGGTACTATAACAGTAACTATGACTGGAAATTATTACTACAACTTGTGCTGTAAAGCACATTTTACCACTGCTTCTTATATATTTTAGTTGCTGTCTTCTACGTGCACTTACTGTTGATTATCATGTTATGAACTCCACTTACAATCTGCACTCAAACCCATAGGACCACCACAGAGCAGGTATTATTTGGGTGGTGAAAAATATTCAGCCAAAAGTGGGTGTGACACTGATGAAGAACTAGACAAAGACCAAGACAGACTGCAGCAACAGATGAACTATCGCTTAAATCACAGGTATTTAATTTATGTTTATGTTCTGTGTGTGACATCACTCACAGTGTCACTGACCGCTCATCATAGCCACCTCAGTGCATCTATTAGGTCTGGGGCTAACCTGGTGTGAGTGGGTCAGTGTCTATGGGTCAGTGTCTATGGGTCAGGCTTTTGTGATACTGTGTGAAGAAAGTGAGACTTCCATGAGGTTTTGTTTGAGAGGAGGATCTTACACAAGTGACACACACACACACACACAAGCATCAAGACAGCCAGCCAGCAAGCCAACATACAGGAAATTAAGCCCAGCAACACACACACACTAAAAGATCCTGTTTCTTTTAAAGATCTAGACATGAAACTGGCTTAGGATCAGCTCTAGACTGAATGCAAGTGTGTGTGTGTGAGCGTGTGAGCGTGAGTGAGTCACTATACAAAGTTACCGTCCAAACCCATAAAAGAGCGCAGACGTCCAAAATCCCCAGAAATACCTCACACAGGAATGACCTGTTACTAAAGTCTAAACACATCCCTCATTTCTGTTTTTCTCATTCTCCACCTCTCAGTGTTTTACTTTCTCTTTCAAGCAAAACACAAGCTTTGGCTATTCTTTTTTTATTTTTTTTTAAACCGGCAGTGTGTTTTGTTTAGTTCTTGATGCACCACTGCAATTTAATAAGATTACATGGCATTAAAAGGGAGATTTTTACAAGCCCATTATAATACACAGACAAGAGAGTCAAGAAGCAGACAAGCATAAAGCCAGGACACCGTAACGGCAGAATAAAAATGTCTGTGGGCGGCTGTAGGCAAGAAAAAAAAAAAGATGAGATTTTAATGCAGAAAGACAGACGCTGTCTGACTTGTGAGACAGAAGAGTTCCAAAGATGAGGGGAAACACTCCATCACTGAATTTATGGAGGTTGGATGGAGGAATAGTTAGCAGTCCAGCAGAAGACCACCTGAGAGTACAGGGTGGGTTTGCTGATGAGACAATTATCACACAAATAAGAAGGAGCAAGCTTGTTAGAAGCGTTGTATGTAAGCAGAAGAATTTACATGGATTCTGTACTTTAGAGGAAGTCACTGAAGATTCAATCATTAAAAGCTAAACTATGTAAGATTTGGGGATTTGGAGAGCTCTCTGGTAAACTGCATGCAACAAGTGGAAGAATGCTTTGTAATGTAGGCTGTGCATTGGCCTCCATCCCCAACCAGATGAATCTGAGAACTGAGTTGAAAGAGTGTTTAAAGAGAACTCAGTTCAAACTTGGTAAGGTGAGTGAACTACCTACGACTACCAAATCATATAGTCATCCATATACGGTTGACTTTACATTTGACACCTAAACATTGAACCAGACCTTCTTTTAATATCTAAAAACACATGAGATGGTTTAAAAAACTCCCAGGTTTCGTGACTTGCTGCATGCTGACCATCTTTCAGCATGTTTTTCTCATTAATGCTAATTAATTTTAACAACAACAAAAAAACTAAAAATTATGCATACTGCAGCTATATGTGTGTGTGTGTGTGTGTGTGTGTGTGATTGTCTGTGTGGGGCGTGATGTGTAAAACGAACCCCGGAACGGGTCTATGTATGCAGAGGCACACTCGCACACTTACTCCTGACCTTGGTCTTTCAGTAGGCACCAGAGAAGTGATTTATTGCGAGTTAAACACAGAAAGAGGCACAAGGGGGCCGACCTGCTAACAACTTGCACCACCCCAGTGGTGGGTGTGTGAATGAACACACACTGTGCACACAAAGTGAAAGTGAGCTTGTACTAAGACACGTGTTGAAGCAACAGTGAGGCTCTATTATATTTAAGGTTATGCAGAAAGCCACTGACCACCAATTAGCATGAGAACAATCACTAACCATGGCAATGGCCAAAGACTTAATTCTACTTCATCACTGACTAACAACTGACTAATGAACTGACTTTAAAGATTTTTCTTTATATCATTGCTGTCCAAAGAAAAACATGCATCTCCATGTTTGTTCGTGTTTTTTTTTTCATTATTTAAAGACGGCAGCTGCTGTTTACATTGTGTGAAAATTTCAAGATTAATGGACTAATAAAAATGCTCCAAAATAAATGTTGGTTCCATTGACTTACATTGTTGTTACAAGTTGTTGCCCTCTCCTGAAAAGTTGCCATTTTGGAAATACTTGTGCTCACTCCTTTTCATGCATTCCCAACTCCTTCACTCCTTCACTATGATTCAAGATCTGTTTTAATAGCCTGATAAGTGAAGAAGTGTTGTATTTCTGCATGTGTATGTATGATGATTGTCGGAGGTTCTGGTACAAGTCCAACTTCCAGGATAATGAACAAAGTATCATTCTATCTGACCTACAACAGTCCTGTGTAATGAAGTCCAGAGTAGTTAGTCATTGCCCATTTATTAGCTCCACTTACCGTATAGGAGCACTTTGTAGTTCTACACTTACAAACTGTAGTCCATCTGTTTCTCAGCATATTTGTTACCCTGTTATCCACTGGTCAGGACCCCCACAGGACCACCACAGAGGTATTATTTGGGTGGTGGATCATTCTCAGTACTGCAGTCACCATGACTCACTGTCCATTCTATTAAACACCCCTGAACACTAAGGAACGGTGTAAAGGTGGTATAAAGGAGTATATAGAGAAACCAAGAGACTACAGTCTGTGTACTAAAAAAACCCACACATATGGTAAGCGGATCTGCTAAAATTAGAATGTAGATACAAGGTAGGTATACCTAATAAAAGTGACCACTAAGGTTAAATTACTGCAGTAAAATTATGCATCCCACCCACATCAGAATGTTCAGCCTACCAATAAATGCAAAGCTGTCAAGCAACAAAGCTGGATTATACTTTCTGCAAAAATGCTCCAAACATCACACTTTACCGTACAGGCAGTTTCTATTTGTATGTCACCACATTATCTCAACTACAAAAGGCCATTAAGGAGCCAAAATATGATGATTCATATACATGAGTTAACACTACTGTACACTAGTGCTGTCAAAAACATTGATACTGAACACTGAACACAGTACAGAACTGGCTTCCTACTGTATAAATACTATTCATATCAAATGCTCGTTCCTGCTTGTGCTTTCTTGTGACCCATATGGACTTTCATAACGTACTGCTAACAAGCAGGTCTCCCTAACGCTGCAGTCTTTTATGCCATGCTTTGCGGCCAGTTCTAGTCAACAATAAAATCAGCATGTGGGTATACTTTGGATATGAAGCAAATAAAGATAGAAAGATGAAAGATGTGAGCAAGGCAGTACGTAAACGCTGTATCAGAACCGTTCTAAACAAGGAAGCTAACGTTAACCTGACCAAACTCCTGAAGGACGTAGTGCACTGCACTAAATTCAATTAATTAGAAATAATTATACTCTCTTGGTAACAAAACATGCAGTGGCCGCACTTTAAGTACAGAAAATAGTCCTGATACGTTCAGAAAAGCACTTTGTGACAAAGACAATTGCATTTCCTGAATTGTTCGATAAGCCACACTTGTAAAAAAAATGATAACCCAATTTGGAGCAAAGCTGCAACAAAACCATAATTAATTAATATTTCATTTACAAAATACATTACCTATCCCCTTTCACAGGACAAAAAGAGGCTTTATCCCACAGGGTTATTGACAGTGCGTGGCAGGATGAAACATTAGCGGTGGTTTTAGACGTGGGGAAATTGGGCTCTTTGAGGATTAGCTGCGACGTTGCTCATGTTCGTGCTCAAATTAAATCCCCTGCTTGAATGCATCTTAATCAAGCAGCGAGCCCTTGTTACACATCCCAAACACAAAAGGCCACCCAGCAGGCACCTTAAGCAGCTTTTGTCAAATCCTTCATAACCTGGAGGCAGCCAGAGCGGCCAAAATACCAACAAAAAAAGAAAAAGAAAGAGAAAAAGCTGGAAGCTGAAAACTGAAAACTGAAAACGCTCTGAACAGAAAAATAAACCCTTGAATTAGTCATAATCTGCGTATCTGTAGCAGATTTTTCAGAGGTAAATGCAGACACCTTGGGTTGGCCTATGGATGCCGAACAAGATGGTCCTCCATGCATAATATTTCACAAAAAACTGGAATCCACTCCACAGTCCTTGACACCCTTGATAAAGGAGGGTTTTTGTCTAGGACTGCACAGTTCATTACTCCTACCTCTACATTTAGTTATTCATAAAAGACTGTAGTTAACACCATCCCTTCAGCACTGCCCATGCTGCATCAAACTCTGCACTTATAGCTAAACACACAGTTAAACACAACACAGCAAAAGCTCCCTAATAATCACAAGGCTCAGATTTCCCCCTAGGGAGCGGCCCAGCTCAGGCACTGCGATTGGCTGTTCTATTCTCTGACCAAAAGCAGCATCTTAGCACACTTTGGCAGGGCTTGTCTGTTTAGCTTTATTCTGCAGGGCCCCCAGTGTGCATTTTGGCATTCTGCCAGTGGAATGGAAACTTACTTGAAAATTTGGAATGAATACACCCAAAGACAATATCAGATTAACTAGAATGGAGTTGGCTGTCCTAGTTAATATGATATGTTGTGACTGTGTTGAGTTGCTAGCAAGCAATAAATATATTATAATGTCTGTGGACCGCTCTTTTTGTACATGCACTTAAAATCAATGACTTATATCAATGTAATTCACGTATGGCCTTAGAATCTTCTATTACATGCAGAGACTTTCCTAAAGCTGATTAGTTAACAACAAGTGCACCAATTTTAAAATGAGGTATTATTCCAAGCTCACATAAAAAAATACGCAGCCTTGAAACCAAGCTACATTTCCATTCCTCACACTGAACACAGGATTAATTAGCAGATGAGCAATTCCTAGTGGACATAACAGAAATAAAAGTCTGATCCACAGCATAATGAATGAGCTGTTGTATAACAGTTCATAATATGAACAAAATCCAAAAGGGAAAGGATTAATACAAAGTCTGACTGATACAAAGTAATGCATGCACTGTTAAATATTCACTTAAGACAAAGCCTGACAGTGTTTATAGAGCAGTGGTGCTCAAACCTGGGGTCCTGAAGGCCCACGTTTTGAAAAGGGCTCTGAGGAACCAAGTCAACGTTCAATGACAAGCAACAAACAAGGCTGACAGCCTATCGCTTTTCTTCGAATAACCATGGCCTCTTAATTTCTGTGAAAAGTTGCAGTTGGACAGCTGAGATGCAAATATTTCCCTATGCCTGCATTAAAAGAATCAATCTCCACAACAGAAAGTTGCAGTAGTCTGCAATTCTTAAAAAAGACCATTTTGGTGGAAACCCCTCAGGCTTCTCCAGTAATAATTAGGCTTCAAACATCCACTAAAAGCATTCAATGCAAAACAGCAACAAGCAAATCTGAATGCCCAACACACTTAAGATAGCCATGCTGGACCTCCTGCAGGAAAGTGGATGTACACCACCACTACACTAACAGAGAAACTCTCTTAAGGGTGTTACTGGAAATTAGCATTACTGTATGAGAGACTGTATGTATTCACATTAAAAAAAGGGTTAGGGTTTGCAAAGTGAAAAATTATACATCACACACTGTCATTGCGTAATTATAATAGAGTCTTTGAAATTCCTAAAATCTAAGCACGTCTGTAAGCCATCATCTAGCTGCTTTAGTGCCCAAGGCCCCTCAGTGGTGGAACAAATGTCTCTGTGAACTTTGCACTGCACATCACAGAGTTCACTTCCACTGGGGGTCTGAAGTCAAGACCTCGATTATCTGCACATTTCATTTTTCAAACTACACTTAATTTCTTTTCAATCCTACTGTGCGGCTTTTGTCTCCTAGGTTATAGACTCTTGCAGAATCACCAAGTATCTTTACTTCTTCACATTTAATCCAAACATTGCTGGGCATTCCTTCCTTTAGTTAGTGAAGATTATTCATCGCAACATGAAATATGTTATTGCTGGAAGGAGGACGAAAAATAAGGCTGTTCTGTACTTGAGTGCGACGCATGTTTGATTGGCACTCGTCTCTTCCTGAACAGCCAGTAAAAAAAGAATACATTCAATATTGATTGCCGACACCAATTCAACATGCTCAATCAAAAAAGTAGAGACAGTATGTGAAAAAACAGAAAGCAGTGATCAGTAAAATCTGTCGGACCTGTGTTAAATACGAACACTCCATATGGATTCCACATTTAATGCTTGCAACACATTCCAATAAGCTGGGACAGAAACATGTTACCTTTCCTCATACTCTTTTCCTGTTCCACCTTAAAATGGTACAGCAGATGCATTCATGGAGGCATTGTAATAAACCATGGCACTGTTTAAGGTGAAATGAGAAACTCAGAATTAGAAACTGGCTAAGAAACGGACAGCTTCAGACCTTTAGCAACTTGAAAAGGAGGCTAAACGAGCTAAAATGGAGCTTCACGACAACAGCATTCTTGGTCATGGCTAAATTACAAGAAGAAGAAATATTAAATATCTTTAAAGTTCCTCCAGCAGGGCAGCATGTTCTCGGTCTTGTAAGGCAGTTAAATGAACCCACTTCACTAACCCGATGCTAGCCTGTGTGCCAGTTAGCCGCACAGTAGCTGTTATTGTTGTAAAGTGCGGCTCCTGTCTCATAATGCCCCGATTTAAACATCATCATGCAGACGCCTATTTGGGGTAATTTGGGGAATTTACAGAGATCCTTAATCCCGTATGAATCGACCAGTTAAACGACACACTTATTACGTTCTCGGAGCTCCTCTGCTTAAACTAATCCTGTCTGAATAGGGCTTAAGCCTACATTTCCACAGCAGGTAAAAGAAGCCCAAATCCAATCTTTTTACTCATATCTGAGTGTGAACAGCAAAAACACACCGTATCTGAGATTTTCAGTTCCCATCTGGGCCACTTTTATCAGATGTGTGAACAAGCTAGTATACAGGGCTCTTTCCCTTCACGCATAGAGATCTCTCTGGATTCTCTCTGCACCACAGAAGGTTAAATACCTTAAAGTCGGGCTACCCCTGGCCGAGGAATGGTGTTTTTAAACTTCTGGACGTTTTGCTATTACGTTTTTGGCGGAGTAACACGCCTCAGCATACCCTTGCCCATAAATGACTCTGCCATTACTGGATGGTATTTTCATCATGAAGCATTACTGCATCGCCTGGTTAACGTTAACGTTTCTCCTCTTAAATTCTTCCTGTCCCAACTTTTCTGGAAGGCATTGCAGGCATATAATTCAAAAATAATGTAAATATACCCACACAACAGTGCATATCTGGTCCTCCTACTGGTTTTTGGATTTTGTTTTATATTTGTATGCTACTTTGTACCAGCAGCCAAGGCACTAGAGTCAAACACAACAAATAACAGCACACCGGCCCATCAGCAAACTTTCTTTTACCTGAAATCTCTGCAGAACCACTGAGCTCTAAATAATTAAGGCAGCCTAAGGCTTTCCTCTTCTTATCACGCTTTGCCTTCATTGTCTGAGAGAAAGCTGAGGTGTGGAGGGTTCTCCTCCGTGGCCCCAGAGCTGTGTTTATGTAAGAGATGCATAACACCTTGTCTGAGCTGAAGAAAGCTTCCATCAAAGCATGCAGTTATGCAGAAGCGCCTGCCGTCCAAATCAGATGGAGCTAAACGCAGTGCAAAGCTGCTCCTTTGAAGTCCTGCAAACCAGAAGCACTTGACTGACATTAGCGCAGTGTGAATAGAGGCTCTTACCTCCTCTAACTCTCCTGCCAAACTGTTTTATTATTTTTTTCCCCCCTGAATGAAAACATGCTGGAGAAAACGAGAGCTCTGCCAAAGTGAAGTAACAGAATAAAATAAAATAAATTTAGAAAATAAATAAATAAATAAAAAACACACACACTTACTCGTCTTTTAAACATGATATTCTTCAAATAACGCCGTGTCTAACAAACAACAAACCAAACCTACAGCACTGACTTTCAGGAACAGGATATTCTTTTAGAACTTTTGTATCTTAGTGTTTTCACAGCCAATGCTGCATCCTAAGCAGAATATACAGGAAATATTAATACTACAATTTTATGCTTTGTGATGCTGTAATTTGTAATTAATAGTTTAATATATATATATATATATATAGCAGTGTTGCAATCCAACATAAGCCATTGGACAAGATATTAAATCGTAACCCAGGGGGCCAATACACAGCCCTAACATCTAGTATCAGAGCTTTAATCTGGTCTGAAATACAGCCAGAAAATCTGCCACCCAAGTCAGATACAACCCGACAAACAGCATAGACACACCCAACAAAACCCTGTCTGAACCTCATCTGACCAATCATCCTGTTTTAGCCTTAAACTGACCACAGCGCAACAAACCTCTCTCTAAAACTGACCAGAACAAACACATCCACCACACAGTACAGAATGAAACCTGACAGGACAGCTCCGGTCACTGAGTAACGACAACAGCAGCCACCAGCAGATCACAGACATACTAAAATTCCAGCTGTCCAAAATTAAGTTTATTGTCTTTAAACGCTATAATGAATTATAATGAACTTTCCTTACTGTTCTCACGCTTTGTGGTACTGATATGGTAAGACGTTAGTCATTATCAGAACATACTGAACACGTACCATAAAATCATTTTTGACAAAAGAAATATACAAATACAACACAAATACAAAATACAAATTCTTATTCACATTCTTCTGACTGCATTAAACTGTACCTTCCAAGACAACAAATGGATTTAAGGCACTGAAATCATATGAATGAGGGCAAAAGTAAAACTAAAGCAGGCGGAAACGGAGGGTAAAATCTGTTGGAAGTGGGAAGTGGGCTGTGAATATGACCGTGAAATTTAAACCTGACGTGAGTCTGAGACATGCTTAAAAAATGACATCATGACTAAAAGCATTTCAAGCTCTACCTTCTCTCCACCTCTAGAAGAACTGAAAACTCGCTGACTGTTCAGCCCTAAATACACTCTCTCTTATTACATGAGAGAGACGTGTTTGGAAGTGTTTAATTAATTGCAGGTAAACTCATCAATATTGCCATCCAGAATAATCAGTCAAATGCGGTGAACACACATGTTTGTTCAAAACACTCCTTTAAAGTTTAGCATGGAACCAACTAAGCTCTGCAGATGTAGCAAGTTCTGTTCTTATTTGCTTTAAACTGCAGTTCACTGAACATCAGCGGCTCTGTGGAACTGCTGACAGCTGGAATCAGGACTGGAAAAGCACTGTCAAAACACACAGCAATGGAATGCTAACTGGATAACTAAAAATACACACAAAAAAAAGATGTAGACGAAAAAGATCATGCTCCGAGTTCATCTGCATAGATATTTTAAACTGTTTGGTTCTTCATAGAGTTTGGCATTAAAACCAAAATTCCAAAAACTGGCCATTAGTATATATTACAGTATCAAACGTATAACAGTAAGGAATAATTTTTAATAAGGGTCTATATAGAAACACATAGAACACATTCTCAGTACGTCTGAAGGACCACTTCACCAAGCAAATAATAAATTAAGAATACAAATGGTTCTTTATAGACGTAGAACCCATACCTTTATTAAAGAACACTTGACAAACCACCTTTTATAAATGTGCAAATCATTCAGAACACACAGCACCGCAACGAGAATATCAGACACAGACAGTAGACAAAAGGTACAGCAGGGAATTAAGGGAGTGTCACTGTTTGTGTCACAAACAGAGAGAGAGAGAGAGAGAGAGAGAGAGAGAGAGAGAGAGAGAGAAAGAGAGAGAGAGAGAGAGAGAGAGAGAGAAGAGAGAGAAAGAGAGAGAAGAGAGAGAAAGAGAGAGAGAAGAGAGAGAGAGAGAGAAAGAGAGAGGAGAGAGAGAGAGAGAGAGAGAGAGAGAGAGAGAGAGAGAGAGAGAGAGAGAAAGAGAGAGAGAGAGAGAGAGAGAGAAAGAGAGAGAGAGAGAGAAGAGAGAGAGAGAGAGAGAGAGAGAGAGAGAGAGAACAGCTGTCACTCACGCACACAGGAGAACGAGCAGCTGATTGTTAGCACAGGCACTGCTAACACCACCCCCCGCTACCCCCAAGTACCACCCACACGCTCACACCTCACACACACTCTCACACCATTAATAACCCAGTACACACCAACACGCGTGGGCCGCCGTGTCACCCACTGGCACCAACCACACTCCTCAGGGACTTGCAGAGCCAGCCGGCTAATCAACCCCACAGTCAGCAGAGTATCACTCCAAACCCCCACCCCTCTCTCCCACATACAGACAGCACGGGTCACTGAGGTCATTCACTTCAACTCTCAGTGTGATAACGCTCTACAGCAGCCCAGGTTAATAATTAAGCAGATAAAGTGGACACTAAGACATGCGGCAGGAAGCATGACACCATGCATGTCAGGCAGGTAAATCTTTGATCTCAGTTTATGTACATTATACCAGAGGCAGATTACAATCCTGTACATCACAAAATCTTACATTTCAACACAAATGATCTGGTTCACTTCAGAGAAACATATATGATTGGAAGACGTGGATGGCAGAGTGGAGCCAATAGGCTAGTGATTTCTATGAGGGAAAATGCATGGCTGTACATTTCAGTTCATATTTATTTAATAGAATTGTGCTTGTACATAGACTCAGATAGTATTACAGTATCACTGAAAATCAGGCACCCAGCCAAGCAGTGGGCCTTTACAAAAAAAATAATAGGTAGTTCTAAAAGCCGCACTGAACTCGAGTGTGGTACTGTAATAGGATCTCAGTCAGTTTGTGAATTTTTTTCCCTCCTAGATTTCCCACAGCCAATAGTGTGCGGTGTTGTTGAAAAGTGGAGTAAAAGTGGGTAACGGAGTACTGAGGATCATAGTGAGTAAAAGTCGCCAACGCTCTGCTGACTCAATAACTTCTAAACCTCCTCTAGCATAAACATCAGCATAAACAAAAACTGCAACGTAAGCTTCATGACATGGGACTCCACGACCAAGGCGCAGAATGCAAGCCTTACGTCACTAAGCACAATGCCCAGTGTTGGATGGAGTGGTGTAAAAGCATGCCATGGTTAGGTGAGTTTGGTGTGGAAGAACTTGACTGAGCTACACTGAGCACCAAGCTCAACTCCAGACGCCTGTAGGTGTCCCAATACTTTTGTCCATATAGTGCCGCTAAGTGAGCTCCCTTATTGGTGAGTCCTCCAATAGCTGAAGAGAAGAAGTGCCAAGGCATATGATTAACCATCATCATATTAAGTGACCGAGGAATGAGTGGACCAATTTTGTGGAGAGGAGAAAAAAAAGCCACTCAAGGCCTTCTGGGAGTCTTAGGTACGAAACTGACTAAACACCACTGATAGTCTAATCAGAGGCTGGTTGGAAATGGAAAACAGCAGCAGCCCTACACCAGGACACTTTATAGAGGTAGTCACTGTACAACTGACAGTAGATGCTAAAATGTCTGCGACAAGCTCCAAATAAAGCATGGAATGTTTTTAAGAAGCTTCAAATGTCTTAGTTGAACCCAGAGCAGGTTCTGTTTAATCTGGAGCTGTTACATTCTGATGTATTAAGGTACCAGAGCATATCTGCTGCACCAATTAAAGTGTAACAGGAAATTTGACTGAGAAGCTTCTTGGCAGGTTCTAAATCCCAGTAACAGCACATGAGCTGATATTCATTTAGTCGATAGTCATATATGAGTGTATATTGAGTTTGTTTGTTTTAACAACAGCATGAAAAGTGACTAAGCAAACCAAAACATCTAAACCAGATCTGTCAGTTATACCAGCACAATTCCAAAAGTCCACAATGAATGCAGAAGAATGAGTGTGATCATGTGCCTTGTGAAGGTGTGACATTCTATTAATTATGATCTCTGACACAACTGCACTGGTTAAACACCAGCGTTAGTAAATGATCAGCACCCTATCAACACTTCACTCCAGAACTCCACCTGCCCACCACCTCCAGTGTCATTACAAAGCTGTGTAACAGCTTATTTATAGGCATAATTTTCCTTAATTCATATGGGTTTTAAAACATCATAAGAAAACTGAATCGTGAACAGAACCAAATTGTGGGCTGAGTGTATCGTTACTCCCCTTAAATACACAAGTGGGGTTTTTTGTCTGCTGTTAGGAATTTGCGCCACTAACAAAAGCAGAATGGGACCACAGAGGCCGGCTGACTGAGAATGAGACAAGTCAGGCGCAGATGAGGCCAGACTTATGTAATTCCAGAGATTGTGATGGTTCACTGATTCCACTAACTGTACTCAGAACAGTTACTACAGTGACTCAGTCATGGGCTGACATTGCAAAGAGGGCATAATCACACCAAACACACAACATCCACCCACAACATCACAGACATGCCCATTCACTGACTCACGCTACGCTTTCAGGACAATCTTAACGCACTTAAAGTATCAGCCCAATCGAAACCGACCATGAATCAGACAATGGCGTGTACTTGACTGATTTCAGGCTTGATGATCAAAGTCTAAGCCAGCGTTTTGGAAACTCCAGTCTAAAAAAAGTCCCTTCACTGGCAGATAAAGCTATAATTCAGTAGCAATTTCTTAACCTGATGAACTGAAGTCATTGAGAACAGATCACATTTCTCTTCATCCACCTTTGAACGAAAAGATAGATGATGCATTTAAAATCAAAACAGCAAAGACAGAAGGTATCAGCTGAATAAGGTTCTTTAAGAACCAACTGAAAAATAAGTGAACAAGACATAACAGTTTGGAATCTCTGGGGTGGATTGAAACTGAAACTAAGTCACAATAACGATTTGATTCTACAAAAAGATAGAAAAATAGAATAGCTGACGTTGGTTTAGATCTGGTGGTGTGTCTTGACGGTGCTGCAATTGACTTTAACTGTCATTTTACTGTTATCCACTACTGTATTCTACTGTGAGTCTAGCAATGGCAAACAAGCTGGAGGCTATTTCACAAAGCAGGTTTCTCAGTTTAATTAGGTTCAGTAGGACAAAAGCACTATAGCACACTCCCACTGGATAACCCTCCAAAACTTTGGGCACTCTTCTTGCTAAACAATGTAATAACTGATAGCCAATTTTGATAAAGACAGGGCCAGTTTTCCAGACACATCTGAAGACTAAACCTATATTAAAAAGAATTCACCAGTAGCAGTGCAGATTAGTCCAAGACCAGGTCTAATGAATCAACAGCAACCCACAATTATAATCAACTCACATGGGCTGACAATTTGCACGACGCAGGCCTGAATAAGAGCTCGCAGCGAGCCATTAACTAAACATTCACATTTTGTAAGTTCACATATGGGCTGCGTATTGAAATGTGCACAATATTGGCAGAATTACTATCAACCGAGTAACACAGTCAATCAGTACCCGCTTTATCAAATAGTCGGCCTCGGCACACATGAACCAATAAGCATGCTTGTTTCAAGATGTAAACGTCTGATTGGCTTTATAAACTTCATTCTGTATTCTTGTTATTACTGTTAGATCTTCAGTTAGTCTAATCCTCCTGCAGGAAACACGTAGCTGCTTCCAAGTTCATTTCTTCTTTGAGCCACAGACTTTGAGTTTGTAATTTAAAAGAAGGCATTACATTTGTAGCCGAAGGAAAGTATCAGTATCAATGGTGAAAACTTATGAATGATACAGACTCCAACATGAACTAATAAAATGAGAAACAAAGCTTTTCAATAAACGGTTAAATCATGGTGGCCTAAAATGAAGATGCTGTCTAAATAGAGTTAAGATTAATTAATTAATTCAATCAATCATCTTCCAAGCCGCTTATTCATTGCATATCCCAGCGCTCACTGGGCCAAAGGCAATAAACACCCTGGACGGGTTGTCTGTCCCTCACAGGGCACAAAAACAGATGTATACAGTCACACCAATTCACCGGATTGCAAGTATTTATACTCTGGGAGCAAACTACAGCAACCAGGGAAGACACAAATGGAACACGCAAACTCCACACAGAAAGGATGGACTGGAAGTCGATCCCACGCCCTTCTTGCTGTGAGGCGACAGCGCTACCAACTGCAATAAGCTCAAATTCAAATATCAAAGAAAATATTATAATAAAAAAAAATCATTGATAACAAAACTGGGTCATTATTTATAAATGTGCAGTTTGCTGTGGACCAGCTCTGCCGCCAGGAGGCTGGCAAAGTCTGCCGAGTAGCTCCGGCTAGGAATAAGTAAAGCACGGCACAAAGTCACCACCACTCCTAAGAAAACCAAATCCAGAAGAAGTGAGCTGACCGAACACACCATGGGAGCCAGAGGAGAAGGAAGCAGTTAGTGAACAAACTTAAACCGTTAGAGATGTCACGATTTCATCTCGGCATGTCCAGACATGTCCCTCTTCCACACTTCACCAACATCTCATGCCCAGCAATTAACTGCAATGAAGGGAAGCTATGTGCTGGAGGAAATGAACTTAATTTGAGGAGAAAATTGTGCTTGTCTGCTCCATTGTGTGCCAGCACCATCTCCTCGGCATACTCTGACCTTTTGTTTGGTTTGTCATTGTGCTTAACACAATCCAGCAGCAGAATATCCATTTGCACGACACAGGCCTGAATTAGCGCTCGCAGCGAGCCATTAGGGCTGTCGAACACAAGAACTAAACGTTTACAGTTCTTTTCACACTGACAAGATGATTTCTGCAGTGTCTCTGGCTGAGAGGAGAGTGGCATGGAGGAGGACAGGTTCGGCCAGTGTTTGGAGGGCGAAACCAAAGTTTCTTACCCTGCTGGAGCGACTGTTTGTGAATAAGGCTTTAAGGAAATATCAACCGGGGACTCAAACCTCCTAACTAGGGAGGCACTGCTATGGGAATTGTGCCAACACCCAATATTTATTCCAGTGGGATTTTTAGAGCTGCAGTTGGAGATACATAAACATTTATAAAAACATCTACATTTACCTAGTTGTAACTGAAAAAAACAAGGTGTATGACTATCATGACAACAATAAACACATCTACTATCATGTTAACTGATTACTCTTCTATACAATCATTATTTTGATTTCTCCAATAAAAATGCTTTGGTATATTAACAAAAAAAAAACTAAAGCTGTATTACTCTTTATGTAAGGCTGTTTTTAAAACGTAACGCAAAACAATTTAGTATATAAACTGATTAGCAACAAAATCAATAGTGAGAGCTCTACACAACACACACATGCACTTTTTGTCCTCTGCCTTACTAATAAGAGCAGAAGAGAATGATTACGGTCATGTTATAAAGAGGTCAGTGCTTGTTTTGATATCGTTTACCATTTTAGAACCACGCTGTGGTGAGCACCACCCATACAGAAATCTGACCCTAGATCAGCCCTGCTCCTCAGTGTAAACAATCCCTACTAAAGGGGTCCAAAGAGCAGAGAATGGCCCTTTCGATTAGCTCATAAGTGAGTGGGCTGTTCAGGAAGTCAGGATGACTGAATGAGCGTCTAGGCTACAGATTATTCGGGAGGCCCACTGGTTGGACAAAAGACACATAAACATGTACACACATGCAGTGTAGGCTTTACTAGTCCAACAGCTTTTTGTGCTTCATTGAAATCAGTAAACACAAAGCAGAGAAATCTAACTGCCGCACAGAGGGAAGAATGGAGCGAGGACACACAGGAAACACATGAATGGGGCCAGTGTGCATGATCTTCATGTTTCTCGGCATGAAAGACAAACAAACAGAAGCGTTACTCACGATCTCTCCCAGAGATGAAGGGGAACAGAGCGTGGGGGGGGGGGGGGGGGGGGGGGGTTGGTAGCTAAATCTCAGCATTGGACCATCGCACTGTGACCTCAGGGGGGCAGGAGAACTTCCGCTCCTCAATCTCTCCGGCAACACTGCACCACTCAGCCCAAACTCGGACGAACCAACACAGATGTTTCCACTGCTCACTCGGATTAGCCCCCTTCCCCTAAGGCTGTTTGGGTTCGGTGCCCCTACAGTGCCACAATCAGTCACAATCAGGTCCCCTGTTCAGACTTGTTTTTAAACGGCACCGCTGCTGCTGCTTTTAAATTGATTGCAATCCATTTTCAAAACTCTACTCAAAGCCTTTTCAACATCATGTCCCTTTAACAATGGCACAATGGTATTTTTACAGCAGGCCCAAACAGAGCACAGAGATTATTCATTTTATAACATTCAAAACGTTAACAGTGCCACTTTAATAGCAGCTGCAATATTAGTCAGAAAGGTCCCCAAATTGTTTTACTACAGGCTCAATCTCACTCTCAGTATCATCTGGTGGGCAGAAAGTGTTTTATCATCAATGGAAACAGTGTTTTATGACCTGCAATTGATTCATTTAATCATCACATACATTTTGCATATTGCAGAGGTCTTCCACAGATATCTCCAGCTTTAGACAATGAACATAGCTTCAGTTTCATGAGTCTTTATGGCTCAGGTTTATAAACCTGCATCATTTGTTTTCTCTTGTTATTCATGTCATTTTTTCCATAATGTAGCTGTGGCATGTAGCCAATACCACCTGTTAGCTAGGTCTCCCCCAATGCCAATGGACAGCTCAACTCACTCAGAGGAGAAACTGCCGCTTCTATTATTTTAGCCAATGTCATGTTGAGTGATGTGAGAGAGACAGACAGAGCACCACAAGAGAGTGAGAGAGAAAGCAACAGCACAAGAGCAAATATGCTCTATTGGACTCCTGGCAGTGGCATCACAATTTCCCAATGACAGGGCGTAGACAATTAGGTGTTTGCACCATCCGCGAGCCCATAAAACTACACTGTTAATCATTTTTATCACATACCACTTGCAAATGTCATTAATTCACTTGCTTTTGCACGATTCCACACGCACATAATTAAAGACTAGTCATTTCTTGCAGACTAGACCAAAGATAACGTTCTTAGTTCATTTAACAGGAAACCTGTCATCTAGGCCCCCAACATTGTGTACATAAACTAAATACACTAATCGCAAACCAAGCAAAACACTTTATTTATTATGAACAACAGACAGAATAGGCTGCAATTTTGTTGTTACATCAAATAGCTGCTCTCGTCCACTGAGCCAGGAACAGTTATCTCTAATGCATCATCCAGCTTTTCCAACTTCAGCTGGATGTGACCGGAGAAATCAAAAAGAAAAAAAACTCAGGACTGACTCCACTGCACCCATACGACATTATCCCAGTGCAACAATGGCAGCCTTCACCACAAAACATTCACATTTGGTTTATAGGTCACGTATTAATAGCACTGGACATGTTCACTGTTTTAAGGCACACAAGTTTTAACAGTCAGGCTTCCCAATAAAAAGGAGGTATCACATTTCCCTCCATGCTGAGCCTCCTCCAGGACAGCCTCAAGCCGAACATGGAACCCAAAATGAATATGTGAAAAGCAGTGGCGGCTCAAAACCAAAACCAAAAGAAGTGACCTTGACAACTGCCTGGTCAATGTCCATCAAGTCCATGAGCACGTTAAAGCTTAGTCATTCTGGTTGCGATTATGTGACTAAACTTATTCGGTCGCAAGGTAAGGCACAAAACCTTTCTGCTCCAAGGTTCATGAGAGGATTTGGAGAGGGAGTTGAAGTTATGAGGTTCGGATTAGGCAACGTTATGGGGAAATATTCGAGAGACTACCACACACAGCCTCCCAGCAGTCAACAAGACCTGCATCTCAGCCACCCACAGAGGTCAGGAGCACCAACAGTCTTATCCAGCTTGTTTATCACCACCAAACATCACGCTGTACACACGGAAAAGGCCTTAAATCTCAATTATACTCCTAATGGAGGCAAGACAATCCCATAAGCAACAGCCATCACTGCCTCTACTCAGTTACATAATAAACACAGATGCGATTAGAGCCTCATTATATTTCATTTTTATTACAGAAAGCCGTGTGTGTGTGTGTGTGTGTGTGTGTGTGTGTGTGTGTGTGTGTGTGTGTGTGTGTGTGTGTGTATGTGTAACTGAGGGGATGAATAAGGCTCGGCTCACTGAGAAACACGGCTCAGAAAGAGGGAGGTGGTTCAGCGAGGAAGACAAGCATGAAGAAGGAACGACAGAAGTAAACCTTCTCCAAGTGAAGCCTGAATAGTGTGAACACGGCTGTTTGTTTAGAAAAGTGAGGCAGATATTTAATCCCACATGGAAGACCTTCAGAGGCTAAACCTCCAGCTTTCTCCTCTGAGAGGAAATACTTGATTTCGATCATGTTAGTTTAAAAACACTGAAGCGGACACGGGTCGACCGAGTGAAGCTTGTTTACGAAACACACACTAGGATGTAGATCAACGCACGACACTTTAAACAGCGGACATCCGTTAACAAGCAATAACTCTAATAACGACTGTAGAAACAGGAGCGCACAATACATGGAAGTGAGTCGGATTTCATACCATTATAAACACCATCAAACCAACACCAGCGGCAGCTAGTCTGTCTGAGCTAACACACACACACACACACACACACACACACACACACAGTCCAGCACTTCGTCTCCAGCAGCCCGTGGTCGCTGACCGGGGAGGTGAAGGTCCACAAAGTGATCGTGAAAACTTGGGGTCGGCTTTAGCAGCAGACGAAGATGTCGCTCCGTCGCGACACCAATGCAAAAAGTTAAAGGCGGACTTACCTTCAGTTACAGCTGACCGAGATTCTCTTCTCAGACTGGCAGCCAGCACAGCAACCTCGGAGCTGATAAACTTTACATCATTTTCTTCCTAAACCGCAGCTCGTTTTCAAATCAGTCCACGCGACGCGCTTCGTGTCTTTAAATCCTGTTCAGAAACTTTGAGAACTGAGCGGCGCCGACAGCTCAACGACCAAACTACTCCACCTCCAACTCCTCCTCCTCCTCCTCAGTGAGCTGATCACATGATATTTCTCACAGGTACGTTCAGAAAGACAGGACGCTCGCACCTGAGGGAGATCACGACCGCTCCCCTCTCTCTCTCTCTCTCTCTCTCTCTATCTTTCTATCTCGCTTTCTCCTCTTCTCCTGGAGAACTGAGCGTGTTTGTCCGGCTGACGATGTTGAGAGTGACGACCTCGTCTTTCAGTCTGAACTGGATCTGAGAGCTCGGTGAATCCAGACACTCCGAGCTGCGAGCCCACTGTGAGCCCGAGTCGCCCTCCAGACCAGCAGAAAGAGCAGGAGAACAAAGTAGACGAACAGCAGAGGGAAAAAAGCCTGTGATTGTTCCTCCCTCCTCTCCCTCTCTCTCTCTCTTTCTCCTCCCTCCTCCCTCTCTCTCCCTCTATCCGGAGAGTTTTTCGCCCCCTGTGGTGGAACAAAAGCACAATCTCTACCTCAACCAGCCTCCTCCTTAAAGCGGCTTAGATCAGTGGGGGCTCAGCGAAACGCATTCAGTACTCAAACTCAGCTTCTTACCATAGAGCACAAATAAACACCTCACTTTTCTCCCTTCACTCTAAACCAGAGGCCGCTTACTAGCGAGTGTAATTGTTTCTTGAGGTTTTTTTAATTCGAGCCTGTTTGCTTTCTAGCATAAGGTGGTTGTACTTAAAGGGACACTCACACCAAAATTAAAAATGTATAGTATACATCTTTGGCAGTCATGACTCTCCGGCTTCTGCAGCCTGATTCCGGGGTTTCAAATCAGGATATTTTCTGGTTTAAAGAGTAGGAAAGCCTCCCATCTGATCTTAAATGGGAAGTTAATTAAAAAAAATCTTGGTGGATTGGTATTATTATGTTTTCCTCTTTTTTTGCTAACTATGTTCTTTTAATTTCATAACCAATTGATGTTATAACACCATCATAACACTAACACCACAGATTTTATTATTTTTATTTTTTAGTCCTACATCAGGGCCCTCTTTAAACAGTAATAAAATATAGTACATTAAAGGAGCAATATGTAAGATGACAATTAATATGTATGCTTTTTTGTTTGAAACATTACTAGATGAACTAAAATTATCAACAGAATGTGAAGAAATAAGTTTTGACAGTCTATCAAAGATGTCTATGTATCATGTTGCAGAGATATTGACTGAAGTTAGCGTGCTAACCAGCTAGCACCGGCCCATCCTCTCTTGTAATACCTCTTTGCACCTCAACGAAATAAAGTTTGATGCTCAACATGCAACAGTTATTCAGACCGATGAGTAACCCAGGGGAAGAGTAAAGGGTGGGGGGGACTGTGTGGGGTATAAATTCCACAGGTATTTGCTTGTTAGTATGTTCTTGTTTTCCAGTGAAAATGTGTTTTAAAGTATAGCAGTAATACAGTTGAATGTAATGTTATAAATTTTGAAGTTCTACTTTCTTGTAGCCTGTTTTATTCATTTGTGTTTTGTTTTGTCGTTTAGCCCTCAGCCCACCACAGATATTGCATTGTGACCCCTCGAGACAAAAATTTGGGCGCTCCTGCTTGAGGTCAGCTAGCGGTCAGGATTTGCTGAGCGCTGTAGGGATTCCCGGTGATCTGTTTAAGAAATGCATGCTGGGTGGGGGGTGCATGGCTTCCTATTATATAACTAATAATATATGAAAAGCTAGTTTTAGGCCAGAATGCTCATTTAATTTGTGGGCTGTTAAACAAGTGGTGCACTGTGCACTGTGTGTGTGTGTGTGTGTGTGTGTGTGTGTGTGTGTGTGTGTTATTGGAAAGAGTGTCACAGCTGAATAGTTTGAATGATTTATGAGTATGGTAATATCTGTCTGAGGAACGAGAGTGCCGTCCTTGCCCTGTGGGCCTGTACGGACCCACTCTCTTCTTTCTTTTTCATCTCTTTCTTCCTCATCTGTTTTCTCTCCATGCTCCCTACTTTTCTCCAGCACACATCCACACCTTTCTCCTTCTCAAATTCTAGGCCTCGCGTTCTGAAAGAGCAGAAGCATTAAGACGAGACAGAGAGAGAGAGAGAGAGAAAGAGAGCGAGAGAGAGAGAATAATGATAGCTGTCATGGAATAAGTGAGATGGGTCTGTGCCTGAACACATTACATGCTGAGTCTTCTATAATTGGAGGCCATTGTTCTGCTGGAACAGTAACGGTCCAGCGCCTGTGTAGCTTTCAATGGAGCTGTCAAACCGCTGTTCACTGAACTCTGAGAAATTCAGAGAAATTCATCCACAGAGCGCTGAGGCCGATGAAGGAATGCATCATAACAGCTTTTATACGTCCTGTTATTTGCAGGCCAGGGGTTTGAATAGAAGGAGCACTGGCTGTCACCGAGGTGACACTGATTTTGGGGACCACATGTGTGAAAGGAACGGTTTGACGTTAAAGAGCTACTGGAAAGCATCATCTGTTGCTGATGTCGAACTACGAAAACTGGAGCTGAATTAAAAGGAAAGGGAAATAAATATAGGGGGCTCTGAGTACATGAACTTGCCTGTACATGTGTTGCCCCCTGCTGTCTCGAAATGTAATAGCTAAATTCCAGAGTATTTTACCACAAATCTCTCCTTATATCTGAGAGTTATACAGTAGTATGCAAAAGCTTGGATGCCACAGTCAAATGTGTTGCATAGATGTTTGTTAAAGTTGAAAATAAGTCTAAAGCCCCTTAAGTGGTGATTCCTTTTGGGTGCAGACGAATGGCCTCGCTATATTTATTTGTGGCCTCAGTACCTTGATTTGTGGTCACTCCTTATTAGAAAATAATCAACCTGAAAAAGCAGGACATTTTGTTTAAGTTGTATGATTAGACAAAATAAGTTTCATCAGAATGCACAGAATACAAATACGTTTTTATTTTTATTCACAGAGTGTAAATAATGAAAATACTATTATACTGCTATTGTCCATTGGCTCAATTAAGCATAGTTTGGGGAAAAATGTATAAAACATGGCCTGTGCAAATATTAAGGCATATTTACATGTAATCTTTATTTATTTTTACCAATAGTTTACCAAGGAGCCACCTGTAATGTTTTTCATTTACACTTTCCAACATGAACTAAAATTATCAACAGAATGTAAAAATATGCCTATGCTTCATGTTGGAGCGATATTAGTTAACATGCTAACCAGCTAGCCCTGGCCCATCCTTTGACTGTAACGACAAATCAGTCCAATATGTGAGAACGAAGAAGTAGCTCTGCTGCCCCGATGGCGTAGTGTAATCTCTTGTCAATCATGTTGAAGGTTGTGCTTCCGGAAGGAAGAGTAAGGCCAGTGATGGCTGGAGCCGTTGCCTCTGTAGAGGCTGCGCTGACTTATTTTATTTTAGCTTAGAAAAGACTAGAATTTGCAGTTGTATGTCATGTATACCGGAGTGAGACACTGGTAGAGATGAATGAACAGGACCAGTCGTAGGGGAAAACTGCAGGAAGAGACCACATACTGCGAGACAGTGTATGAAAGGAAAAAGGAGCGAGAGAGCAGTGGACAGTGGGTGAGGAGGGAGAGAGAAAAATAAAGGGGTTATTTTTAGCGTGTGTAATGATTAGATTTTCTTCTCTGTCTTGCCGAGGTGAGCGAGCTGGCTGCTGTCAACGTGATGTATTGCAGATAATCCCCTGGTTCTAATCACGAATGTGTGTGTTCTTATTTGTTTTCATAACCCTTTAGGACATAAATGTTCTGTACAGGAAAATGAGATGAACAGGACTCACAGAGAAGAGCCACTACATCCTGACTTTTTAAAAGTATCTTTAAGATGTTTCATATTTTACAACTAAAACTGCCGAACCTTTGTTTTGTATGTGTTAATAAGGTCAACGTCAGGTTTAACATTTCTTATTACAAATTACAAAGAACATTGTGCAGAAGTCAGAGACCACGCTTACGTTTATTTAGTTTCACTCAGAAATCAGTTAAAATTATCTGAATGATCTACAAAAAAAGTCCACAGGTGTCCATCCATCCATGGTGAAAAGACAACAAAGTCTGGAAGAATGTGTAGCTGTCAAAAAGCCATTGCTGAGAAAAGAAAACAGAAAAAAAGAAGAAAGATTGCACTAGAACACTGAGATGTTGCACTAGATCTCATGTTGAGTCAGGTTTTATGAACTGATGAGACTAATTCTGTGATCTTTGAAAGCAACAGAAGGCGGCATGTACGCTGGCAGTGCAGTCAAAGATTCTTCAAACCATTTCTACAACCGTCAACTGTACAAGCGTGGAAGATCAGTGCACATTTAGGGATGTGAAGCTCTGGAACTGATGATTTCTATTCTGACTGAATACATCATGAATGCGGATACACACATTTATAATAGCCCAGTGCTTCCTGGAGAACTTTCTGTACTGCCAAGAAACTCATAGATCAAAACAACAGTCCTAACTGCACTGCTGTCATTTACTTTGATCCATTCATCATGAAATTTACACACAATGAAAAGAGCAAGTGGTATTTTCAAAGCATGTCAAAAACTGATAAAACATGGAGACACAAGTTTTTTCTCTGACTGCAGCGATGTATTATATAAGGAGGTCCTGGACTTTAGGCAGTAAGCTGTCATTACTGTGGTAAGAAAACCTGTTAGGAGGAGAAAAGGATGTTCATAGTTTCTGTTAATTAAAAAAAGTCCATTCATCATGAAATATTCATACAGAGTAAAAATACACTCTCTGTTTTCAAATGGTGTAAAATGATTCTAACAACCGCACAAAAAAATAAAAATTGAAGGTTTTCTTAGAATAGAAACCTCATATATCATATATAGATCATGTATAGATGACACCTTATTAAAACAATGTGTGTTGCACAGTATAACAAACTGCTTTCCTGATGTATTGTGTGAACATTTGGTGGCCTTAAGCATCATCCTCCTTGGGGGACTCCATCCTCCCCAGTCTTATTATTTTGTATGCAGGATAAAATACTTGCTGAAAAAATCCAAAGAAAATAAAACATATAATGAAATAAACAAAAGAATTGCTTTGTGTGTTTCCGCAGCGTGTGCATCAGGATGGCAAAGCTGTTAATAATGTCTTCATAAGAAATCTGCCAATATCATGATGACACGAGAGATGTAATAAAGACAGCATTCTTGCTGGACCCTTGTGGTTCAGGAGGTTCTAAGTGACTGCTAATATTGCTAACATTGCTTACACAAGAAACAGAGCTGGCAACATGCAGATGAGACTTTAAGCAGTAGTTTGTATGTTTTGTGTGGTATTAAGGAGTTTAAATGAGGGGATGTTCCCAAAAATCTAACGCAGGCTGATCCCCAACCACGTCACAGCAAAAGAGCGTTTGTAATATGTTGTGAGGCACCCTGTAACCCTGGCCCTTGTGTTTGTGCACTACATGAGCCTCATAGGAGCTGAATTTGAATTTCATTCTAAATTTGTTCTTAGGTGAAGTGTTTGCCTTTAAATCAGCCACAAACTGCACACTGTAATGATGGCGGCACAAAGACATTGCATTGTGTTTAAGGTACAGCTGTTAAAAAAAAAGATTTGAAAAAGTTAATACGTTCTTTACAGAGAACACACTTAAATATAGTGTTTTTAACTTCATCGCTCAATTTCCATATGTTTGCAGACAAATAAGAAAAAAAACAAGGCGTTAAATAATACATAACTAATATCTTTTCCACAGAGGAGCCTGCATCCTCTCTGCCCGCACAATTACACCCAATTAGTTAAACTCAGCAAATTTACAGTGAGTAAGTATTAATGTACAGAAGTGCATTCTCCGTAGAGCTTGTGTAACTTAATTATACTTAGAAAATCAACAAAACATATCATGTTGTAAAAATGTGGCCCCTGTGCTATAACTCTGCAGATTGGAAGCTCAGCCCTGTCTCAAAGGCTAAAACTCCAAAAGGCAGGATTCCAAGAGAAGACACTGTGAGCACTTGCTGTGCAATGGGACGCTTTTCACTCTGCCAGTTTGGTGCTGTGCCATGACTGAGCCATCTGCTGCTCTTTCTGACTCTCGCAGGAGCGCAGGCTTCATCAGCCAGCGTCCTGCACCCTCATCCTCTCTGCCTACACGCTCACGCCTCTCCAAACCAACAGGCCTCTGTGGAAAACTGGACTGTAGATGGCAACACTGTGAGCGTTGCTCTCTTTATCCTCATCCAGCCTGAAAGCTTTGGCAAAATGGACTGAGTTATTCTAAGCAAGCCATTTGCTGGTTAGACACACTTGAGGCGCAGGTGGTTTATCCAGGCTTTTACTCCTGTAGATCAGTTTGAAAATCAGTCCTGGCCATATACACACAATAAGACCTTAAGTATTGGGACTGTGGGTTAGAATTGTTAGTATACTCAAGCACTACAGACTACAGTGAAAACATGGGCAAAAATGAAAAGTTGTAATCAAAATGAATGAATTAACAGTAGAAATAAATATTATACAAGTCAAAGCAGCTCTTTTTAAATACCTACAAGCAAAAGAACCAACTCATTTACATTTTTCCTGCTACCAGAACAAAACCTCATATTGCCAAAATGATACCAGGTGAAGGAAAACCCATACTTTACTTTTATAGTGAGTTTAAATTGGACTTTTATTCAAGTAATTTTGGGCCTTTGGTCATGAAATGTACACACCGTGTAAAGGGCAAGAACATTTTAAAATTAGGACAAAAACTGAAACACAATAAAAATGCAGATTTTGCATCTTTTTTGATCTGACAGCAGTGGCATACGCTAAATGGGCCTTCAGCAGATTAGCTCCACCCTTTCATATAGAAGTTCTGGGTGCTTTAGAAATGAGGAACAATGTAGGATAACCAATCAGAACATAAATGCTCTTTTAAACATGTCAGCAAAGTAACAAGTCCAGCCTGTATAACTCGTTGACGTTGGCAGAAGATCATGTAAAAATTTATTTAGGCAGAGAATATTAGAAAACTAGAAAAGTGCCTGTCCTGACAGAAATGCAGGATGATTGCACAGCTGAAGCAGTGTGAGGAACGAGGGGGGAATAAACGACAGAGGAGTGCAGGTCAGTGTGTTTGAGGTTCTGCCCTGAGTGAGTACATGCAGTTTGGTGGCTGTAGGTTTAACGAAAACCATAATGTTTGGGTGGGCTTAAAAATAAATGGGACTCTATGGGGGGAAAAGTGGGATATATATATATATATATATATATATATATATATATATATATATATATATATATATATATATATATATATATATTGCTCAGTGTCTCTCAGCATCCCATGTGTCTCTGTGTTACATAAATACATAAATGATGTGCAATAAAGTGGAACAACACAAAGAAAAAGTATTGAACATTTACTGACAATTATTTAATACTTACTAGAAAAGCCTATGTTGGTAATGACAGCTTCAAGACCCCTTCTGTATTGAGAAACTAGTCGCATGCATTGTTCAGGTGTGACTTTGTGCCATTTTTCCAAATAAACTGTCTTCAAATCTTGAAGGTTCCTGGGTCCTCTTCTATAAAAACTGATCTTCAGTTCTTTTCATAGATTTTCAATTTAATTCAGGTCAGGTCAGTCATTCCAACATGCTGAAAGACAGCTCCACACCATCATGTTCCCACCTCCAAACTTCACTGTTGATATGCTGTTTTTGGGGTGATGCACAGTATCATTTCTCCTTCAACCATGGTGTGTGCTATGACATCCAGAGTTCAATTTTGGTCTCATCTGACCAGACTATATTCTCCCAGTATTTCATAGGCTTGTCAAAATGTTGTGCAGCAAATTTTAAATGAGCTTCAACATGCTTTTTCTTCAGCAATGGAGTTTTGTGCAGTGAATGTGGAAAGAGGCCATGACGATCGAGTGCATTACTTCTTTACTGTTTTCTTTGAAACAACTGTACCTGCTAATATCAGTTCTTTCTGAAGCTCTCGGCGAGTGGTCCTTGGCTCTTGGAAAACTCGTCTGATAATTTTTTGACTCCGTTGTCAAGGGCGTAGATTTGCTCTTGACATTGGTGGGGACTTATGAATCTACCCCGCCCCGCCATGCCTCCTGCCATTGCCCATCCCCATTGAGTTTACGTCTGAAGATTTATCTACACTACTTCAACCATAGTGCAACTGACATCTCTAATACATTAGCATTAATAAAAGTAGGAACACTGCTTGTTATTCATACCCACAGACGATGTTAGCCTGCTGTATGCTGTGCGTCAAAGCCTAGCATCACCATTAACATTATTATGATGGACTCATTTCATTACAGAACTAGACTTGACATGACTACAGAGTCTCACGTGACAGCAGGGAAAGGCACAGCCAATCACACTGGCCATATGACTCGAGTATAAAACTTGTTTTAACCCTTTCTGCACCTCTGGGTTAATCAGACCTTGACCAATCAGAGTCTTTTTTCCCGGAGGGGATCAAATTATTGGTGGGGATAATTCAGTAATTTCTGGATATAGGTGGGGACACGTCACTTCAGTCCATGCTAATTTTACGCCCTGGTCCTCTGTCAGAAATCTTGTGAGAAGCACCTGGTCATGACTGGCTTACAGTGAAATTCTGTTCTTCCACTTCCAGATAATGACCCCGACGGTGTTCATTGGAACAATCAGAAGTTTGGAAATAGGTCTGTAACCAATACCATTAGTATGTTTTGCAACAATAAGGTTGTGAAGATCCTAAGAGAGCTCTTTGTTTTTACCCATCACAAAATGCTTCTTGTGTTACACCTTGGTAGTGAGGATCCTTTTTATAGGCCATTATTTTGGCCTAAAACATTTGATATGAATTTGCACTGATAGGGCAGGATTGCTTTCTAAATACTGACAGATTTCAGATTTCACCTTCTTTTCTTTATGTGTTCAATACTTTCCCCCTGTGTCATTCCACTTTCTAACACATAACTTATAGACTTATTTGTTTTGATTTTCTTGTATGTGTGGATTACTTGGGTTTGTTACCAACATCTGGTGAGAATAGCCAAATAGCGCCAATGGCCCTATGAGAAATATATTTACTGAGAAATAAAATATTTAAAGAGTTTTAAATAAAAAAGTTTAAATGTTTTGTAAAGGTGAGAACTGAGCTTGAATGCCTAATAAAAGTTGGAATTGAGTTCCACAATTTAGAAGCAGGATATCTGAAAGTGTATTTCCACGTTTTCTGTATTTAATGGAAGGTGTGCAGATGGCCAATGTCCAGAGACACAATCTGTGATGTACACAGGTGCTTTAAGGCCATTTAAAGCATTGTAGATTAGCAGAAAATGTCTAATCTAAGAGATACAGGTAGCCATTGCAGTTCCTCTAAAACAGGACTGATACAAGCTCTCTTTAGTTTTTCTAGGATTTGTGCTGCTGCGGTTTGTAGTGGATGGATTGTTTTTTTAGGAACCCCAGGAGGAAGAATATTACAGTAATCAGCTCTGCTTGTAACAAACACATGAACAAGCTTCACTGCCTCACTCTAAGATAGACTGAGATAGCTTTTTCTAAGCACCAAACATTTCATATGTCTGGTTCCAATCACCACCACTGTAAACAATTCAGACTCATTTTCTCTAGAATGAAGCATTTCATGTCCAAACACTCTAAATTACTTTGTTTGCATATTTTAATTACGCAGAAATATTGAAAAAGCAACAGAATTGCCCTTTAAAAATGTGTGCATGCATCTACTCAATAGTCTATGTGCCTCATATCACTGCATTCATTAAGCCTGCAAAGTGAGAGCTTTAGGTAAAGAGCAAATAAACAAATATGATTGTGTTAATTGCTTTCAAAGAACAATAAAACCACCACACAGCCATCAAAAAAAAATAATATCCGCCATAAAAAGCTGATGATCTGTGCACCAAGATATGCGAGAGGGTAAAGGAGGGAGCAAAATTACTGAGAACTACATCGTTCAACTCTCTCTCTCTCTCTCTCTCTCTCTCTCTCTCTCTCTCTTTCTCATCCTGCATCTGAGCTCTGTTCAGCATCCAGGCCTCATCAGTGTCCTGATGGGGATAGAGATGAGACATGTCTGATGAAGCTGCTAATGAAGATGAAATTCTGCTCTTCAGATGTTGTGGTGCAGTCGCTATTGCCCGTTTAAATCCTATTAAACTCCATCAACCTGCTCCAGAGTCATCAGAAACATTTCAAGCATGCTCTGAGCACAATCACTCACTTCTGAGCTTACAAGGCTTTTTGAACTTCTTCAGTTGACTCGCCATTCGTCTGATTAGAACTTCTCCATTCTCTTTGACTGGATTCATTTGTGCGGGTGTTAGTTCACGCACACACACACAGACACACGCAGAAGTATGCATGGAGACGTCTGCCAGCATCTAACTGTTTTTATTTGTTCAAATGATTAGAACTTTAATTTGACTTTGTAATCCATTAAATCACAGCAAGCGTCTGCTAGAAGCGCTCCGCAGCCCGGTTTTTATGGCTGGTTGACATCAAATAATAGGCTCTGCGGAGCAGAACAATCCAATAAAAAGGTTATGAATCTTTAATCAGTGAGAATATTGTCTTTCAGCTAACCTTCAGGGTGCTAGAAAATAACACGTTTCCTCATATTGGACTAATATCACAGGCCATGAGCTGATGAATCACTCCAGGCACACGCAAGTTTGACACAGGTTTGCTGTATATGCTAACAGGAAAGACTGCAGATAATGCCATCACATTCCATCTGTCGCACTGTAAGATGTACTATCTGTGATTTTTTTTTATATTGCACTGTTTTAATTGCTGTAACTTATCATGTCAATAGACACCATGTGCTGTTCTACAACAACAGACTGAACCAAGTCTGATTGGTTGCATGAGCGACGGGCAAAGAAAGGCAGTTGACCTAATCTTGTCAAGCTTGATGAGTTTCTACTTTCCAAATTCATCCTCGGTGTCACTATTTGTCTGGGCAGTAATGTCAAGTAAAATGCATGCAAAGTAAAAAATGCCACCAATACTATTGCATATTTTCATATACTCTATATCAGGGGTATTAAATTAGAATTCAGTATGGGCCAGTTAAAGGAAATTTCCTCAGGCCAAGGTCCGGACCATCATCCTTTCTAACGTATGTTCTGATTCAGTGGTGTATCTTGTTTACTGAAGTAGTTTAGTATCAGTATCTTATACCATCAGCTACTGAAACACCGACACATCACACATACCGTTCAGTATATTTCAGTATATTTACTGTTTAAATGCTGAACTGAATGAATTATTTATAAACTTCTAATAAATGTTTTTTACTTACTCGAAGTAAAACAAGGGCTACATTAAAAAAACAGCTTTTGAAAAAAGAGCATTTTAAAGTGTTTATTTATAGAAACAGTAAATAAAGCAGCGTCTTCTCGTTAACTCAGTTTCTCAGCTTGACCTGTTGATTTGGAGCCGCCTGTGGAAAGAATAAACATAAGTCTCTCCATTTCAGTCGGGTTTCGCGTCAACTTTCCTTTTTTAGAGCTTGTTATTCTTTCTCTGACCTGCTTTACTTCCTGACTGCTGCTTCTCGCTTCGTACTTCGCCTGTGTGCGCGCCGCACTCCTGAATATGAGTTTATTGCGCTGCAAAGCCCGTATACCGTAAAAACAAGAAAAGATTCGCCGCATAAAATAAGGAAAAGAAAAATAATTAAATTGCTCTTAATAGTTTATCAGTTTGTGTCCGCACTGGACAACGTCTGGGTCCGGACCGCGGTCCGCCTATTAGTGATCGCTCTATATGGCCAAATGTATGTAGACACCTGATCATCACACCCATGTAAGCTTATTCGACATCCAATTCCAAAACTATGTGCATTAAAAAGGCGTTGCCCCCTTTGTGTCTGTAGCAGCCCTCGCTCTTCTAGGAAGACTTTCCACAATATTTTGGAGTGTGTCTGTCAGCATTTGTGCCCATTGAGGTCAGGGATCTCTGCAGGCCACTGGAGTTCCTCACCTGTAGCACCTACAGCAGACTGGGGCAGATCTGGTAGGATAGAATTTTTCTTGACCCGACTTGTGGCAGAGACAGCATCAGTTCAGCTCGTGGACACCTCTAGGTCAGTTTTAACAAATAAATAAATGCTATTAAGTCACCCCTTCCCAAAGAAATGTATCATAACGGTTCAAATAGTCTCTTGTTCTGATTCACAATGTGCTGTAATAACAGAACACCACCTAATGCAGCGCTGCCTCTGACATAACGTAGAAACCTCAGCTCATCTAATCATATCAAAACTCGTAGGTTGTAAGCCAATCACACCAGTGCCCCCCGGTTGTAAGCCAGTCATATCAGAGCTCCTCGGTTGTAAGCCAATCATAATCCGCCCTGATGGAGGTTCTCTGGTTTTACTTCCATTTGTCGGTAAACAATTACAGAAGTTGTAAAAGATTCAGACTAAATTCTCGTGGAAATAAATATCGGCCCTTGTATAGAATTTATCCTATACAGAGTGAAAAAACACAATGTGGATCTGTGTTCAATTATGGTCATAATAAATATGGTTGTACTCGGGTGATAAAGATAAAGATGACTTTTTTAGCTAGCTAGCTGACAAGTCAATTCGCTTATCTTTACTTTATAGTGAGAGTTTGAGCGAGGGACAGACATAGAAATAATTATTTACATGTATTTTTGTTTTTATATTTCTCTTCATTACTTAGAAACATACCAGAGCCATGTATCGTTGTTTTATTGTAAGTTGATGTAAGTGAAAGTGTAATTTCTCAACAAACACGTTGTCTACTTTATTACAACGTTGCTATAAAAGGTTGACAACTACAACATTGTCAGAAGATGGCACTTTTGTCTGAACAAGGTTGTTACAGCGTCACTACTAGGTAACGTTGTTTTACTGTATTATAATGGCCTTTTGGCAAATTTCCAAAATTCCATGGAGTTCTGTGCAGATATAATAGAACGTATGAAGGATTATCGGAGGTTGTAACAACGTCACCACTATGTTGTCACAACGTTGAAATGTAATTACACAGAAAGCTGTGGGCACCCAAACAGTACGTTGTCACAACGAGGGCACAACATAACTGTTTGCAGGAATAGACTATAGGTGTCTAAAACATAAATGCTGCTTAAAGTATTCTTAGACAGTAAGGCTCCTGGTCCTGTCTGAGTGTGTGTGTATAAAACACTTCATCCTTCACTACCTTACAGATCCCACAGAGTGGTCAGGAAAAGGGAGAACCCGAGCACTGACACAGTCAAAACACTGCCATCTAAGGAAACAGCACAGGCTGCAAGGCATCGAGACAGCTGCCTTCAGTTTTAAACACAGCCTCTGTTTATCGTAACACAGTTTAATATAGCTCAGGAAATTAAGAACTGAAAGCTCTGTTGAGAAGAAAGCGAGGGAGAGTTGTTTAAGCCTTCAGTTACAAGTAATACTAAGTTCAACTGAGTTTAACTGAGAGATCATTTTTGTCATTATGACCATGAAATTCTCTCACCTTGCTTATTAGTTCCATACTTAAGTACCAGTAATCTAGTAAAGAAACATTCCAGTGAAAGGTACGACTAACATTTATACTCAAGTAGAAGTATAAAACTAGACACACTCCTAAATATAGTTAAAACAGTTCATGTATTTTTTTATCATTCAAATGTGTTTCAAAATATGTTTCTGTTATTAAGGATTAGGAGTGCACATCCATGAAACTAAGCAAATATAATGGTTTATACTGGAATTGCATGCAGTGTCCACAAAAATATCTAGCAAACAAGAATTTAAGTTGGACATTGATGCAATCTCTACTGAGATAAAATGGCTTTTTTGGGGGGTTTTTTTAGATATTTTTATTACATTTTTCAAATATTTACAACTTACAACATCAAAACTCACAAGCTCAGATACAGAAACAATATAAAATGGCTTTTTTTAATTCAGCAGTCAATACTGAACTTTAAAAACAGTAATATCCTCAGTCCGTATTTCCATAAAACTGTAACTGACTTGAGTTCCCACTGTCTCGTTCTCCAGTGTACGTTTGTTGACCCCTCCGGATCAATACTTCTTCGACACCAACACATGGGCGGTCTGCTCTTGGCCAATGACTGAAAGAGTAGAAACTTTTGGAGTCGACTGCTCGACGTGATTCTTCACCATAACTGGCATTTTGACAGCAAGAAAGAAAAAGGACGAGCAGGGAAGAGTCTGATGAAGGAACCAGGAACGAAAACAGACAATGTTTTTTACAGAACGTCGGGGGAAGTCAAATGAAACTGAGATTTGCTCCCTTTTAAATGTTCCACCTTAAGTGGCGATGCAGTTACAGGCCAGTCTAACTCAAACCCTAATCTCTTAAAAAGAGGAACTTCTCTATTTTTTCATTCTGACTACAGTGAAGATTTATTCACTCCTACACGTGGGGGTCGTCTCTTGGCAAATGACTGAACATGTTTTTATCTTAACTGGCGAATAAGAGGAAAAGCTGAGCAGGAAAGAATCTGACAACCCCCTATGACCTGCAACTACTCAAAGTTAAAGATGTTCAGAAGGGTTTACTCTCTGCTGGCTATGTGCTCATTTTTATACCACTGCTACAAATGGGTGTGGCAGAAAACCCCAGGTCAGAATTAGCAGTGGTGTCTACACTGGCCAAATAGTTTATGTCTTTGTTGTAAAATAATGTGTTTTTCATAAGCACTACACCCACAAAGAGCAGTCTCTGACATTGAACAATGTTTCAACTACACTTCTAAAACATGTCAAATTGTAGTCATTCAGTGTCATTTAGTGAAAGTTTATTTGAAAAAAAAATTCAACAAAGCCTGCTTTAGCTTTTCCTATTGCTTTAGGAGCACAGACTTTAGTGGTCTTATTTTACATATAGTAGGCCAAATCTAATAGCTCCCTGCTGTATGCCTCGTTACAAATAATTAAATACACTTATTACTTTCAGAACAAGTGTTTAGCACACACATAAAGCATGATTGTTTGTCTCACAGGCCAGACTTCTACCTATTGCCAGAGAGTGTCTTGTAACATGTCCAAGAACTGGAAAGGTGCATTTGACTAACATGCAAAAGAACCAACCAGCCACTACAAGATTGCAGTCAAACCTTAAGCTACTTTGAATTTAGCTACTTTGAGGTGCACCTACTTGTGGTTTGTGATCCAGAACTAATTATACAACGTCAGCACCTGACCTCACTAATGCTCTAGTGGCTGAATGCAATCAAATATTCACAGCAATGCTGTAACCTCTAGTGTAAAGCTTTGCCAAGTGTGGAGAATGTTACTGCAGCAAAGAGGGAGAACACTCATACATTCTACTCAGTATATGTATTATGCATTATGTCCCGGAGCTGTGTTGATGGAATGGGAAACTTAAGCAGCCTTTAACAGAAGCTAATATATTGCAGTTAAACACTCATACGCAGTGAGTTACCTATTAAAGAACTTAGCTGGGCTCAGTGAGGAGCAGGGAGCTCTCCTGTTGAATTACTGTTAGATAGTAATAAAGCTAATTCTATGAGGTTTTTAGCCAGACGCCTATCAATACAATATAATATCCTTTGATGAAACTAAATCAAACAGGGAGTGCAACTCTGTTGTGCCATGTGAATATAATAATAAGATGCTTTGTTCCTCTGCAGTGCGTAATACACTTTCATTTAGGATTTTTTTTACTGAAAATGCAGAACAGACTTCAACTAAAGACCTACATGTATGCATAGACTATATTGGTTTTTGTGGTCATGACAAATGATTCCACTGGACTGGTCTACAGTCTTCCTCATTCCTACATCATGCAGCCTTCTTTATTTACCCCATATGAGTGAGCTCCACACAATCAGATGTGGAATTGTTTGTGGAAGATATTTTACATTTTTCCAGCACAGGGAAAACTGCCTCTAAATCTTGGTGTCTATCCTAAACTTTAGCAACATTCATCTAAGACGTTGTGGCTTGCTATCATCTGCTAATGGACCTGCATGCTATAGTAAACATTCCAGTTGAGAATGTTCTGAAGTCACCTTAGTCCTGCTTCACCTGCTTCAGTCCTTTGAAGGACACAGCAGATATTTGCAAAATGTTTGTAATCTGTCTCATAGACTGATCTTCTAATTGTAATTACAGACTTTGTCCTTCATGTAACAGGTGATTCTTTGGTCAGACTTATATTTGTCATCAGCATGCACCTTTGCCTGTCAGGTAAATTGCATTTAGCAATCATTAGTGGCAAATGGATAATCAGGTGAGTTTTATATGTTTATTCACCATTCACACAGACTTAAGACTGAGATGCATAACTTTGCTTGGCAGCTGATATAAACACATATAGAATGTAATCATCAAGTATGTAGCCAAGTTTTATACTGAGCTAATCCTGTTTTTCAGCTCGCATCCTCAGGTTGTTTTTTTCAGTATGTCATTATATAATTACACATGCTCTGTGCTTTAGGGCATTGTCATTCTGTATACACCCAGTCCTGTCAGGATGCTTTAATGCTTTAAATCAAAATGCTTTAATGCTTTAAATGAAAAATCTGGTCTCACATTTAACAGCCAGGGACTGTGAAGCACACCAGGGCACTGTAAAAAAAATAAATGTTGTTTTAAATTAAGAAGTAAGCATTCAGGCTGCTTTAATATTATGAGTTAATTAAAAACCAGACTTCAAAAAGTAATTTAACGGGAAAAGAATCTGTGTTTTATGTCCTATTAACTTATTATTGATGCATTTTAAAGCAGCCCGGACACTAGCGGTTTTGATCTTTGTAACAACATCAGGAATAACTTTTCATGAAATAGCTTTCTGTGAGGAAGCTTTAATCTCTGTGGACCCTGGTTCCATATATTTTCATAAAAATCAGCCAAGTGACTTTTCAACAATGAAGTTATGCTTAAATACAGAAAAATATGTGGTTTTCACCTTTAAAGATACAATTTTAACAGCTGCATAAGTTATCGTAAAAATATATGAAACAAAACATCAAGGAATTTGCATAATAATAAAATAGTTACAAGAGCTTGTGAGATTGTTTATCACAGCACAATGATTTTTAGCCACTTGGCAGATTAATACATAATTCAATGGCTGCGAGGCAGCAATAGGTTTGCATATGTACAGTTGTATGCAAATGTTTGTGTGACCCTTGTCAAATCAGATTTTTTGTTGCTTTTCTTTAAACAAGGCTCAGTGTTTTGGTAGTTTTGTAATACTGGTACCTGTCAATGATCAAGCTTAGTACTTTTGACAATAATGTTTAGTATATATATATGCAGATAAAGGTGTTTGTATGAATAAGCATGCAGTTGGAGCATTCACTAAATGTGAATCTTATTGATGCGGTTCATCCCTTTAAGAAATTAAGAACTGCTTAATAAAAAATAATAATTAAAAATGTACACACTTTTTTTTCTGAGTGTGTTTCCACTTTGCCACCAGGACTGTACATGTTGAAACAATGGAACCCTGAGGAACAGCAGGACACAACTGAAGTGCCCTTGAGTAAGGCACCTAACCCCCAAATGCTTCCCGGGTGCCATAAATAGGCTGCCCACCACTCCAGGCATGTGTATGTTACTACACACTAGTGTGTGTATGTGGGTTTTCACTGCATGGATGGGTTAAATGTGGAGGTCAAATTTCACTGTGACAAAATAATTCTAAACTTAAACTAATCTACAGTTATAATGGACTTTTTTTTTTTTACCAAAGACTAAAAGGGCCATCTAAATACCAGCATAAAGTTCAACAGCAAGTACCTATCATGGCAAAGGGGTGTATTATGACATGGGTAACTTGCACCTCAGAAGGTACCATAGTCACTATATACAGCATTTTAGAACAACATAAATTACTCACTGTTGTTTTTCTTTTTTCTAAAAGTTGTTCATGCTTATTTCTGCATAACAACACAAATCCAGATTCTGCTTGTGGAATTAGAATTAAAGTTTGAAACTATAGTTATCCAGCATTTGTAGACACCCACTCATCCAATGTTTCTTCTGAAATCAGTGGCATTATTAAATAGTTTGTCTCCTCTCTGCTGTAGTAAAAGCCTCTGGACAGTGGATGCTTGACCATTGCTCTAATTGCTCTAAGGATTGGATTTTATTCAGTCATATCAGGGCATTAGTGAGATCAGGTTATGATGTTGGATGATGTTTTCTGAATTACAAACTCTATTTCAGCTCATCCCAGACATTGGATTAATCTTTTTAGAGATTGCAATAGAATTGCGTATGGTGAACTTAGACTCATGAGAGTCTAGTTTTATCAGTCAATGCTTTTCTATGGAGGCAATACAGGCATTATGTCATTTTGAATTTAGAAATTGAATTTACAAATAGGAAAGTTTGCCAAGATACTTTTGGGCCTGCTTAGCTGGGGCCTGTGGAAACATTATGTACACAGTATTACCTTTTGTTCAAAAAACTGTAATTAATAATAATAACCACTAGATGTCACTAAAGCTCAACATTTGGGTTGCTAACATTGAATTGTCTTAGTCTCTGTCTCTCTGACCTAACACACTGCCTGTTTTCAGCTCATCAGGTGATTATCATGGCCTGACCAGCCTCAAGAAGGAAGTAATTATTCCCCGCAGTGTTAAAGCAGGTGTCTTGGAGAGGGGAGTGCATGACATTCATACAGCAGAAATTAACAACCACTGTCCGAGTCCCCTTCTTATCCAGTAGCTCAGTAACTTACAACTCTTAGCATGGCTTTGTATGTTTGTACCATTACACTATAAATTTATTTCATAAAGCTGCTCAGCTCATGACAACAGTGCCTGTCCGCATGCTACAACTGCACCATCTGTGTTTATATAGAACTAACGCTGCTGCTTGAGGCCTTTGTCCACAAATGGCACTTCAACAAAATCATCATACTACTTTTCCTCCTCCTTGTTTGACAGGAGGTCAAAATATTTTCTCTTTTTCTTTCTCCCCTTTTTCTATCTATCTCTTTTCATCTGTTACTTTCCCTTTGATGCCTGTCACCTAAACAGACGTGCAGCAGCAGTATGCTAATGGAACTATTGTATATATTCATATTTGAGAGATCATACACACTCACAGACTCAGCTCTGTGCAAGCATGTGGTATATAACAAGGCTACATGTATCATATTAGCTATTCTACTGCTACACATTGTGATTATGATTATATTAAAATGACCCTGAATCCTTAATTGAGGTTGAAGATGGGCCTGGATTATTTTCACACAAATTTTTTGCTTCAGTTTGTCCTCCATTTGTCAAAACACCCACCGAACAGTCATGATTGGAGGACTGACCACCAGTACCCCTTTGTTACCTTATAACCTCTTTCTATTTCATCTGCTGCACCTCGACTGCATTACTGTATCATCCAGATGTAGCACGTGTGCAGCTTCTCTTCTTTTAGTTCATTTTGTTTACAATCTGATCTGTCAAAGTCACCAGCTGCATTCTAAACACTCCTCATCCTCTGTACTAACCCAAACCAGAACTAACTCTGTTTTTCTCTCTCTCTCTGAGGTAATAACCGCCCACCCGTCCCGTCGAATGCTGTTGGAGGTCCGACTGTCAGGGCCTCCTCGTCACCTGGCACCAACCAGCTCTCCTCTTTCTGCTACACCTCAACTGCATTACTGTTTCCTCCAGATGTAGCACCTGTGCAGCTTGTCTCCTTTTAGTTCATTCTGTTTATAATCAGATCTGAGAGTCACCAGCTACACTCTAAACACTCCTCATCCTCTGTACTAACCCAAACCAGAACTAACTCTGTCTCTGTATTAACCCAAACCAGAACTAACTCTGCCTCTGTACTAACCTAAACCAGAACTAACTGTCTCTGTACTAACACAAACCAGAACTAACTCTGTCTCTGTACTAACACAAACCAGAACTAACTCTGCCTCTGTATTAACCCAAACCAGAACTAACTCTGTCTCTGTATTAACCCAAACCAGAACTAACTCTGTCTCTGTACTAACCCAAACCAGAACTAATTCTGCCTCTGTACTAACCCAAACCAGAACTAACTCTGCCTCTGTACTAACTTAAACCAGAACTCTGTCTCTGTACTAACCCAAACCAGAACTAACTCTGTCTCTGTATTAACCCAAACCAGAACTAACTCTGCCTCTGTATTAACCCAAACCAGAACTAACTCTGTCTCTGTACTAACCCAAACCAGAACTAACTCTGTCTCTGTATTAACCCAACCCAGAACTAACTCTGTCTCTGTATTAACCCAAACCAGAACTAACTCTGCCTCTGTATTAACCCAAACCAGAACTAACTCTGCCTCTGTACTAACCCAAACCAGAACTAACTGTCTCTGTACTAACCCAGTTTTGCAGTAATGATTGCTGAACAATATCTCTTCACATCGTAGTGTATGGGCTGTGTTAGAACTAGGCCCAAAATATATTAAACCTCCCAGAGTTTGGAGTATGTGACCATCCACGTACTGGTTATTCAGTGATGTTCTCTGATTGGAAGCTATTAGTCATTAGCAGTACAGAGAGATCAGACTGTTCCAGACTGAAATTGCATGAGTGTTTGGTGACGAAGGTGCTTAATGGTGTTCAGGCACCTCAGAGCTGCTGTTTGAATGTTGAGCTTTAGTTTACACTGGTATAGAAATGACTGCATGGTCATGCCACTGTTTAAATAAACAGTGCTATGTCATTCTCTCTCTCTCTCTCTATGTATGTAATGGGGTGGTGTATAAAAAAAGCAGCCTGGTATCACACACTGGACCACTTCATCTCACTCTCTTCCAATCTCTCTCACAGTTGCACAAAACAAACCATTACAGAGCGGCACAAATTCATCAGAATGACGTCTGTGTTGAACGTGTGCTGTCTGGGACAGAAGGGCACTCAATAAAAGACGCGCTCATGTAATTATTTAGCCGAAAGCTCAGTCATCACCGGGAAAACCAGAGCTTGGTTCCCGCTCCTACTGGCAACCAGGGTTGCCATCTGACAGCAATCTGGAATGAAGCCGGGAGGATGGTTTAGCTAGTTTAGTGGATACCCTACATTAACCAATCATAGGCTTGCAATTATTGACTAACCAATTGCTGGGCAGCCAGACAGAATAATCAACCACAGCCTAATCAATCATAGGTTAATCAATCATATGATTGATTAGTCATGATTAGTTAGCCTATTGGTGACCCTAGAATGCTACACAGAATTGATAGCAGCTGACTGGAACGAGGGGCTGTTTTTTCTGTTTACAGCAGTATTCATAGAAAGGTACACAAACATAAATGGATTTTAATCTTATGATTCCAATGATTATTCCTCTGACTCAAAAAATCAAAACCATTTGCTTGTACAGACAAAACGTGCCCGAGTAATGAAATAAATGGTCCAAGTGCGGTTGATCACATGCTCTTAAATCTCCCCAGTGACGTTTGTTTGTCTTTTGAGACAGGACCTTTAGCAACTTATCTGTGTTTAATTTTGCTGAGCTGATGATGACGCATGTTACATGTGCAGAGGCTTACCGACTCCTGGCTTACTGATGGGAATCTGGAACTTTCTCAAAGTTGTTGCTGTTTGAACCCTGAACCCGCCAGACCAGTTCGGGCCGGCGCTCCCCCAGTCGGGGTGTCACAGCAGGCCGCTTTGATGGCTCGCACATGGGCTACTTCCTGTGCTACTTCCTGTGTGTTGGACAGAGGAGATCAGAGCTGCTCCTTTCTCGCCCCAGAGGGGATGTGAATGTCCGCACACACACAAACACACACAGTCACACTGGATCCCAGCTGACCTCTGGGCCCATCATGTCTTCCAAAACACACCCTCGCTTCCCCCAACAGACACACATGCCCATGCGCTCCATACAGAGTACATACTCCTGTAGTCAGTTTCAAGGGAATTTCTGATAATTAAATAATAAACATTTAAACAATGCAATTCAGAGTGGTTAGAAAAAAGAAGTTCCAGAGAAACGTACTGAGTCATAACTGTTAACAAGATGGTGTTAGGAAGGCTTTAAAAGAGACCTCACACAGTGTTGTTGTCCAACAGTGACTGAGACACTGTTTTACAACAGGAGAAAGGTAAAGCCTAAAATACTGTTTAAGATCTATTCAAGTACATATCTATTCAGGTACCACGGTTTTACAATCATCAACATTACATATAAATTCTAAATTAACTGGTTCTTTTGTGTAGTAAATCAACTACATCTGGTTGAATCTCAAATGGCTCCCCTTAGTCCCACATAGTTCACTATGTAGGCCATGAAATAATGAGCTCTACATCCAAAAAGTGTGTTATATGTTTAACAGCAAGTCATTTTGGTTACAACCAAAACATGCACAAATCCCCAGTGCACTGCATGTTTCTTCAGTTGTGTATTTCTTTGATTGACTTGATTGAGCTGTACATTTCATATTAAGTGAACATACACCAACCAGCCCTCTTCACTGCGTACACTCAACTTGTATCTACACTTATCGTCCATTTCCAGCTTCGCTTACCACATAGGTACACTTTTTAGTTCTACAATTACAGACTGTAGTTCATCTGTTTTTCTGTTTACTTTGTTAATCCCCTTTTACCCTGTTCTTTAATAGTCAGGACCCCCACAGGACCACCACAGAGCAGGGATCATTTGGGTGGTAAATCATTCTCAGCACTGCAGTGACAGTAATGTGGTGGTGGTGTGTTAGGGTGTGTTGTGCTGGTATGAGTAGATTAGACACAGCAGTGCTGCTACAGTTTTTTTAACACCTCAGTGTTACATGCTAACACATCACCACCCCATCAGTGACACTGCAGTACTGAGAATGATCCACCATCAAAATAATACCTGCTCTGTGGTGGTCCTGTGAGGGTCCTGACCACTGTAGAACAGAATTAAAGGGGGTAACAAAGTATGCAGAGACACAGATGGACCACAGTCTGTATTTGTTGAACTATAAAGGTAAGTTGAGTGTAAAAACAAGGAGCTATACTGAATGAAGTAGCCAGTCTGTGATGATTACAGATAAACCTTTCACAGCCTATCCTATGATGTTAATATTGGCATTTATTATTATTATTATTATTATTATTATTATTATTAGTAGTAGTAGTAGTAGTAGTAGTTGTTTTAGTGATGGTGGTGGCAGTGGTAGTAGTGGTGGTGGTGATAATAGTAGTAGTAGTGGTGGTGGTTGTAGTTGTAGTAGTGGTGGTGGTAGAAGTAGTTGTAGTGGTGGTGGTGGTAAAAGTAGTAGTAGTAGTAGTGGTGGTGATTGTAGTTGTAGTAGTGGTGGTGGTAGTAGTAGTGGTGGTGGCGGTGGTAGTAGTAGTAGTGGTGGTGGTAGTGGTGGTGGTGGTAGTAGTAGTAGTGGTGGTGGTGGTGGTAGTAGTATTGTTGGTGGTGGTGGTGGTAGTAGTGGTGGTGGTTGTAGTAGTAGTGGTGGTGGTAATAGTAGTAGTAGTGGTGGTTGTTGTAGTTGTGGTGGTGGTGGTAATAATAGTAGTAGTGATGGTAGTGGTGGTGGTGGTAGTAGTGGTGGTGGTAATAGTAGTAGTGGTGGTGGTAATAGTAGTAGTAGTGGTGGTGGTAGTAATAGTAGTAGTAGTGGTGGTAATAGTAGTAGTGGTGGTGGTGGTTGTAGTTGTAGTACTGGTGGTGGTTGTAGTTGTAGTAGTGGTGGTGGTAATAGTAGTAGTAGTGGTGGTGGTAATAGTAGTAGTAGTGGTGGTGGTTGTAGTTCTAGTAGTGGTGGTGGTAATTGTAGTAGTAGTGGTGGTGGTAATAGTAGTAGCAGTAGTGGTGGTGGTAGTGTTAATAGTAGTAGTAGTGGTGGTGGTGGTAGTAGTAGTGGTAGTAGTAGTGATGGTGGTGGTAGTAGTAGTAGTGGTAATAGTAGTAGTACTGGTAGTAGTAGTGGTAGTAGTAGTAGTAGTAGTAGTAGTGGTAGTACTGGTTATAGTAGTTGTAGTGGTAGTAGTTGTAGTAGTAGTAGTAGTGCTGGTGGTAGTAGTAGTGGTAGTAGTAGTGATGGTGGTGGTAGTAGTAGTAGTAGTGGTAGTAGTGTTAATAGTAGTAGTAGTAGTGGTAGTAGTAGTGGTGGTGGTAGTAGTAGTGGTAATAGTAGTGATGGTGGTGGTAGTAGTAGTAGTAGTGGTTGTAGTTGTAGTAGTGGTGGTTGTGGTAGTAGTAGTAATGGTGGTGGTGGTAGTAGTAGTAGTAGTGGTTGTAGTTGTAGTGGTGGTAGTAATAATAGTAGTAGTGGTGGTAGTAAAAATAGTGGTAGTAGTAGTAGTGGTGGTGGTAGTAGTAGTAGTGGTGGTGGTAGTAGTAGTAATGGTGGTGGTAGTAGTAGTAGTGTTAGTATTAGTAGTAGTTGTGGTGGTAGTAGTAGTGGTAGTAGTGGTGGTGGTGGTAGTAGTAGTAGTAGTGGTAGTAGTGGTGGTGGTGGTAGTAATCGTAGTAGTAGTTGTGGTGGTAGTAGTAGTGGTGGTGGTAGTAGTAGTGGTAATAGTAGTAGTAGTAGTAGTGGTAATAGTAGTAGTAGTGGTGGTAGTAGTTGTGGTGGTAGTAGTTGTGGTGGTAGTAGTAGTGGTGGTGGTGGTAGTAGTGGTAATAGTAGTAGTAGTAGTAGTGGTAATAGTAGTAGTAGTAGTGGTAGTAGTGGTAATAGTAGTAGTAGTAGTAGTGGTTGTAGTTGTAGTAGTGGTGGTTGTGGTAGTAGTAGTAATGGTGGTGGTGGTAGTAGTAGTAGTAGTGGTTGTAGTTGTAGTGGTGGTAGTAATAATAGTAGTAGTGGTGGTAGTAAAAATAGTGGTAGTAGTAGTAGTGGTGGTGGTAGTAGTAGTAGTGGTGGTGGTAGTAGTAGTAATGGTGGTAGTAGTAGTAGTGTTAGTATTAGTAGTAGTTGTGGTGGTAGTAGTAGTGGTAGTGGTGGTGGTGGTAGTAGTAGTAGTAGTGGTAGTAGTGGTGGTGGTGGTAGTAATCGTAGTAGTAGTTGTGGTGGTAGTAGTAGTGGTGGTGGTAGTAGTAGTGGTAATAGTAGTAGTAGAAGTAGTGGTAATAGTAGTAGTAGTGGTAGTAGTGGTGGTGGTGGTAGTAGTTGTGGTGGTAGTAGTTGTGGTGGTAGTAGTAGTGGTGGTAGTAGTGGTAATAGTAGTAGTAGTAGTAGTGGTAATAGTAGTAGTAGTAGTGGTAGTAGTGGTAGTAGTGGTAATAGTAGTAGTAGTAGTAGTGGTAATAGTAGTAGTAGTGGTAGTAGTAGTGGTGGTGGCAGTAGTAGTAGTGGTAGTAGTAGTGATGGTGGTGGCAGTAGTAGTAGTGGTAATCCACGTACATATTTCATTTAAACAACAATAATCATTGTTAATCATCAATAATATTGTTATTATTGCTTTCTATATTATTCTTTGTTATTATTATTTATTATTGTGGGAGATTTTGGCAGTATTGTGATCCTGTAATATTCATATTAAGTTTGTTTTCTTTCTGTTTAAATGTGTCTTTTGTGTCTGAACAACTCTTAAAAAAACATTAAACTACTTGAGAATTACTTTTGTAATAGAAACCTCAGATAAATGAAAAAAGGACAGTAGGGAGAGGAACAGGAGGGGACGCATGAGGAGTAGTGTGAAATGAATGGGAGAGGTACAGTGGAACTCTGTACTTATGGGTCATGAAGAAGGCACGAGAACACAGGTTTCTTCCCAGGGGCAGCGGGGGGTCGTAGACAAGCTCATATCAGATGAACGCCGAGGAATTGCACGTGTTTTTATGAAAGAAAGCGGGACACAGCAGCCAGTAAGCCGGTAACAGCCCAGTCAAATCTCTCTGTGACACATTTTTGCCTTTGATAAAGAATTAATGACACACAGTCACTGAAGTACATGTCGGCATGTATAGCTCTGCTTTTGTCTGACATCGGTGACTGAGCTGCTGCATCGTCCACAGCCCCGCGCAGTGTGTCGCGCGGTGTGTACCACATACAGACGGAGCTGACTGGAGGGTCTTGTGTTTATTACTTGCCCTACATGTGAGGAGGTGCTGTGGCGCCGCCATAACGCTCCTGCGGACTGAAGCAGACAGAGAGCAGCATCAGTGAGGAGGACAAGCTGAGTGGAGCTGAGGATCCGGAGGCTTCAGGGGACTGTGGTAAGAGATGGATGTGTGTGAACTCCTGCACGACGGGTCTGTGTAACCCACATTTCACTCATATTGAGTGTGTGTCGAGCAGCGAGTGTGTTAGAGCACTGAGCGGTGAAGGTGAGGATGCTGAGGGTTAAACGGTGGGAGGCACGCTGTAAACGGTGAGATGGTCTCTATCACATCTTTATATATCTATCTTTAGCCTGATGTGTGTTTATTAACACGTTAATGCGCTGCACTGTGTTCTGTGTAGAGATGCGCGAAACGCTGTGTGTCTGCGGGCGATCCGCCCACCGCTGTGTGTTTACCGCTAAAGCCCCCATTCACTCACGCAGAGCTCAGACAATCTTAAACACGCAGCCTCGTGTTCTTTTCGTTAAATTCGTGAAGCGCCGTGTTGTTACGCTGTATTATCTGCTGGCAGCAGCGGCTGGCTGTGTGGAGGAGCGTGTGGTGCGTCTCTCACAGCTCACTTGCTCAAGTTTGGAAATCCGATAGCGGGCAGAGATGGAGTATGCGCACAGCTGATGCACCACGGCTAAAAATAATCCGTCCCTACTATACTCATGCTCTCTCTCTCTCTCTCTCTCTCTCTCTCTCTCTCTCTCTCTCTCTCTCCCTCTGTGTGTGTGTGTGATTAGACTGCCGTCTCCAAAAACGCAGGCTTTGGGAATGAAAGCGTGGTGATACGGGGCATTTCTTCCAGTAAGTGAGCTTTTACTACTTGGTCTGGTTCCATCTGCTTTTAAGCTCGAAAGAGAGAGAGAGAGAGAGAGAGAGAGAGAGAGAGAGAATGTCACTGAGCTCCACACTAAGAAATGCGTGACTTCTTTTGGAAAGCTTACTTCTAGTAAGTTGACGAGACTTTTCTTTTCACAGAGAGGATTTCTCCTTGAGGAGAAGTAATAAGTGTGTCTCGGGCTTTACTCTGACGTTAAAATGCATTTCACACTATTTAAAGCTACCTGTCAGGTTACCTCAGTCACCCCATTAAAGGGGAGCTTCATCGAGTTCTCAAAATTTCTGCACAAATTAATGATTATGTCAGCAACGTCAGTCAGAGTGGTCTGCTGTGAAATTGTCTGTTCTAGAAAGAAAGTAGCAAGTCTGAATTGAATTGCAAGTCTGTGTTGGTGATAGGAACCAGGCGTCCACCTCACAGAAAGGCATTACATGAAATGATTATGAATGCTCAGCCTGGCACACTGTTATACAGTGGTTTTATAATAAGGTTATTTTAATCTATTTATGACAGAGGCATACAAAATGTTTTTATAGCAAAAAAGTCCCCAAAGAAAATGTATTCTTTCCAGGTTGACCGGTATTTCACCAGTGCTTCAGTGCTACACACACAGTGTATGTCCTCTGGTGGTTTTGATAGTAAGTTGGCTATATTTACATTGTATACTCCTGGTTCTTATGACCACCACACAGTCTGGGTCTATAAGACTGTAGATTCAGACTGCAAATCAAGACTTGTTTCTTAGATCAGATCATTTGAGATGACTGTCCAGACTGTTACTTTCAAATGATCTGATTGGATTTGTGTGTCCAGACATCAGCAGCCTATCTGTAGGGGTTGCTGTGGTTATGACGTAGGTGTCAGCGCTTCTGTTACTCTGGAATTTGTTGTGTTGCGAGAGGCACATTTAGAAAAACACACAGACTGTGGTGCATCTGTAAGAAAATCAGACCAGCTTCAAATCTAATTTCATATGTTTTTTTTTATGCTGTCCCGCTTATCAGAAATAAACTTGGATACATTCTGCATATGCCAAAAGTCAGGTTTGGTCTGGCAGTCTGAATGAGGCCTTAGTTTCTCTATAGATATTTTACGGAAATATTGGTGGAATTCTGCTTTAACCCCAAGAATTATGTACCTGAACTCCCAATTAAGCAGAATAAAATTTAGGAGAATAAAAAAATAATGCTTGGACTTCTGTCGTGATGTGCATTTCTATAGTAAAACATCATCAGCACTGAATTTCAGGGCTGGAAGTCATTTTGAAATAGTGTGATGGATATTATGAACACTAGACCTCCTCCAGCAGCCATGATTACTGAACAGCCACTTGAGTACAAACACAGGGTCAGCCATTATGTTACTGTGATTCTGTGTAAAGATGAAGAGACGAAGGCTGCCTGTGTTTTTTGCCTGACTTTAGAATTTAGTTGGTAATATATAACTGTCACTGTATTAAACTATCGAGTAACCATGTGATAAAATAATGTGTATCACATTTATGGAGTGTTTTCAAACAATATTTGTTAAGCATTTTAGTGTTTATTAAACAAGCTGCACAGAGCAGAGATTTTCCATGGCTAATGATCAACACTTCTCTAATCCTCTCCTCCAGGATCTTTTAGCCTAGTCAGGCAACATGGCCTTGTCATTCTGCGGGAATGATCTCAACAACTCCTACAGCGTGGACAAGGGGGTCCTGAATAACGGCTGCTTTGTCGACGCACTCAACCTCGTTCCACATGTCTTCCTGCTCTTCATCACCTTCCCCATTCTCTTCATTGGTATGCATGTTATCTCTTTATTGGTATGCATGTTACACTGTTTTCTTATGGTCTTAACAGGGCCTGTGTGGACAGGCTTTTCCTGGTATTGAAGGATTTGAAATGAATGGGCTTATTAGGTTAAATTTCTAGACTTTATTATTAAGATAGCATTGCTGAGAGTGTCAGCCATAGTTAAAGCTGCAGCTCTTGCAATTTAACACTTGCGCTCTTTCAAATTGAGATTTCAGTATAACACTGTTAAATATTTCAGCTCTACAGTCAGCTCAAAAGTCAGTCCCCTGTGTTCTTCACATCAAGTTAAATGCTATTTCATAACATTTTAAATCATAGCAAAATAATACCATCATCCACGACACCACAGTTGCCATGAACTCAAAGTTGGCATGTATTAATGTCTGTTGTATTCAAGCTGACTGGTTATAATATGATGAATATATTTTTTAGGATTGTGTGATCCTTTTATTTTTTGGATTCCTTTTTAGTTCTGGCTGTAACAGGTGCCAGATTTGTTTCGGTAATCACTCATCTGTTGCTGTATTGTCACGTACAGTATGAGTTAATGATAATCCAGGTTGTTATTGAGGGTTGGGGTTAGAAAGAAGAAACCGCTGGACTTTGCATAATGATTTAGCCTTTAGCATAGCAACCCACAGGCTAGGCTAGTGTGTCTATAACAGCACCTTTGGTGCACCTCAGTCATTCATCTATACCCAGCAACGGGGTCTCACAGCCTTATGCTTCAGTCGAGCCAGCTAACATGAAAAGTCGCAGCTATTGACAGCGTAAATGATGGTAATGTTTACTGAACTCCAGACAGTCTGGCGCTCAGTGATATGCACAGATGCCCAGTATGAGACAAATGATTTGAGAAATGTATTTAAAATATATTATTAAATAAACAAAAATAAGTCTTCTGTAGCTAATATACATACTCCAACAAGTAAATGCCCTCGAGTCAGACTGACTGTTTTATTTGTGACATAAACATAGATTTTACCAAAGGAAAAAAAAAATATGGTAATTGTATAAAAAAAGTTAGGACTTACAGGTAAGTTAGGTTAGACAGAGTTAGTACTGATATTTGGTATTGGCCTATATTTTGGGATCATGTATCATGTCGCTATCAGAATCAAATAGAAAAAAAAGTGGTAATTGTGCATCTCTACTGACTAGAATACCAATACAGTTGTACTGTAGACATTGACACCGCTTTATTACCTGCAGAGAATGAGCATCGCTGCTGCAGGTTGTGGATAATGTCAGCTTATGGAGCCTCTGCAACAGCAGAGTATGTATGATTATTATCAGTATGAGTTTTGAAAAGCAATTTTGTTGTCTTGTTTCATGAAAGCTTATAGGAGCTAATGTTTGTTTTGTATTTTCCTTGAAGATAATTTTTCAAAAAGGCATAAAATAAGCAAAGAATTGGCAACCGTTGGACTATATCTTTAAAACAGTTTCACACTTTTGTACACAATTTCCTAAAATACATTTTCTTTGTATCTACATTACTTTGAATATATTGAAGCCTACAGGTTTAAGGCTACTCCATTATCCATAAGCACGTGGCATCAAGTACAGTAGCGTTGGCAGCTATGGTGCCATCTATTCTAAAAGTTTCTGACAGATCTTATTATGAATGCACGCCTGACATTTTGCCTCTCTTATTTTCTAATTCTTCAGACGTGAAGCACATATCACAAATGCAAACATTTGGGGTGAACCGCTAAATCGCCAGGCTACCGCCCAGGTATTCTCAGTCCTGGTGTTAGATGTTATTATATTAGTGTTTCTGCATTGGAACACCTGAAGCAGGCTTCATAATTACTTGATACATGCATAACGCACAAAAATGGAGAGTGCAGGCGTCCACAGAACCTCTGGCACAATGCCCATTACCTTTAACTGCCAGAGAGGCTTAGAATAATGGCTGCCTTCTCCTTCTGATGGATGGAGAGTTTACTTCCCTCCACCTGTTTACCCAATCAGTCCACAAAACTGAGCAACATCGAGTGATGTTTAAAAAACAGAACATTAACATTAAGATGGACAATTATAAAACTCATAACTAACTACTATCATAGCTAAAGATATACTTTAATAGTGCGATTGGTGACCAAATGCTGAGATACTGAAGAATTGACTGAGGAAGCTGTGTTATATTTTTAAGGGGTGTTGATTAATATCGAGTTGGAGTCACACTTGAAACTGAGTGAACCAGATAAAAGTAATGAGATTGAGGATTACTGAGAGACTGGGATAGAATCTGTGTGTGTGTTCAGTTGGCGGTGTGTTCTCTGTGTGTTGTGAAGCATGTAATCAGTGGACGGACTCGTATAATCTAGATAATGTGCCTGTCAGAGTGTCTGTGTTTTCATCACCAGCGAAGGCGTGTGTGAGAGTTTGAGTAGATGAAGCATTTCGGCCATTGCAGTATTTAACACTTAATAACACTGTCTGAGCGTTAATCTCTTAACCTGTTAGAGATTGTGAATAGATCAGTAACTAGTAGGAGTGGAACAATATGCCTGTCCTCCAGTCAAGATTCATTTCGTTTGATTTTTAATTTGTAGTTTGTATATGCATACGCAAATATTACATACATAGTACCTTCTAAATAAAACCAGCTTTGGAAAGAAAGTGGCTGAGTGCATAGAATAACACCTCCCCCTCTCATCCCAGTTTATGCTGAGGGGATGCACCCAGATGCTTAGTTCCAGAGAGCAGCCCACCAGCAGTAACCATCCAAATTAACTCTGGGAGATGTAGGAGTCAAGCTTTATAGAGTCTCAAATCAAAAATTTAATATTTTCAGAGGTACACTGCATAATGTCATGCTTTTGGTTCTGACGCTATTGTTAGATTAGCAAGAAAGCCTACAGCTTCACACACAACCACGCAGGTTTATTCTGGCTCACTGATGCTCCACTGAGGATAGTTAGAGAATAAGGACTCAAATCTCAGCGATTAGTGCCAGAGTGAGAGAAAAACAAAATTTTTCAGATCATTAAAGCTACAGTGGGAGCTTATTTTTGTTTCTGATAGTCTGATCTGTTTAACACAGAGACAGCCTGGGGTTTAGAAACAGGTGAGCATTTTTTGTGTAATCATGCTTATTCATACAGTGCTGTGAAATAATATTTATTTTATTTTTGCTTATTGGTTATCTTTAACAATGACAGTCACACATTTGCTAAAGCTTATATGGTTAATATTGTCTTTATATTTCTTACCAAAAAGTTTTTTTTTAATATTTGTGGAGGAATTTTGGAATTCAGAATTGTTTTATTGTTTTGTTTCGGCTACATTGAAGGGTTTTCTTATTTTGCCACAGCATCACAATGGGATTCAAGTCAGGACTTGACTCTGCTCCTCTTAAACCTCGCTTATGGATTTGCTTGAGTCCATAAATTATGACAGTTAAATGATTGTGCAATTAAATGATAACTGACTGTGTACGGGCTGAATTGAATTTGTTTAATTCTTATGCTAAGAATGATACATCTGCAGGATCTCAGTATCAGTGCCATGTTGGTATTGGTTTTGCTGTAGTGACCTTCCACAGCACTGTTGGTTAGCAGTGGACATGAATCAGCTACCAAACTCAAAAATGACTGAATAGGGTCTATAAGGTCAAAATAAAGGAAATGGCAACCGGAGACTAGCAGACTACAACAGTGCTATCTGTTGATGTGTATTTATCATGCACTCTGTTAGTAAACTCTGAGCTAGACCTGGGATAGCCATGGCGCTGTCTCGTCTATTCCACTGGGGCCTCAATGGGAACTTCTTCCTCTCTCCAGTACTTTTTTCGGTCAGGTCCCTCAGGGTCCTTTAATTGACTGTGTTTTTTTTTTCTATCTACATGGTGCTGTCTCACTGTGAGAGATCCCAAGGCTGTTTCCCATTCATTTTGTTAACATGTCATCCCTTGTCCTGATGAGAAAATGAGGATGTTTCCCATAGCAGGATGTGGTGACATTTGATTATTACGTAAACAGTGAATGAGCTAGCCAGTAATAGATACTGGGCGTTATTCAGTAATTATGAGAAACAACTGCATTGTCTCATGCCTATACATGGGCTTCATCACAACAGACAGCCAATGGCCTTTTGTTTTAGTCAAGTTAGACACAAGAGGGTGAGGTTACAGATTTATGTGTGTGTGTGTGTGTGTGTGTGTGTGTGTGTGTGTGTGTGTGTGTGTGTGTGTGTGCACATAGGGGTGTGATTTGAATCGAAAAGTACTGGGTTAAAAATATCATTAAAGCTTAATATAACTGCGTTGATCAATGTTATATATTAAACAGGTTTTGTAATAAAATTAACGTTTAGAGTAGCTTGTATCTTGAATGTGATGATTAAACCTTAAAGGAGATATCAGGTGTATAAAATCAAGCACATAAGTCATGCAGTCTCCGTAAACCAACAGTGACAGCAGTATGGGTCGCACTGTTGCTCTTAGTGACTTTACAGGTTTCACTGTCACAGGATGCCTTTACTTGTTGATGTCAGTTCGTAATTATTGCCCTGCTAGATCTGCCCTGTTCACAGAGCGCTGAATGCATAAAAATTGCATATCCTGTGTTACATCACTTATAACAGGATTCCAGACTGCCTCTGGAAGCAACATCAGCACAAGCTGAGTCGAGGCACACATGGAATTCCCATTGAAAACAGCTGCACTCAGGCTGAGCATCACTGTGTGCAATGCTGGTGTTGGCTGAGTGGTGGAGGAGGGATAATAGTATTATAGGGTTAATAGGAATAATTGGACTCCTCAGTTCCAGTGAAGGGTGATGTTTACGCTGTAGCATACAAAGACTTTTTTTACAATTATATTATTCCAGTTATGTGGTAACAGTTTCCTGTTTCAACATAACTCTGTTTTTATGAGGTCCATAAAGATGTGATTGGAGTTTTGTTGTAGTGGAGTTCCTGTGACCTATACAGAGCCCTGACCTCAGCCTCAATGAACACCTTTGGGATGAGTTGGAACGTTGATTGTGAGCCAGGCCTTTACATCCAACATCAGTGCCAGACCCACAAATGTTCTTTTGACTGGATGGGCACAAATTCCCAGTGACAGACTGTGTTCTCTGTATGACAGAGTCTGTTATAGCTGCAAAGGCGAGCAACTCTGTATAGTGTTGGAGCAGGATGTCCAACAGGCTTATAGAAGTGTAATGGTCATATGGAGTCTTGGCCATATAGTGCATTCAGTATCTATCCTGTATGTGTTATTTGTTAAGTAACAGTAAATATAATTTAAAACAATTGACTGGTGCTTAATTTTAGAGACTGACTGTTTGTGTATGTGTGTTTCCAGGTTGGGGCAGTCAGAGCTCAAAGGTGCAGATTCATCACAACACCTGGCTGCACTTTCCTGGCCATAATCTGCGCTGGATCCTGACCTTCACTCTACTATTCGTGCATGTGTGTGAAATCGCAGAGGGAATCGTCTCCAACACGTATGCTGTACCACACATACACATACAAACAGATACAAACAGTTCTGTGCAAAAAGTAAACAAATGATTTTTCATTTATTAGATTTTTAGTCAAAACAACCATTAAGATCAGGATATTTTTTCAGGGTCAGGAAGAAAGCAGAACATGCATTTAACTGGAAATATGTCACTGCATTTAATGTGCCTTTGCCTTCAGTACAGTTTCTGTTTTGTTTTATTGGCATACTTTTATTTTTTCAAAGAAATCTGAAGGAGTATTTTTCCACACCTCCCAAGTTTAGTCTTAGTTCTTAGTTCTTTCTACTTCTCACATACATGGTGGTGTTAAGGTCTGGACTCTGGGGTGGCCAGTTTATTTTTCAGATTAAACCAGCCTCTTCTTCGTTTTTGGCAATTTTGTATTTTTTTTGCTGACTGCCTTTTCTCAGTCAGGGAGTGGAGATTCATTTTCCTCAAAGGTTTTTTGGTCTATCAGTTCGAACACGGTTGTTAGGAGTCTCATTTTCATAATATATTTTAAACACCTTGTTAACTTCAATTTGGAAATCCTTTGACCTTCACTTATTACATTTTTGTTATGAATATGTCTTATCTTATATGTTTCCTCAGAAACATTTTCTGAAAAATAACTTTATGGCTGTTTTAAATGAAAAATCTCTGCCATTTACACAGTACTGTATACAATAACTAACAGATCTAGTATGATTGCTTTTGTAATGTTAGTGTTTTTATCTGCTGAACAGAAACTAAACTTCACAAGCTTCCTGTGATTTGCCCATAGTATCACTTGTGTGATTCCACTGTACCTGTGATTGTGTGATTCTGTGTGTTTGTACTTCTTATGGACTGCCATGTTTTCTATCAGATGGATGAAGTCAAATCATTTGCACCTTTTTCTGCCTGCGTTTATGGGCTTCATAGCAGCTACAACGTCAGTGGTGTATTACCACAATATTGAAACAGCAAACTTTCCTAAACTACTTCTAGGTAAGTGGCCACATCTTAATGAGCCAATGTGAATGGTGTTTTTTTCAATATACTTCTCATACAGTTATTCATGTTCTATAGAGGAAGTGTATAAAGAGGCAAAGTTTTCCAGAGGGAGTTTGTTCTTTCTGGGTTTCTTCATAGCGCCACCTTTATATGTATGTAATTATGGGTCTGGTCAGATTGTAATGAACAATGTTGGGGGAAACGTTAAGCAGAAATAGAAGGGTTTTAGGTAATGCAATAGATAACTGAGGAAATACACTGGAGTGCCACATTTATTATTACTGTTGAAACCTCTGTTCCTTTAAAATACAGCACTGTTTATCTACTGGGTGCTGGCGTTCATCACCAAAATCATCAAGCTCTGGAAGTTTGCTGAAGAAGGCGTGGGTGTGGAGCATCTGCGTTTTTGTATCACTGCTCTCCTGGTGGTGCTGTATGGCCTGCTTATGGCTGTTGAGGTCAATGTCATCAGAGTCAGGGTATGTGCTTCCTGGTTAACAGTCAAACGTTATAAGTAAAGCACTTCTTTGGAAAAGCGTCTGTAAGGGTTGGTACATACTGGATGGTCATGCTAAACAATGACTTCAATGGATTTTGTCTGACGCACATGTTTGACATATCAAGGTCAAGTTTGTTGATGATTTATGCAGTGAAACACTTTTAAAATATCCATAATCCATAGCTAAGAAAAAGCACAGCCTTTCCAAAGATTTGAGTTTTTCTTTCAGTTTAAATATTTGTAGTGCTCTTACAATTTCTCTTGCCATAAAACTTGACAAGTCTCATCGTAAAACTGGACTTTACTTGATTTAGTTGTGTAGCTTGTGATAAAAGATACCAAATAACAGAGATAAATTATGGCAGTTAAAATAAGCCAAGCAGTTCTTGTCCATAAATTGTCTCAGTAAACTCAGTCATTGAGTTTCATGTTTCCGGTATTTTCTCCTTCGCAGAAATATGTGTTCTTTGCCAACCCTCAGCGAGTGAAACCCCCAGAGGACCTGCAGGACCTAGGGGTGCGATTCCTTCAGCCTTTTGTTAACCTTCTTTCCAAGGCCACATACTGGTGGATGAACCCCCTCATCATTGGTGCTCATAAGAGGCCCATTGAACTGAAGAAGATCGGCAAATTGCCCATTGCCATGAGGGCTCTGACCAACTACCTTCGGCTCAAAGATGCCTACGAGGAGCAGAGGGTGAGCCGTTACATTTGAGATCTCTGTCACAATTTTTTATTTGTTGAGGATGGCAAACTATGATTGAAGACCTATGTTGCCAGATGACGTGGTCTGTAGTAACAAAAGTGTGATGTTGCATGTATTTTAGCCCCATAGACATTGGGCTGTTTATCTATATAACACTGTGGGGCAACTATTCATACAGATTAGTAGCAAATCCTGTCACATAATTTTTAATATTGTTTACAAAGTAGGATTGTAGTGAGTACAATGATACAGTAACAGTTATTACAAAATTGTTAGATTTGAGCTTGTACAACAATAGTCACAAGAATGTTCAGAGCTGAATACATGTAAATAACAGAAAAGAGAAAACACAGTTTTCAAGATAGCCAATGGGTCTTACTTGCTACACCTTCTCTGAGGGCAGCAGTGAATAACCTTTATTCATTAGATGTGTATTAATAATACATTTAGAAAGTGGTGGTGAGTAATGCTTGTTTATTTGAGCTCCTGCTGTGTCTTTTGTCAGTTGGGATTTTCTAAGTATCTACAGCTAGGAAGTAGGATGAGCTAATCGGCCAGTTCTCTTTAGAATTGTACTGCAGTAATGAAGTGGTACTTCTGTGTTCGTCACATACAGTAAACACAAAAGACAAATAGTTAATTGTGGTTATTTATATAGCGCTTAATCATCAACATTTTGTATGTTGACCTTTTGACTGTTTTGTATGTGGACAATTAGGTAAAAGTAATATCTTGATACTTCCAGATATTTATAGTTATTTTGATGCACAATGCACTAGTAGTTCCACATTTAAAAACTGCCACTAGTTTTATTCACTGTTTCATACAATGCACTAAATCTACTCAATGATGAATAATGAATACTGATTCAAACAATTGATTCAATCAGTTTATTTATTTATTTTATTTCCTTTTACCATTCTTTTATTGATTTTTTTTATTTTTATTACCCTATTATTAATATTATTATTATATTATTACTTTTATTTTTTTTAATTATTATTTCTTTTACTATTTTATGTTTTACTACTATATTTATATTGACTTTTATTGCCTTTTTTATCCTTGTCTTATTCCTGCTTTTATTTTCTTATACAGTTTTTTATTTGTTTTGCTTTTACGATTTATCTTACCTAATTTTGTCTTTGTTCTTATTGTTTCTTTTACATTTTAGGTACTGATTAAAATTCATTTTAATTTATTTTCAATCTCTTTTTGTTTAATAATTGTAATGCTCTGCGACATTGTAAATGAGGGTCTCTCTCAATGTATTCCCGAGTGAAAATAACAGAGCTTATTTCTTAATTGTTTTCAGCACAATATAGAGGACCTGGAGAAAGCCCCGTCCATTTGGAGGTCCATGTATCGAGCCTTTGGTCGCCCTATCCTTCTCAGCAGCACCTTCCGCTACATGGCAGACCTGCTGGGCTTCGTCGGCCCACTCTGCATCTCTGGAATCGTGGAACATCTGGAGAACAAGACAGAAGTTGTTAAAATGAACAAGGTGAGTTTGACTTGCTTGTTTATGTGTGAGAGAGAGAATGCAGAGCAGCACTCTGTAGGTTGATTTTACTGTAGTTACTGCAGTGCTGTGAATTTATAGTATAGAAGAAACTTTATTGTCCTCCCACCAGTTTTCACCAACAATACACACAATATGATACATTACTAAACACATACAATAAACAGAAAACACGTATTACTAGCAATGTACATTAATGCAAATGAATACAGTTTCTTGATAAGTTTGGAGAGCACTAAGAGCAAAAGTGCAAAACAAAAATGTATATTTTATTATTTTTCACATTTTCAAATCAAATCTTTTCACCAAATTCCGGCAGGTTATATGGCATCTTCATAGTCCATGAAGGTCCAAACACCACTGGAGAACTGGTTTCATTCATGAACCTTTAAAATTGAAACTTATGCTAAGCAAAATCAGTTGCTTCAACATCTGAACTCATGTAATATACAGTTCCCCCGAGTGCAGCATTCAGTTTGCAATATATTAGGAATATGTTGGAAAGTATAGCAATGAGGGCTAAAGCAGGGAAGGAGTCCATTTCTGTACTCTTTTATTATGAAGAATGTGTGATGACATGGTTAATAATGTACTGTACAGTTCAGTTTCAGAAGAGAGGGATTTGCAGTTATATATTATCCATGTGGTATATATACGCTACACTGATGTTTATATCTTGTAAAAGATAACAGTGTCCAAACAATATATTGTCTGTGTATACAGAGTCTGAAAAAGGCATTTAAAATAGGATGTGTAACAAAGCCCCTCTGAGCCCACAGACCCTCCACATTCCGCGCACTGTGCTAGCTAATACTGATTTTACATAATTAAATAACACTATCAGCTATATCTTTTCTGTATTTGACAAGTTGTTGTTGCTGTCTCACCTCCTACTTCTAGTCCACCCAAATGATGACAGGGATTTAGCAAAGCGTATGAGCTCATTGACTGATTTGTTATCAGCGGGAGACTTATCATCCAGCCCTGATTCACTTCTGACATCACATCCACAGTCATAGCACAAGTGCCATTAGCACACGTTTAGACTTGTGTATATATAAACATTTCTCACACGTCCACCGCAATGTTTTTTCCTTACTCCGGTTACCATCGTGTATCATGTCATGCATTGAAAGATAAATGTTTTCATTAGGTTTATTGGATGAAATAACAACCCTCTGCTGGGAGACACTGATACAGTGTAATAGAGACAGGGATCGCAGACAGAAAGAATGACATCACTATGATCACAGACAAAATTGCATAATGGGTATTGTAGTGATTTGAGGTCATTTTAGTGGCTGGAGAGTCTGTTGCCTGTGGTGTGGCTGGTAGGGTTAACATTCTTGTGTGACGTGGAAAATTCCCCACGTACTTCACACTCTCTCATGCTGTGTCTACAATGTGCCAATCAGGCAACAGCACTGATAATGCATCACAAGTATGTTTTATGGAAAGAGTGTAGTGTGTGTTTGTGTGTAACATTTTTTTCTGTCTGTTCGCCATCAGTGTCATGATAGTGATGCAAACATTGGCCAATGGACCGTTTTGGCACTTCCAGTGATGTTTCAAATGTCTGTGGTTTAATGTGAAATGCTTTGTTGTAGAGAAACAGTGGTGATAATGGGTACCAGGGGTCTTCAACACAAATATAAACCTTTTTTTTACTATCCAAAAGCTCCAGTGAACCTACACCTGTCCCCTGAGTGTGTGCATGGAATGTAGTTGAGAAAAGTGTTAAATCTGAAAAAAAAAAAAAAAAACGTTTTGCATTGTAACAACATGCACCATAAATGGATTGTTAAATGAACTGTGTCTTATTTGTGTATTTGTGTTCATTTCATATGTTAACTTTATGTGAAGGAGCTTTAGAGATACTAAGCTAAGACACTACTAAGACATCTGGTACCTATCACCACCGCTGGGACACGACTAGTTTCTCTAAATCAAACACATTAAACTGCTCTGAGTGACTTTGTTTCTATGATCTGACTCACTTAATTATGCCAAATAGAAATCCCCTTTAATTATTTAACCCTACGATCATCATACAGAAGAACATTTTGACCATCATAGTTCTGTATAGAACCATTGCTTTTACTAAAGAGCCTTTGAAGAACCATTTGAAGAGTTTATCTAATGAAAGCATTTGGTTTATTTTATGCAGTACACAAATCTCTCCTCCATTACTACAGATTTCCTTTTGATCCTTGTTCCTTTTTAAGTGGTCAGCGCAGAAAAACACACATGGTGTGGACTACTTGACCACTTTGAGACTGTTATTGTTTTACCATATTGTTAAAACAGCCAAGTCCAAACAGTGCAATGTGAATATCTGAGAATATCTGAGAGTATAATAGGAACATTTTCTACAATGTTTAACCCTTTTGACCAAGCAGCTCTGTGTGTTTTGTGTTTATTATAAAAACTCTTTATTTGAATGTTTTTTTTGTCCTGTAAGACAGAGGATCTGCCTTTCGGCGTATACTTCATGTCCTCAACGCAGCTGCTACAGAACACATACGTCCTGGCTGTGCTTCTCTTCCTCGCTCTGGTGCTCCAGCGCACATTCCTGCAGGCATCTTACTACGTCACTATAGAAACTGGCATCAACTTACGAGGAGCGCTGCTGGTAAGTGGCCTAGAGACAGAATGATAGCAGCAAAATTCATAAACTGTTAAAGAATGCGTGAATGCAGTGAGCTGGTTTTTTGCTATATTCGGTTGAACCTGCAAGTGCAAATGACGCTCACCTGCTGTCGCATATTTCCAGGCAATGATCTACAATAAAATCTTGCGTCTGTCCACCTCTAACATGTCCATGGGAGAGATGACTTTGGGCCAGATCAACAACCTGGTTGCCATAGAGACCAACCAGCTGATGTGGTTTCTTTTCCTGTGCCCAAATTTGTGGGCAATGCCTGTGCAGGTAATTGAAGTGTCCACTGTAGGCCAGTAATTCAGTGAACTACAGACATGCTTGTTAAGGCTCTCTTGAACTAGTAGGGACGATGAGTTGTGTGTGAGAAGACCCATAAGAAGAAAATGTGTGTTGTTTATAGTGATACAGCCACATGCTGCACTCGTGAGGCACAGGGCTCAAACTGTGCAGCGAAATAATGGAGGCGTTAACAAGCTGAGAATAAAAGAGAAAGAGCAAGTTCACTGATGTGAAGATAATGAAGTGTTTTTGGGCTTCTTGCATTTCATAATTTTAACTAGACTTTAGATCTGAGAGGTCAGTGCCTTGGCAGTTGTTAAGTAAGAGTTTGGATAATTAAGTTATTCTGTTGATAGACGTTCTTTCAGTGGTTCTTTGGGTTCATGTCTCCATCTAGCTGTCATTATTCTTTCACGTTTATAGGACATCTCCTAATTACATGCTTTGGAGACACTACAGGTCATTTATGTCTGGAGCGAGTTCCACACAATATTATTATATTACAGATTCAGTCAACGTCCTGCTTTTAACACTGTCCACAAAGCCAACACCCACGACTCCAGCTCAGCGAGCCTCACCAAACTTGGTTTGCCAAAAACCATTGTTTGTAAAAGCTGCATGTTTGGTTGTTACACAGAAATATTAAACAATAAACAGACTTTGGCTACAAGTACTATTCATTTCATGTACACATCATTCTCTTCCATTCTGGATATTTGTTCCATGGAAAATCAGCATAAGCTTCTGCTTTCGTTTTATAGTATTGCATGCATTGATTCTGAACGTGATTGTTATATTAAAGTAATGTACACATTAGTTCATTGCTACTAGTCACAACTTAATTTAAGGATTTATACAAACGAGTCAGGAAAGATAGTTTGAAATGGATTCTAAGCTTAGTTGGAGAAGGCCTCCTCTGGAAAAGCATTACATGTTGGAACGTTGGGGTGAGGATTTGATTATATTTTGCCACAAGAGCATTACTGATGTCAGGTTAATTACAAGCATCACCTTAAACTTATTTTGAAAGTATAAGATGGTACTACATCAATAAAAGGAATACTGTTACATTGCTTCACAGCCCAATGCTGTCAGGCTTTATAACTAATATTCAGCTCCAGAGCATGTAATTCTATTGGGAAAAATATTCTGTTGATTATACAAACTGTATGTGCTGTTGATCACCTGTGTCAGCGATGTGTGCACTTTGAAGTAACTGAATTCGCTCATTGTAGTGCAATTTAAAATCCTGTCTTAATTTCCCAATTAGTTGTTTACTTGTTTATTTGTTCAGTTATATATCTGTATTTGCTTCATGGCTTTGTGAAAGGTTTGTGACACACTTTATATTGTATGTTCTTAATGATGTGCTCTTTAATCCCCCTCAGATCATCATGGGTGTGATCCTGCTGTATTATTTATTGGGGTTCAGCGCTCTGATAGGTGCACTAGTCATCGTGCTGCTGGCCCCCATTCAGTATCTCATCGCCACCAAACTGGCTGACACGCAGAAAAGCACGCTGGTAAATCTTCTTGTCTATGTGGTCCAACACTTGAAGAATGTTCTTGCTCTTTCATCTTTGGCTTCATCTACATGTTCTAGTGCAGCACCATATTTTACATCTAATCAGCACTGAAAGTGAAACTTTAATGCGTTGTGATTTACACCGAATCATGGTGATCTCAATTCTGTCTCTAATAGGACTACTCAACGGATCGTCTGAAGAAGACCACAGAGATCCTGAAAGGCATAAAGCTGCTGAAGCTATATGCCTGGGAGAATATCTTCTGTGACAGTGTGCTGGAGACCAGAGGCAAAGAGCTGACCAGCCTCAGGACCTTTGCCTTCTACACTTCCATGTCCAGTAAGCAGGCCCAGTTTGACTTGTACTGATCCAGAACTGCTATCCGAGTATTGGGTCTGACCGAATGCAGCAACATGTCTTTCTTTGTTTCTCTTTTTAGTATTTATGAACGCTGCCATCCCCATTGCTGCCGTTTTAGCGGTAAGACAGCTGTAATGGTTCTCATATCTGTACGCAAATCACTTTAATGTCCTGAAAACTCTCAATGCGTTTTTTCCTTTTAGACGTTTGTTACACACGCGTACATCAGTCAGTCCAGGCTGAGCCCAGCCGAGGCATTTGCCTCTCTGGCACTCTTTCACATCCTGGTCACTCCGCTTTTCCTGCTGTCCACTGTGGTCAGATTCGCAGTCAAAGCTCTGGTCAGGTAATCACATCAGAATGAGTTTGGGCTGGGATCAAATGTCTTTCCTTAGAGGTCTACTCCGGCTTGATTATTAATGCCTGCTGTCGCCCACTTTAACTCCATATCATGTTCTCCTGCGGCCGCAAAATTGTGCCAGAACCTGGGCACTTCAACCGCATGTCACGCCCACACATACCTGCCCACGTTAGTGTATGGTGCTCATCCGCACCACTTAGCCTTTCTAATCTGCACCACTGGCATAGGGAGTGCCCTCACAACCCACAGTGACATGGTCGAACAACCTCCACACACACAGCCACAAAAATAAACTTTCGAATGCTGGAAAATAGAAGTAAAGATTTTTGGCACCATGGCAGCCAAGAAGCTCAGCTTCGGTTTAACTGCTTTTATCTGTATTGACATTATGTTCTATTTTTTATATTATTGATTAATTATGCATTACATTAAATTCAGCCAAAATAAATTACTTCCGTAGATAGATAGCTGTGGAACGCTGCAGCACAGGTGCACCAACCGTGTGCGTACCTATACTTTATGTGAATGTGGGAATATAGTGTGTGTGTGTGTGTATGTATAGAATAATGGTACTCATTAGTGGTCTTTGATGTGTTACTTGAAGTGTACAGAAGCTTGGAGAGTTTCTGCAGAGCGAAGAGATTGGCGATGACAGCTGGAGAAATGGAGATATGGCTGTGTCTCTGGAGTCCTGCAAGAAACACCCAGGAGCTGTAAGTACACACACACACACACACACACACACATTTACACACACACACACACACACACATTTATCTTAATCATGTCCCTGCACAGGTTAGGGATGTCCCTGCACATGTATATACATAATGTTTTAATACTGAGAAAAATAACACATGCACTTTATTCCCGTATTTGCGAGGCTTACATTGACATTCTATGTTTCCAGTATTTTGGTTCTTAAAAAGGGTGTGCCACAGTACAGTGTTAAAAACTGGACAATAGTGTTATTGAATGAATGGTATTGAATCTAAAACTTAGGGATGTAAATTATTTACTGAGTATGAACAAGTATTCAACAAATTCTGCTGCACGGTCATTTAAGCTCCTATGCGAACAAACAGGGTTGTCATTCAGGAACATTTCTGCAATAGTGTTAATAGGCCTAGGCAATAGGCAGTTCTTCCCACTAGACTGGCTTACGCTTTATGAAGTGATGTTTAAGACCACTACATAATGTTCCATACAGAAAGCAAGTATCCATAAACGATAAAATGATAATTAATTAGTTAATCTGTGAATCTGAAAAATATCATGCTAGCCATGGCATTTTTGTTTTAACTTGGGTCTGTAGTAAGTAGTGAATGGTAAATGTTGGCATCTCCAACATTGTATATTCCATTTTATTTTAGTTTTCCATTATATAATCATGAACATATTATAGTTATCAGTACTTCAGTTTAAACAAAGCTGAGCTCTAGCTTAGGGTATGCTTATAGGGTTTCAGTGTATTTAATAGATACACAGTCAGGTCACATTATTATAACCATATTAACTCAGTAAGGTCCTGGTAGGTTTTTATAGGTATCTGGAGCCATGCTGACTGCAGTGCATCCCACAGCTGCTGAAATGGGGGAAGGGAGGGTACGCGGGGGAGGATTGATGGAGTGAGCATGACAGTCCAGGAGGTCCCACAAATGCTCAATTGGGTTTAAGTCTGGGGAATAAGGGGTCCAGGGTAGTCCTTGGAAGTATTGGTCAGCTCTTCCAACCAATGTCAGACAAATCTAGCCATGTGACGTTTCGCATTGTCTTGCTGGAAGATCCCACCCGCCCCAGAGAAGACAATCAGCATGTATGGATGTACGTGATCTTATGGATTAATTCCCAAATCTGTTGAGAGTGCCTTCTACATGGACGAGTGGGTCCAAAGAATGCCACGAAAACATTACACAAACCATAATGCCGCTACCTACGTGCTGCTGCTGGGGAAATAGGAAGTGGTCATAATAATGTGACTTAATAATGTGTATATATGCTATACCTGGCTCTATCTGATCTATCAGTACCATGTTCCACAGCATATAAAAGGCATTCTTTAATGTTAATACAATTAATTACAATTACAGTTAAGTTGATGTGTGAAACTATATGCACGCTGCAAATATAGCTCAGGCCGGATAAAACCAAAATTTCTGAAGGTTGATTATTCTGAATACTGCAGAGATGTCGGATTTTGTTCAGTGTCTAGAACAGGCCTTGCTTTGCAGTGGGCTTGGTTCCAATATAGCATGGGCTACTTTTATTAGATCTAATTTCAAACATGACGTCACAAGCATGCAAGAACTCTTGGCCCAGCTGCGGGCTTGATGATCTGGGCTGTAAGCAGAGACTGTATCAGGGTGTGTATCGGTGTTTCCTGACCTGAGTAAGAATCCATAAACGTGTTAAAGAGGAGCTCCTCCAGACTCTAGTGTGGATAGCATGTCCTCAGCTGTTCCCTGAAAGAGGAAAGTCGGTCACATGCCCTCTCTCGGAGGAGCAGAGGAGGCCAGAGTGAAGGGAGAATACAGAGAAAGAAAAAAGAGGAGAGATGGCATGTGGTTTAGTGTAATATAATAGTATAAATACAGATATATATGATTAGAAAAAGTTAATAGGATGTATAAAGTATTAAAGTGTATGTATATATAGCAGTATTTAGAGACAACACCAGCAAAATACAGTGAAATAAACCAGTGTAATCAATGAAAACAAACCGGAATATCAGATAATACTTTAAAAAAGGAGTTTTGAATGAAAGTGTAGTTAAACATTGAACATTTCTTAAAGGCAGCTTTAAATTGACATCAGTTGTGTATATAGGCTCCTGAATGAAATCAGTATTGGTTACGTCAGTGTAGCTGCTCTATGGAAGTTGTTTAATTAAGGCTCCAGCACACCTGTGACCCAGTGTGACCCAGGTGGATTGGTAGTTTAGATGAGAAATGAAATGAATGAACGAATTGTTGTTGTTGATGTGTCATACTTCATTTGTGTGGAACCAATGTACACACAGTGGTAGATCAGAATATTTCTTTGACTATTATTCGAAGACGTTCTTCAGATCCAATCACAGGGTGTAGGAGATAAGCAAAATCATATCACACTGTATTTTTCTGAATTGTAATATTCATGATACTAATACTCTAATACTTAATTTCAAGTATGAGCACTATTCTGATGCTTCAAAGAAATTAAAACTTGTGGACTTTTTTGGACCCCTACTTGAGCTAAAAAAAGGATATTTAGCTAATTCTGTTTAATTGTCTTCATAGCTTTTATGTCTAGACTTTTTCTACATCCCTATCTTATGAGTAAAATGTGCACATCACTATAATGTCCTCTGCTAACATCCTTGCTGGTTTTTGCTGTTATGAGTGAATGACTAGACTTTGTACCTCTGTGTCTATATGGAATTTGCAGCTCTGACAATATCGATGCTAAATAAAAAGCTAGATTTTAATAATTAGAGTCTCTCTCTCTCTGGTTGTGTCTGTGCAGAGAAATAGGAAGCAGCCAATGCGTTATCAGATGGATAACTACGAGCAGCCCCTGCGCAGGCAGCTGCGCCCCACCGAGACTGAGGACATAGCCGTGAAGGTCAGAGGGTACCGACCTCCGCACAACTCCAGCAGCTCTGATTCTCAGGCTCTTCACACACACACACACACACACACACACACACACACACACACACACGCACACACACATTCACACAGAGCACATCCTGCCACTGAATGAAAAGGGTCTGTTTGTTCTCATCCAAATTGCTTTTAACCTTTGACCAACGTACGTGTTATATCTGACGGGTTGCTTTGCTAATACAGTGCGCGAGGACGTTCACACTCACACATACGTATGGCCCAATGAGGTGTTACCCAATTCTTCCCAGCTGAAACACTTCCTTAACCTTTAGAAGTCACAGTTATTGGCAGTGAAAACACAAGTTTTAAATGGTTTAAATGCATATTCATAATTCTCATTCGTGACAACCCACATGCTCAGTCATCTGTAGAATACAATAACATTATTAATGAGGTATGTAGCACTATACTTAGACTTAGACTTAGACTTAGAGACTTAGACAACCTTTAGTGTCATTCATTATACACAAGTTTAGGCAGAACGAAATTTCGTTGCATTAGACAATATAAATAAAAAATACACAGATACATAGAAGAAAGAAAAAAGTATTTGAGTATACAGTAATAAATAAATATAGAAGTATAAATATTAAATGAAGGTATATGATATAGATACATAATGTACATCTGTATATGTATATACATCTAGCAGCATAATATAATTTATAAATAAAGTTACTTGTGAAAGTGAAAGTGACTTGTGGAGTTAAATTATTACGTGACTATATTATAGGGAAGATAGTTAGTGGCCAAATGGCATATGGCTCACTGTTCCTTAAAAAGCGTCTACAGTGTTTAGAGTTTAACAGTATACATTATTAATAATGCAAATGTTTACATTTGTATTAACACCCTAGATCCCTCGTTCAGATACAGCTTTTAAATAGTTCTCTTGATAAAACCAAAGTCATTTCTAGCTACTACAGTGGCAAAATTGTTCACCATCGAAGGACACAGAGCAAAACACAGCGCTGCCTGACTGATACCAGTAGTCTCAGTCAAGCTCAGGAGGACCTCTTTCGTTTGGCTGCTCTGTGCAGCATTACTAGAGCTGTTTAAGGTGAAGTTGGCTTCATTCCGGCTCTGTTCTTAACCATGGCTTGTGATTCTCATGAGAAGACCAAAAAAAAGACACTACCGAAACTGGATGGTCATTTGTTTTATGGTTTGTTTTATTTTGTTGTTTTTCTGGCTCCGGGTCCCTGTAGGGTCCACTTCCTTTAACCCTCCCAGCGGACAACGCTAGCCTTCTAGCTAATGAACCCAACGGCAGCAAACACTCGTGAGCGCTCGTCACTCTCCCACACTCAGCCATGTCACATCCGCTCGCTTAGTTATGATTACACTTTTAATCTGCCCTGACATTTACACTCCTCTATTCTCAAACTCTCCCCTCTCTCTCTCTTCCTCTTTTCCTCCCTGTTTTCGAGCAGCGCTCCCAGCTGCTTTTGATTGTTCACTTTGCCCTTTTCCCAGTGAACTCTTTAGCCTAGCGCAGATCTGGCCCTTGCTCGCCTCCGTGATGGATCGGAGTGTTATCGTTGTCATAAATAAACATTCGGTCCCGGAGAGGGAATAACCATCCTGCAAGACGTGAGCTGGATGAAGCGAGGTGGTTTGCTTGGAGGAAGACGAGATCCATTTGGGTTAAATTGTGCTATGCTGCTCTTTTGACCTTCTGAAGTTCTCCATGGCATATTTTGTTCAGTGGTCTCTCAGTTGTACTGAAGGAAGCAGAGAAATCCAATTGAAAGTCATTCTAAACTATACTGAGCATTGAATCTGATTTAAAGTCCTTGTTTTCAGTACTGTTTCATCAGTTTCTTGAGCTTAAATTCAGGGTCAAAAGTCAAAACTAAATGTACATTGAATGTAAATGTAATTGTGTGTTAATAGAAGTTTTTAATGAATGTAGTTGCACAACAAAACAACAGTAATAACTTTGCGTATGTTAATGGAATCTGTAATAAACTGAGGATTATGTATGAAGCTCAGCTCATATGTCTTGTTTCCCTTTTAGGTGACCAACGGGTTCTTCACATGGGGGAGCAACATGTCAACATTGTCGGACATCAACATCCGCATTCCCACAGGTAATCTGACCCCTCGCATAAGCTGAAAGGTTCTTGTCTGCCAGCAATATGGTGTGCTCTTATCTGGCTCGCTACTTGCTTTTTGGGCTGTGACCCTTGTTGTACCATCAACTCCCTCTGGACCGGCTCTGTATGGTACTGTTTGTGGCTCGGGAAGTTCTCCACGTTTGGATATGACCCGCTGGCCATTTCTGGGTTTGTACTACTGTAGCTTTGAACAGCTTGTACTGGCTGATATTGTCAGTGTGTTAACCGTAGCAGCCGGTTTCTGAAACTGGGCTTTTGATTTCTGCTGGCCAGGGCTGCGGATTCCCCAAAAGACTTCTGCCTTTTGCTCTAGTAGTAGGAAATGTTTTCTTTCTCTTAACAACCCCCTGCCCCAGCGCTCCACCCCCACCAGGTCCCCCTTGACTTATTTATTATGGTTCTCATGGCCTGGCACATCGCAAAGCTGTTCTGTATTGTATTATTTCCATTATCCAAAGCACTATGCTAATTTTAGTGTCATTCGTAATAGCTGTGTTTTTTCATCTGCTGTACTGATTTCACATGCTGGATTCTGTGGTGTTATAGTTGCATTGTAGCATAATCAAAACCATATACCTCAATGATTTCAGTTTTTTTTTTTTTTTGAAGCTGCATTTACATTGTGTAAGAATTACAGTAAAAAAGCATTTAAAGTCAAAAATGTGTCAACACTTGTCAAAACAAAAAGTAGTAACAACAAAAAGCTGACGATCTTATCCAGAGCAACTTACAGTTTATTCAGTACCAGTTACAGATGTAGGCAAAGGCTAATTTAGGAATCTTGTCCAGTGACTAGCATGGTATAGTGGTAGATGGCATGGTCAATTATAATGGTTCATGTTATGTCCTCTACCTCGGAAAAACATAGTGAGCTACTTCAGATGAAGCAGTCGGGACAGCAGAAGATGATTAAGAAACTGCAGTTGTTTTTTTTTTATTTAAAACATGCATGAACCATTCCTGACTCCCACTCACCTAACGATTATGAGAAAACTCAACGGAGGAACAATTTCAACCGGTGTACGGGCTGAACTACTGTACAGCATAGTGTGCTTCCCAAGGCAGGGAATCGACCTCCTGCATTCCACGCGGAGTGTAGTAGTATTAGCTACTATGTTTTACCACTTACCCATTTCCTGTCATCAGAGATACAAAGATTATAAGGTGTCAGTTGTTTCCGTTTCCATTGGATATTTACAGATTGGCAAATAAAACAGGACGGCCTTTTTTATCGGCAGCAAATGATTGATGTTGTGATAGAGATCTGTGTAAGCTGTGCTATAGACGAAGTGGGTTCAGTGACACTCAGCGCTGTGATAAAAATGAGAAACGGAGTTTGTTTTGGACTATAATATGAGGCGACTGAACATTGAAAGATTGAAAGCAGAGTGTTTTCGCTCTCCACAGGTCAGCTGACCATGATCGTGGGCCAGGTTGGTTGTGGGAAGTCCTCGTTGTTGCTAGCCATGCTGGGAGAGATGCAGACCCTCAGTGGAAAAGTCTACTGGAGCAAGTAAGAGAGGTTCAATTTGAAGTGAGGATGTTTGTGTTTTATCGACCGCGGACTAGGAGTTTGCCTAATGATACATCTAATGCTAATCAAAGTTGTTATTTGTGGCAGCGACCATGCCAGCTGACCATTTACATGCTGTATGTACCACCGTGTACATACTGAAATGTGTGCTTGTGTGTATGCGTGAGTGTGTGTGTGCTCTTGCTCATTGTGCTGATGAAGGCTATCACTTTGGGATAGTAAGTGTTTTTGCTTTTTTTTTCATTGCATGCACTTTTCTGCCAACGTGCATGAGTGTGTAGTTTCACATGTGCTGTTTTCTAACTAAGCAGCCTGACTGGATCACTCCATTTCAGCTCTATCTAACTATTCGGTCTTGTTCACTGTTTATCACTACTAACACTATCAGCACTCTCTTTTGTCTCTTGTCACTGGTAAGAATGTGGAAATGCTCATGTCTCCATCTTTCAGTCCAGACTGGAGATGGTCTCTGATTAGCATTTGCCAAATCCAACAGTGTGACACAAAGTTTACAATAGTTTCCCAGACTGCTTGTGCTCACACGTTTGTTCCTAATTAAACTTAAATTACACACTTTGATAATTTATTTGTGAAATGCTTGGTAAGTGATGGAGTTATATAATGTATTTTTAGGAGTATACCAAAGCTCCAATCAGGAATTGCTGGAGCTGGTACAAGAACTCTAGTTAGTCTCTGACATTACACACTGAATTTACTTCAGATGTCTACATGAATAAAATGCTGTCTATCTATCTATAGGTGTAGATAATTAATAGACATTTACTGAATGTAGCTTACCTGTTACAGCAACACACTGTACAGCAATGTGCAAAGTACAGTACTGTGCAAAAGTCCACCCTTTATTCAATTTCAAAACATTGAAAAAAAAGCAGTTCACATATTTAACAGATCATTTCACAAATGTTTGAACATATTATTAAATATATCAGTATTTCATTTGTCCACTTCTTATAATTTTGCAAGACCTGGTAGACAGTCATCATCATATAAACAGAACTTAAAGCTTCCATCTTAGAGAGAGAAAAGACCATCAAGCTATAACAATCCACAGGTCTTTCTGTCTGTCCTTCCAATTAGACAACAGCTGAACACACAAGAACATTTGCACTAGAACATTGAAACTAAAGATCTAAATTGTGAAATAAAGTTTTACGGACCAACAAGTTTAAACTTACAATTAGAATTATTCAGATTATGAGAAGCAAGAAGCAGCCAGTATTTGATACTGAACTTTGCAGTTTTGGAAAATAATAATAGAAAATAATAGAAGCTGTAAAAGACTGGGGTGGCACGGTGGTGTAGCGGTTAGCATTATCGTCTCACAGCAAGATGATACAGGTTCTATTCCCGTATCTGTGTGGAGTGTGTATGTTCTCTGGGTACTCCAGTTTCCTCCCACAGTCCAAACACATGCAAGATATGTTGATTGGTCACTCTATATTGCCCGTAGGTGTAAGTGTGTGAATGAGCGTTGGCCATGCGATGGACTGGTGGCCTTCGCCTGATGATGCTGGGATTGGCTCCAGCCCCCCATGACCCAAACTAGTGGAATTAATCGGCAGATAATGGATGTAAAAGACTGTAATAGTGTTTACCAAGTACAAAATGTATAGATACAGAAAAACTACTCTGTTCAAAGAACGTGTACATGTAAGATATATTTAATGAACGCTAAAAAAAAAATAACTTTTGGGTAATCTCTGACTTTTGAACTGGTACTGTTTTATTTACTCTGTTAATGTACACATCTAAAGAAGTAAATACAAACGCCCCCCCCCAATCTCCCTTTAGACTTAGTCTTAGAAAGGTGCTAGTTTCTGCAGTTCCTGGTTGGGGCTTGGAGATATGTTAGAATGCAGTAGCTTGTTAGCTGCTGTCTCAATACAGTCTTACTTTGATGCACATCATGTTGTGGTTCCTTGGTTTTGTCAGGCTCTGCTGTTCTTGCGAACCCTGCTCTGAATGCTAATTTACAAAAGTTTTTTTCCTCTCAGGACAGTGACAGCTCTCTCCAGCCAAAACTAGAGAATCATTAAGGTCGTTTAGTATCTGAGTGAAGAGGAGAGTGTGTCAGTGTCCTTGCAGAGTGTTCTGTGTCCCAGTGGGCTGTGAACTAACTCTGGTCACGTGTGTGTTCTGTCTCTTTCTGTGTCCTCCTGCTACACTACGCTCAATCAGACTTCCTGATAGCGAGATGCTCCCCGACTATATAAGGTATTTCATAAAGCGTGTTTACACACACGCCTACACATTTTTTGAAGTCCTTGTAGAGTGCAACACTACAACACAACACTGTCACAGCCATCACCACAGAACTGCTTTATTCTTGTTGATTTGATTGAAGATGTTGCTTTGAATGTAGGTGTGCCCTGTGCTTGTGGGCATTCATGCCTTTGTGCTAAGAACAGCTAGTCAAGTGAGAAAGGTTCACCAACAGTGAGGTTGGACAAGGTTTACAGAACACTGGGCGAATCTCATTCAGCTTAATTTAGTTATGGATTTCTCATTATAGGACTTAGTATAGGGTTAGTATTGATGAGATGGCCTCTAGATGAGTTAGACCAATCAGAAGCAACCAAACACTGATAGGCTGTTTACAGCCGTTTAGCCCACTACAAGCAACGTTAAAGCTTCAAGTCATTGAAAGTGTATATACTGTGTTTTAATTAAAATTTTTAATTTAAAAAAATGTAAAGGAATTTAAACTGCTGCTGCAATATTGATCAGAAAAATCATAGATATTTAAGTACAGGGCGAGATATGTTTGTGTATTTTGCTTTTGTGAAAATGTTGAGAGGTGCCAGCTATGAAAGGGAAAATGTTATTGTCAGACCCCTTTGAGTACCAGTACCCTGAATTAGACAGTGGTGTAAAATCCAACCTTAACAACCTTAATCCAACCTCCAAGCATATCTTTCTTTGCTGTAACAACTGCTATAAAAGATTTCTTTCTTTTTAGAATTTTAGTTTTGCATTGTTTCATTTCAGTCAAAGGGGTCAGATCATGGAAAGCTTTACCACTCACACCTCAGTCCATGTATGTGAACTATGCTACAACAGCCTGTTTTGAATCCATTGTTTCTGTGATGTGATCAGGAACCAACTAATTTACATATATCCACCTACTCAGCCTACAGCAGTTCAGCTCCACTCACTTACATTAACAGCTTGAAGTAGTGTTTTAGTTCTGAGTGTTTTCTGAAAGAGGCTCAGTAGAGGACACCCAATCAAACCAGAGCTCACTGACTGTAGTTCTTACAGGTTGCTATAAACGATAGTAACAGTCTGTGTCATTCTAAGGGATAAAGAGATGTTTGGAAAATAGTTATGTAAAATGAATTGAGGGCTTGCATTCTGTAAAACTTATCCAACCTTGCAACATTGTATAAGAGGCAGAGCATGAATAGTGAAAAACAAGTAGAGGCTGTCCCCACAAGAGCGCATGAGTTTTTGTGACTGTGGTCTTATAATGTCTAATATCGCTGTGCTGTTCATGACTTGATGTTTTGACATGATAAAATGTTTTGACCCCTGTTGACAGCGAGTATGACTCTGATTTTTCCCACGAAGAACGGAGGTATTTATTTGCAGACTTCTACAACAGAAGTGCAGTGGTTCATCCATCCATCCTCCATCAATCCATCCGTCAAATCCATCCATCTGTCCATCCATTCATCTGTCCATTCATCTAGCCATCCTTTCATTCCTTTATTCTCTAAGGAGTTTTCTTCTTTTTGGATCTGTTAATCCTCTCAGCTTAATCTCCCTCCCCCAGCTTTTCCCATTGTAATGTGGGATGTGTGCTAGTGTTCATAAAATGTTGGGAGTCTTTGATGCAGAAATCACCAAATCAGCGTTTTAATTGTGGAATTGCAGGTCCAGCAGGTTTCAGGATCAGTTTGACTGATTGAAGCTTTGATATTGTTTTAACAACTAAGAGAGAAAATAGTTCCGATTACGGGGGGAATTTTCAAATGCTGAGATTAATGGCACAGTTTTAATGCCATTATTAAGATTTTACAGTTGCTTAAACACGTGTGTTAGTTAAATGCCCTCTTTCAAAACATACTCCACAATAGAGCTCTGCAAAACATTTTTCCTGCTCTTGGGCACAGAGTAGACATTGCAGCCCCCTCCAGCCCCCAGCCCTGTTTTCTACATGTGTATGTTGTCCTGCTCTTGCATGCACTGAGCCAGCCATTCCCACGCATGACTTTAACATTTTGTTTCGTGCCACTTTGTTGTGGGATCTGCGGATCCCGTGGAGTCATGCAGGAATGCAGACCTCTACTCCAAAACTTCTAAATATTGTTTTCACAACTTTACACTGCTTTTTTAAAAGTAACTGAATTGTGTAAGTGGTTAAATGGAATTTGTTGCGTGACATTAGTCAGTTTTAGTGTTTAAGCAACTGTAATAAAATACTTATCACAGTTGAATTGGCTGTTGTGGTGGTGCAGAGTAACCATCACTACTTCTTGTAAACCCCAGCTGTTTTTCCAAAGCACCGGATTACTCCTGCCCTGGCAGCTGGAAGATCTTGCAGCTAAGTGTGTTTAGAGAGCTATATTGACGCAATGTTGGACTAGAAAAATGTTCAAAATCTTACAGAATACAGAAATAAAAAGTTGTGATCCTAAATGTTTTGGTGTCTGCATAACATGAGTTCCTATCTACACAACTTAAATTGCTGTTCCAACATACTCTCATGGTTTCAACCTGATTGTGTGGACCATTCTGTGGTATCCAAGCTGGATGCATGGTAAACAGTAACGCAACTCCCTACATTTTGTTGTGTCTATCTTAATTTATTTACCTCTTGGTGTGTTGTGGCCTCCATTACTTCATAATAGAGTCAACTTTGACTTTAACTTCATCTCTTTTCTCTCTTAGCAAGAACAGGTACTCTGTGGCCTATGCAGCTCAGAAGTCATGGCTGTTGAATGCTACAGTGGAGGACAACATTACATTTGGGAGCCCTTTTAACAAGCAGAGGTGACAGAGACCTTTTTTATAGAATACCGTCCATCTAATTCAAATTTAAAGTGTCAGAGACACGTGTGGGCCCCCATTTATAACTACAAAACTAGGGTATTTGTTTCACGGTGGTCACTAAACAGCTCATAAATAGTGTTACTGGGTGATTCATAGTAGTTACTAAATAAAAGGGTATATATATATTTATATATTTCTTTTTTATTTGTATTTAAAACGATAGTTTTTGTGCATAAATAAATTGTTCAAATGTAAACATACAGGTAAACTTACAGAGTTGAATTGTTCACATTGATGGTGATAGGAACGAGACGTCCAAAGCATGCAATACTCCTGCGTGATGTGAAGGTATTATATGAAATGATTAGAAAAACTATTTTTTGGAATGAACTCTTGAAAGAAAGACATGCAGGACATGTTTAGGCTTAATCCCTAAAAAAAACTTCTTTTTCCAGACATAGCACTGTTGTACTATTAGTAACATCACATATAAAAGATCACATGTACTAGTAGGTTTATTGCTGGTTTTAGATAAAATGGCTATATATGTGCTGTAGACGTTACTACCCCATCAGTAAATCTGTCTGTATGGTTTTCTACAGTAAACCATTTTACATCAAACCACTCTGAGTGAGTTTGTGTACCACTCTCAGACATTTTGACAGATTGATGGAACTCTGCTTTATTGGCTTTCTTGTCTTTAAAATAGAGCAGAACTGATTGTGAAGTACATATTTTGTAATATATGTTATATGGTCAGAGAGAAATGTTGACCCTTCTTTGCAGATTCTTTGTTACCTTAATTGAAAAGCAACAAACTCTTTGATATCTTACATTCATTTTAATTCCAGAGTTTGGCCACATGGTGCTCAGTTTTTTTTATTTTTTGTTGCCGTTTGTTGTCGTGTTCCTGCAGATACAAGGCTGTGATTGACGCTTGCTCTTTGCAACCAGACATCGACCTTCTTCCGTTTGGAGACCAGACAGAAATTGGAGAAAGAGTAAGACACAGGAATGACGAAGACGATCTTAGTTCGCTGTTCAGTTTATGAGATCAGGGCCTCAGCTGCCACAACATTACTAACCAGATTGTAGGCTATTAATGATTATCAAGGAAAGAACTGATACTGACTGATTTCATTAGTGAAGTGAATGTGTGTGTTTGTGATATGTTTCAGGGAATAAATCTTAGCGGTGGCCAGAGACAGAGGATCTGTGTGGCCAGAGCTCTCTACCAGAACACCAACATCGTTTTCTTGGTGAGGCTAATGAAACTTTGTTATGAAAGTATATATGAGTCGTCAAGCAACAGCCAGGCCAACGGAGTGACACAATAAGTACAGTTAGATGGATGGGTGAAGGGATGGCCACCTCTCCTTCTGCCTCTCCAGTCCGCCCACAGATGACCACAGTCTGTTAATTCAATCTCTTTGTTACGCCCAGATAACACATCTCAAATGATGTAAAATTACATGTTCAAGGATCCACCAGAAAAAAAAGCTTGTTATTGTTAACAGCCACACACACAGATGCACGCCTGTTGGGAAACATTACTAACGCTTCTCCTGAGAGATGATGCTGAGTCTAAAATCCACTGGGGATGGGATTCAAAATGTCTCGCCATAATAATCAGCTTTTTTCAGCAACCGGAAATAACACAGAGTTGACTGATGCTCTGTTCTGGTGTGTGTTTTTTTTTCACAGGTGTCTTTAAATCAGGGATGACAAGATTAATTTTAAAGGGACTTAGCACTTACAACATACTACTTACTGATGTTTTTGTTTCTTTGTGTTGTCCACCTCTAGGATGACCCATTCTCTGCTCTGGACATTCATTTAAGTGACCATCTGATGCAGGAGGGCATTCTGAAGTTCCTCCAGGATGATAAACGAACTGTGGTTCTAGTCACCCACAAACTGCAGTACCTCATTCACGCCGATTGGGTCAGTAGCTCATACTTGCAGGTTTATATAAAGGTTTCGGGGCACCTGGTTAAATGTTTAGTTTTTTAATTGCTGTTGTTCTTGTTCTTCCAAAAGTGAAAATAAGTGAACATATCCTCTACAGAGAACACATAGAGGACATGTTGGCCTATTGTGTGCCAAATATCACATAGTTTATATTTCCAGTATGCTGAACTCAAATTTGCAGACAAATATTTGTAATATTTAAGTTTGTTTGCAGATGGTTTTACTCATTTTTACTCAGAAAATCTTAGCCTCCTAGCTCCAGTACAGCACTAAAAATAAAGCTTTGCACAACATGTGTTGCCAGGTAAACTATGTAAAACATGCAGAGAGCATCTGGACTAAGCCAACATGTCCTATATTATATTAAGCAGCTCAATTTAGCCCTGCGTTACCACAATGTTAGGAAGTGCACTTATTTTCTCAATCGATTATGAATGCCTTTCCATTTTTTTGCCTCTCAGATCATAGCCATGAAAGGCGGCTCTGTGTTGAGAGAAGGAACGCTAAAGGACATCCAGACTCATGATGTGGAGCTGTACGAACACTGGAAGACTTTGATGAACAGACAACACCAGGAGCTAGAGAAGGTCAGCACTCTTAACCACATCCACTTCAGCCGTCACCCAAACAACAGCAGCCTTATTTCACTGCAGTCCAAGTACACGTCCAGAGAAGGAACAATTACTGTAGTGCTTAAAATGAACTCATGTTTTGTTGTTTTTGTACATTTAGACCTACCAAACTGATTTACCGATATTTTTTAAAATTGCAACCGGTTGTGTGTTTGCCGCTCAGTGCTGTGAGATGTGATGTACATTTTAGGACACAGAGATTGAAAGTCAGACTACTCTGGAAAGGAAGACCCTGAGAAGAGCGTTCTATTCCAGAGAAGCCAAGAACCAAATAGATGATGAAGATGAAGGTGATTTTTGCCCTATTTGGTCCTTGCAGGAAGACTCTAGAGACACATGATATAGACAGAGTATGAGTATTGGGGTAGAATGCACAATGAAGACTAAAAGTCAGACTAAAATCCGGGCGGGCATTCTCAGGAAGATGCTCATCTGTTGACCAGAAGGAACTGATATGCTTGTCCCAGTTTGGCCCTTTGAACCATCCATAGTTGCTTGAAACCCAGCTGCCTGCATTCTGAATGTGGCTGTGATCCACAATTCCACAATTGTAGCTCTCTCGTTCAAATACAGCTAAATTACTGTCAATACAATACTTTAAACACCTTCAGCAGACTACGCTGAGCAGCAGTCTTTGGATAAATCAACAAGCAACAAACTAACAACAGTAGCAGACTAGAAGGTTACTGATACTCTCGAGAGACTTCGCTATAATGAGGATCCACAAGCTGAATGAAAGTGCTATGTTAAAGCCTGCAGTCACATGATAATCAGTATTATTATTAAATTATTGAATGTTAAAAATACATTCTGATGAAGCGTAGTTTGTTTAAAAGGCACGAATTAATAATACGATAATTTACAGTTGATTATTGTATTGTTTTGACAGCCCTATACAACTGCATCTGGATTCACATACGATATTCACATTGCAAAAGCCAATATCACGATAACCCTTAATAAATGATTTATTCTGTGCTGTTTTGCTAATTGTTATAAACTGTTCTTCCAAATGATAATTGGCAGAGGAAGAAGAGGAGGAAGATGAGGACGATAACCTGTCCACTACCACCAGCCGGCGCTCCAAGATCCCGTGGAAGGTGTGCTGGTGTTACCTGACCTCCGGTGGATTTTTCTTGGTCTTCCTGATGGTGGCCTCCAAGTTGGCCAAGCACTCTGTCATGGTGGCTATTGACTACTGGCTGGCAGCCTGGACCTCCTCAGCTCCAAATCAAGCCAACAGCTCCTTCAGTCTGGACACTAACACCACCAACTACACAATGGAGTATGAGACCATGAGGAACGCAGAGGTGATCAATGTTGCCTTTTTATTTGTTTATCTGGACAAATATTTGTAATGCTGTTCCAAATATTTGTATAGTACAGTACATTTTAATATGTTTTTGTTTGCGTGTTTGTGTTTGTTCCACAGCATCGATCCTACGTGCTGGTCTTCATTATCCTCTGTGGAGCGGGAATATTCCTGTGTCTCATCACTTCTCTGAGTGTAGAGTTTCTGGGCCTGTCTGCGGCCACTAATTTACACCATAACTTACTCAACAAGATCATCCACGCTCCTCTTAGGTATTTACACACGCACACACACACACAATGTAGAGTCTCTCCACCATTGTTATGGGTTATGTTCCCCTTAAGGCTTTATATTATCTGAGAAATCAGTTTACATTTTGTGCTTTAATGAAACATGTTACATGTTATTTTGTAATTAAACAGCTTTTTTAGTCATGTACTGAAGCACTCAGTAAAGGTTTGGTAGTGTTATGGTTTGGTCGTGATAAAATCAACATAATCAAGGTACGTTTAAAAACATTTAAAGTCTGAAATAGGTTTTCAGTTCTGACTTTGAAGCAGTTTGGTAAAATAATTCCAGCACTGAGTTTCGAGAAATAACCATTGCTCTCACTAATTGGTTACATCATTTTGTCTTTTATGTATCCACCTATGTCAGGTTCTTTGACGTCACCCCACTTGGTCAAATCCTCAACCGCTTTTCTGCAGACACCAACATTATTGATCAGGTAAAGAAGCACTAGCAGCTCTGTGATGTTCTCTTATAGCAGGGGTCACTAATAGGCGGCCCTCGGTCCAGGTCCGGACCCAGACGTTGTCCAATGCGGACCCAAAGCGAAAAACTACCGAGAAGGATTTAATTTCGATAGTGTTTATTTTGAGAGGCGGATCTTTTTTAGTCTTTATGGTATACGGGCTTTGCAGCGCAGTAAACTCACCAATCATGTGCGTTGTAAGATCACCAAAGGTTCCTCAGCCAATCGGATCTGTGCATATTCAGGAATGCAGCGCTCACATAGTCGAGGTGGGAAGCAAGAAGCTGCAGTCAGAGAATAAAGCGAGACAGAGAATAACATGCTATAAAAAAGAAAAGTCAACAGTGAAAACTGACTGTTTAACGGGGAACAGACCGACACCTGCTCACTTAGTTTTGGAGAATACCGCTGTGTAAAACCAACATGTCAATCTGTAAAACTGAGTTAACAAAAAGACGCACTTTTTATTTAATGTTTCTATAAATGCACTTTTTAAAGCATTCTGTTTTTTAAATGTAGCCCTTGTTTTTACTTGAAGTGAGTAAAAAACATTTATTAGAAGTTTATAAATAATTAATTCAGTTCAGCAATTAAACAGTAAATATACTGAAATATACTGAACGGTATGTGTGATGTGTTGGTGTTTCAGTTGCTGATGGTATAAGATGCTGATACTAGACCACTAAACAGGATACACCACTAAATCATAACAGAAGTTAGAAATGATGATGGTCCGGACCGGCCTGAGGAAATCTCCTCTAACTGGACTCTGACGAAGTACCCTGTCTTATAGATTTCAAAGTTCTGCTAAGATATGAGCGCTAGTGCTCTCACACAGACTCTCCACTACAGACTGAAGCTCTGAGAGAGCAGCTGAGCCTCAGTCTGCTGTGACATCAGAAATGCAACATCATTATGCTAATATCTCTCTCCTATTCTCTCTCTCTCTCTCTCTCTCTCTCTCTCTCTCTCTGTGTCACCCTCTCCCTCCCTTTTAGCACATTCCTCCAACGCTGGAGTCTCTCACCCGCTCCACTCTCCTCTGTCTCTCAGCCATCGGCGTCATCACTTTTGTCACACCAGTCTTCGTCGCTGCACTCATACCGCTCGCTGTGGCCTTCTATTTCATCCAGAAGTATTTCCGGGTCGCCTCCAAGTAAGTTCTGATCCGCAAAGTGCTCCCTCGATGTGTTCCCAAAATGTTTTTATTAGTTCAAGCTTAAAAGCCTAAATACATTGACAGCAGCTTTGAACACGACTCAGACTGTTTCTTTTATTTTCTTAAAGGCTTTGTTTAAAAGAAAGCAAAACAAACCACCAGTTCATATGAATAAATGCAAAGCAGCAGTGAATTACAGTGTTTTACAGTGTTTTACTATATCTCTCTACTTCTCTCTCAGAGATTTGCAAGACCTAGACGACTCCACTCAGCTCCCATTGCTCTGCCATTTCTCAGAGACTGCAGAAGGCCTTACCACCATTCGGGCTTTCAGGTTAGTGCTGTGGGAGATTCTTCTTCTAGTATTCTTTTCGAATTAAACCGTAGATACATTGAAATTTTTTGAGCACCCTGGTCTTCACGCTGAAATCCAGCTCCCTGTGAGATCAGCGTTCTCAAGTTCTTGTTATGATACTGAACTCCTTATGGAATGTATCAGAAAACGTGTAGTCATGCATGTCGTACAGAACTGTACTAATCCCACTGTAAACGTCTTCCGCCTGTTTGTTTTATTCCAACCTAACGGTAATCCAGGGTTAAACTGCTTGTCATCTCAAAGTATTTAAGAGTGTTAAAAGCTAAGACTCCACATACAAACTGTATGAAAGTCACTTTAATCTTCTCCTGCTCTTGTGTGGTCAGAGTTGTGAGCTGTGCTGTTGTGTCACGTAGCTAAGCGTTCCATTTCATGAGGCTAACGACTCTTTCCTCAGACATGAGGCTCGCTTCAAGCAGCGAATGCTGGAGCTGACTGACACCAACAACACAGCATACCTCTTCCTCTCTGCTGCCAACCGGTGGCTGGAGGTCAGAACAGTAAGTACAGCTACATGAGCTAATTGCAAGGCCAACAAACCTGACCTGTGGCTGCTGAGAAACATATGCATTCCCAATACGAGGAATAATCACTGCCCTGTGATTTTATTAGAAAATGTAAATGGTAGATTAGCAGTAGCAATATTGCTAATATAACCTACATTAACTGCTGGATTTTTCTCTGACAGGATTACTTAGGTGCTGTGATTGTGCTTACCGCTGCTGTGGCTGCCATCTGGTCTTTCTATGGGCTGCAGTCTGGTCTGGTTGGGCTGGGCCTAACATATGCCCTCACTGTGAGTGAAAAACATGTATTTTTATATAAAGAGAACTCTTGGGTTGTTTTGTAAAGGGACCATACTCTTCATTTTCTTTGTGTTGTTGTTTTTGCTTATGTTTGTGTGTTGTTATGGAGCAAAGCAGTCATAATTTGTTTTTACATGACCATGCTCTAAACTCTCTGTATTTTTATAAGGTAATAAAGGCTACCTCAGTGAACTTTGCTAAAAACCTGTATAGAACCTGTGCGACCTGTACAGAAATTGATGAGTATTGGAAGAAACATTTATGAACACTTATATAGGCTATATCAGTTACCTTGAGAAGATTACATAGGTACCATATAGCCTCAGGAGGAATAGCCTACAGTAAAGTGTTACCCTTTGTAAAAAAACAAGATGATTATGTTTCTGTGTTTCTGTGACGTCTGATATAAGTAAATATTTTCTGATCGGCTGCCCTGAATTCAAATAAATGAATACAGTAATTTCTCTGAAGTCTCTGTTACAGATGGTCATTGTGAACGCTTGTTGCTTTAGGCTGTGTGGGTGGTCATATGTAAATGGGTTCATGGTTGTGATGTCACTAATCCTTGCTGAACAACTTCTGTAATGTTGTACTGGAATAATGCACCATAATCGATAGCTGGATTATACCCGCCACTTTAACATATTGAAGTTGAATCCCTGCAATTGTATTAATGAGTTACATTACAAAACTAGAAATTGTACAAGGTTTGATATGGTACTGTTTTGCATTTGCAAGTTTAACATCTATGTCATTTGAATATTTTACTGAAGGCCCATTTAAAGGTTTTTCCACCCTTATGCTTATGTGTTGCTGTGAGCAGGTGACGAACTACTTAAACTGGGTTGTGAGAAACCTGGCAGATTTGGAGGTTCAGATGGCTGCAGTTAAGAAGGTCAACAGCTTCCTGAGCACAGAGTCTGAGAATTATGACGGCTCCATAGGTAACGCATTCTGTGTATTTCCGATTGTTAGTGGTCAGGTTGTAAAATGTAGAGAATAGAGAGGAATTGATGAACTACTGCGCTAGTACTAAAAACAAATGCTTTGAATTTTCATGATTCAAAAGGGCTGTCAAATGATTAAAGTAATGAATTATGATTAATACTATTTTTTTAGCATTGTTAACTGATTAATCACAAAATTCTTCACGTTGAAGTTTTCAAAAAATGTGTATCTGTTACTCACAGACAAAGCAGTGTATGAAAATGAAACACTGATCCCAGAACAGGCTAATCTGTCTGACCTGGCCCTGTTTGTGACTTCTCGTTCCTAGTGTGCTATTTGTTTTTGGTGGTCTGGGACAGAGCATGCTGACCCCAACCACAGTAATCTCCAAATTCTCCATTTCCTGTCCTACTGTCCGCATGTGGGAGTGCATGACACCCCTCACATTTCTCAATCGGGGAACTGCCGGTTTAGCACACGCAGTTTCCAGAGGAGTGCGATAGGAGACGTAGACTCGTTTGTTAGTGTAAATACTCGTCTCTGGGGAGGTATACAGGGCTGAGAGGGTAGGACGAGGAGAAAGAGGAGGAGAGAAGAGAGAGGGAGACACCGTAGCAGGAGCATCGCAGGAGCGTTGGTGATAGCGCAGAGACTCCCCACTGCCAAAGAAAGGCCTTCACTCCTCCTCAATGACGCAATGGAAAGAAATCACGCTCAGTAGAAAGAGACTAAACTCAGTGTTAGATAGTTGTGATGATTGCAGGCCGTAAAAAGTCTTTTGCTTGTCATCTGCTGTATTTTTCCTTTCTGCCATGGTGATTCATGCTCCTTTGTTGCCTGCAGTCAAAGTGCTTTGGCTCACAAGAGCGATGGCTGAGACTGAGATAACTTTAGTCTAGAGGACACTAAGTACAACACACAGACAGTTATTTCTGAGGCGACACTTTGCTTTTATTACAAACCTTACTGGACACTTTGGCTATTAAAGTTAGTAGTCTAAACACTTCTTAAAGGTCTTATCTGTACACTCTACTCCGATAAAGTGGGCTTATGCTGCACTTAGGTCTTTGGCTAGGCTGGAAAGTGTTTTTTCCATTCAACTCAAGTTACATTTCCAGTTCTTGTGCAGGTTCGGGAAAGCTAACTATTTTCTGTTCTGGAATTTATCTTTGCTAAGTGTCATCTTTGTTTTTATATATACCTATATAAATATATATGCCTAAAACTGTTCCTACGTTAACTACTATAAAGTGAATATATAAGCTGTATAGTAATGAGAGATATAACAATCTCTTTACTTTACTAGGATAGCCCAAACTTTAGTGTTTTTTCTATTTTGTCCACAAAAGGGGGTCCTTAAAGGGGACCTCTACAGATTTTTTTAAAAACAATCTGCGTAATCAAACGTTTGAGATGTAAGTGTAGTCACTAAGAGTGGTTTGTTAAGAGAAACTGGTGGTGATAATCCCCGAAAGTGGTAAGATATATGCTACCTAAGGCCTGAGACATTGCTTTATGATTTTGTGCTTAAGTTTTGACTTTAAATGTCTTTTTAGACATTAATCAATTTATTTAAATCCATTTGTAGCAGAGGGACACACACAGGGAGGCAGAATAGTTCCCAAAGAAAACTTCTTCAACGTGACTTATACATCTGATTCACTGGTTGTTTTGGATAGTAAATGAAATGGCTAAATTTGTGTTGTAGACATGGTGACCCCAGGTTCCCATCAATACCAGTGTAAAGAGTCTCTGTGTATTGAACCATTTCACAACAGACCACTCTCAGAATGACTCTGTTTATGTATCTGAGACTGGATTATTTGAAAATTGTGAAAAAAATGAGTGGAATTCTCCTTTAGAGTAGAGAAATCATTAAAAAGACACAAACCAGATCAATGTGTGTTATCATAGCTCTTCATTAAAAGCTCATACATTGAGTGAATATGTGGTTCTATATATATTTATGGGTGCTTTCGTGCTCCTAATACATATTCAAACTTTAGCATTAACTAAAGCTAAAGAAGGTGATTCAGAGAAGTCTCTTTAATTGGTGTCTACAGCCTGGTAATTGTTTTTGCTGCCGCAGAATACATAACAAAACGTACATTGCTACAATGCATACTATACGACATACAAGAATACGGTGTATGATGTGATTTCATGCAATGCATAAAAAACACCACTGTCTAAGGAAAAGTTCTAAAAATGGTTAAGCTGTATGAGATGTAGAGACTTCTAACAACCATGCAAGACCTGGTGAACCACTAAAACTGTCAACGTGATATAAACAGTACTTAAAGCTATCATCTTTGAAATAAAATGAAGCTCCACTCTTCCATGGTGTTTCTTCCACTGTGAGAACAGGTTGACTGTTATTGGGATTTTTTAAATTGTGAGAAGCAGAAAATTCAATCGGCTTCTAAGATTGAGCTTTGGAGGTGTTAAAAATATCCCTGCAGATTTCTAAAAAAAACTAGAAAGTAAACCTGTAAATAATGGAAGCTGTAATAAAGACAAAGGGTGAACAAAAACAAACACTAAAAATGATGTGTAGTTCCTGTGTAGGCTCTGACTCGTGTACAGTAATGTAAAGAATGCTTCTGTCTAACTTTGGTAAACTGTGCTAGCAGAAAGGATTTGAGAGAGTAAGAAGCTAAATTAGGAATGCTTGTGGTATTATGTTCAGATCAAAATGTCTCCTTATTGGGTTCTTGTTTTTTTGGCTCTAGATGTGTCTCAGGTTCCAGAGGACTGGCCTCAGCACGGTGAGATTAAGATCCAGGACCTGTGTGTGAGATACGACCCTATGCTGAAACCTGTTCTGAAACACGTTAACGCCTTCATCAATCCTGGACAGAAGGTAGGTTTGATCAGACTCAGAGCAACAGTGCATGGGTCTAAACACCTTCATGCACTAATCCTACTTTGGTTATAACTCTCACATTGTTTTTTCCTGTTACAAACCAATGTGGATAATCCATCGTCCTCATGGATAAAGATTCATGTTTTGGTGGCACTGGTCAAACATTCAAACACAGAGAACAAACACCACATTCAGCTGAAATCCCAGCAGTTCCTGCTGATGTACCACAAGCAGGCCCCTTAGTGTCACCTAGCTGGCAATTTGTCACAGCAGTGTTTATTTTCTCACGTCTTTCACATTCAAATGTTCTCTGTACTTCACAAGTACTGACTACAGGCTGTACCTGAGGCACACTGAGATGTAACATCTGAGAGCATTCCTGAACTTGCACTTAAAAACAGGTTTTTTGTTATTTGCGTCATTGTCCTGTTTCTTAACGGAGATGATTTATCTGCAGAGTAAATGTACCTTTAGCTTTCAGAGGTCCTACTTATCTCTCTCTCTCTTTCTTCCCCCAGGTGGGCATTTGTGGTAGAACAGGCAGTGGAAAGTCTTCGCTGTCTCTGGCTTTCTTCAATATGGTGGATGTGTTTGAAGGTAAATTTTCCTCCTACTTCTTCACCGGCTTCTGCCACAGCCGCTGCTTACAGTGCAGCGATTTTCAGAAGAGAACAGAAGTGCACTGTCATTTTCAATGACATAACTTTCCCTTTAAGTGGAGGAGCTTTGCCTGCAGCTGTACTACCTGTCCTTTCTCAGTGGTATACGCCCTGGAGGAACTGACCCTGAGCGCGTTGCCCAGAGTACTGAAAAAAAAATTGGTCCTAAAACAACAAAGAAGCCTTTTTTCTGAGTAAACTGCTGTAACTTCTTTTAGAATCTCACAGATAGAGAACACTCCATGCCCAACTTCAGAAACTTTTTGGCTAGTCTGTTGCTTCTTTTGTTTATGCTGCGCTGCTTATGGTTCCTGTCACTTTGACAAGCGACGGTGATGTCATGTGGAGGCATTAGCTTTTAGAGTGCACCAGCTCTTTGGTCAAGCCTTGTTGAAAATTAAAGTCATTCTCAACATGTGTCATGCACCCTTTTACTTTTTTTTTTTTTGATGACACAGCTGCACTTTAGGAACAGACAGCAACAGAGTAAAAAAAGAACTTGTTTAAAAGAAATTAATACATGTTAAATGTAATATTATATATTATCTTAATGAATAGAATTAATCATTCAATTCTTATGTCAGATATTATTTGATTGCATCCTGGCATCATTAAACTGCATTCAGCTGTTGATTACTCATTTTTTTCCACCAGGTCAGTGAGTTGAGCCTTATAATGTGGCCAAACTCAACAATACAAGTGATCATTTTCTGAACATGACTTGTGCTCAGTAAAATCTCTTAAACTTGGGAATGAATAAACACATAGTCACAGTTTGTCCATATAAAGCTAAAGTGAGAAGCTTGAATGCGTTAATATTGGACCGCTACGCTTTCCAGTGCAAATGTGGGACTTTGCAAAAGCAGGATGATTATTTGGGATTTGTTTTTGCCATTCCGGATTCTGCTGGTTATGATTATATACAAATTGTTTTTTGTGGTTCTTGTATTAATTATTATTTAATACTTGTATTTATTTATATATTTATTTAAAGTTGTTTTAATTGTTAACAGTTTAAATATATGCCTCACTGCTTAAATCCTTTTGCTGAACTTAAAGCTGGGTGTTCACTTATTTATAACTTATATATAACTACATATAAATTGTAGTTTGTCTGTTATTCAGCTGAACTCATTCTGTTCATATATATGTACATATGACTTGTACATGAATTAGAATGAAAATGGCATTTTTTACTAATTGAAAAAAGACTGTCCTAATTCAGCTGTACTGTTTATTATATTTTTTCCCATCAGGAAAGATCATCATTGATGGCATTGATATTTGTAAACTGCCCCTGCAAACTCTGAGATCCCGACTGTCCATCATTCTTCAAGATCCAGTCCTGTTCAGTGGCTCCATCCGGTATTTACAAACACATACATCTCTCTCTCTCTCTCTCTCCCTCTCATTTCTCTCTCAAGCAGAAAGCTAAGAATCAATTTTAAACCAAACAGATAAGGCCAGTGAAAATAAACACCCACTTCCTCATCACTTAATAAGAAAACATCCAGAGGAATAGTAGAATAAATAATAAAAGTCTCTTATTTTTAGGGAATGTGTAAAAAACCCTTAAAAGCTTGATTAAATCCTGAGTGTCCTAAAGGCGATGCAACTATAAATCAGTAGGTCCAGGACTCATTTAATAATCATTTAATAATATTATCATAACATCATTTAATTCTTGGTGTTCTTAAAAAACTTAAAACACACATACGGGCTTATAGTATTTAAATAATAATAATTACATTATTATTTAATTTATTACAATTATTAATCTTTTTATTATTATTATTATTATTATTATTATTATTATTATTATTATTATTATTATTATTAAAACCATTATTGTTATTTTTATTGTTGTTGTGGTGATTATTATTAAATAGTAAATATTACCAATAATTATTAATAACAATTATTTAAAATCTCTTTTAAGCCTCACAGACCGAGTCACAAACAGCCCACCTACAGGAAGAACAATCTAAAAATAGATCTCCTGAAATCTCCATATTGTCTCCTACACATCAGTGAGGTCAGATGAAAAGACAAGGTGCATCATTTGATCAGTGACATGTTCCTCCAGGCAGCAGCGTGTGTGTTGCAGATGGAAAGCTTGTTTAAACACTGGCAAATGAAAGCTCGTTGCCATCGCTGCAGTGGGGGAGGGTGTAGGGAAGGCTGTTGCCAAAGTGATGGTTTACATGAAGTAGGGTAGTAGCTTGCTGGTCCCTAGAGGATCAGTGTTAATATAGCAAAGGCCTAGTGGCTCAGAGACACAGAGGGCCAAGGCCCAGGACAGCGTGACGGGCTTTTGCAGTGCATTCAGTGGGAAATGCAGCCCAGTGATAAGGAAAGCTATTGTGGTCGGAAGAGTTTTCCCCAGTGGAACTGAAGGAACTTGAAAGTCAGTGGAGTAAAGCCAGACTCAATGCCTTTGCCTCTTATGGTCATGTGTTGTGATTCTTTCAAGAGTTGTAGATGCACTGGATGCAAACTGACTTTTTTTCCCCTGTCAGCATGTTTAGATAAACCAGTTGTGAGTTTCTGCATATGAACGAATGTCCGTGCTTTCTCATCTGTCCTTCCCAGGTTTAACCTTGACCCAGAGCGCACTTGCACTGATGACAGGCTTTGGGAGGCACTGGAAATTGCCCAGTTGAAGAATATGGTCAAAGCACTTCCAGGAGGACTGGGTATGTCAGTAAAGCTTGATTAGAGCTACACATGTTCTCCTTTCATTCATTCCTTAATATGATAATCATGTTGGATAATCATTCTGGTTTTGTTTAAGGCTTAAATGAATCATTTGGTTTGTGAAGGGCAGTGGGTATTGGGGTATGCTGTTCTAGCTTATGAATAGGTTCTATATCTCTACTATCAGTACAGGAATATATGTGATGAGCGTAACTATGCTTAGACGACTGGAATGTCTTATTTATGTTACCCCCTCCTTTTACCTGCTTGCCAACTCTTTGCCCCCCACAGATGCGGTAATTACAGAGGGAGGGGAAAACTTCAGTGTGGGACAGCGTCAGCTCTTCTGCCTCGCCCGAGCCTTCGTCCGCAAGAGCAGCATCCTTATCATGGACGAAGCCACAGCCTCCATCGACATGGCCACGGTGAAATCAATCTGCTCTCTATCTTTTATTTTCTTATCCCAGAGCCAAACCTGCAAATCCAAACTGACATTAAACTCTATTTCCCCTATAACATTTCATAGTGTCAGTTGTGTGAATCAAAAATCTATCCCTTCTGGCTGTTTTGGACCTTGAATTTTACATGCAGTGTTTCTGAGTGTTCTTCATCAAATAGTTTACATGGAGCTGTCACAGTTTAAAGTACCGGTTGGTGACTCTCTTTGTACGTTTATCTTTTCAGGAGAACATTTTACAGAAGGTGGTGATGACAGCGTTTGCTGACCGCACTGTGGTTACCATCGCAGTAAGTTTGCCTTATACTAAACACCATAAGTTACTCATTGCTGCACTGTGGGAAAGTTTGTAATGAAAGTCTAGGACTCTTAAAATAGTCTAAGGTATCTGCAATTCTTGCCAGGCTTCAAGATTCCCTAACTGTCTCTTGCTGAAAGTACCACAGTCTTCTGCTTTCCACTGTTTACTTGCTTTCACTTACACCTATACCAGCTTTATTATTAGAATACCATTAGTGGTATTCTTTGATGATATAATTAAATTTATGATAGTTAATGTTATTTTAAAAAATACTCCAGTGTTTTTAACCTAATCTTTATCTGGCTTATCTACACCTTTGCCCCAGTAACGGTAACAACTTTTTTGCCACTGGTTTTAAACAAGTGTTGTATATTTATGGATGAACTTCATACAAAACACAGCAGGACACTATATTCCTATACAGGAGCATAACAGAAGTTTTAAACTGGGTGGTTATATTCTATTTTAATATCACATAACTGTACCTAGCCAGGATATGAAATGCTGAAGTGCCATCTCCCCAAGTCAATGAGCAAATTCTCAGCTATAGACAGTTACAGAAACTTTAATCTTTAATAATTGAAACATTTTCATAGTTCTCTGTAAGAAAGCTCACTTTGTGAATTAGAATGAACATACTGCCCTTTCATTAAGCACTGGGTCTGTTTGCAAGTCTCGATCCTTTTACTTTCTTCACATTTCTCCACTCCCATTTTCACTGTCTTTATCCACTTTTCACTCTTTCTCACACTTTCTTTTTGTATTCCTCTGTCTTCCCTCCTGTCACCTCCTCCCTCCTGTTTCTCTGTCATTCTCTCTGTCTCTCTCTTTCTGTGGCACAGCATCTGGTCTCCTCCATTCTGGAGGCGGAGCAGGTGCTGGTGTTTTCCTCGGGGATTCTGGTCGAGTGTGACAGCGCTGCTAACCTGTTAGCGCAGGAGGACAGCCTCTTCAGCATTCTCGTGCGCACGCACAAGTAACCTCGCCACAGCCGCGCCCTGGGCTTCCCGGTTGGTAATCACATGACCACCATGTGTGCCATATAGGAATCCACTGTGTGGTGCTGTAGCTGCTAGGACTGGGCGACATGGCCTACAACAGTCATGACATAATTCATAATTGGTAATATATGATATACTTTTTTTTTTTTAACCTGTGTAAACACCTCAAACATATCGCATTATTTATTTTTTATTGCCCAATCCTACTAACTATCAGCTATTCTGGACCTGCGATACTTATTCATGTGGCTGTAATGTTTGTGATCAGGATGCTTGCGTAGAATAGTTTGTATTGCTGCTGTTGTATTTGGCAACGCTGAGGACTCAGCTGGCTGCACCCGCTACTGTTTGTCTCCCCTGCTGTGACAGAGTTTATACAATGAGGGGAATAGTGTGTTACTTTCCATAAAGACAAGGTTTATTTCATGTGACACACTACTCGGCTGTGGTTTTGATTGTTACATTTACACATTTGCGGCATTTAGCAGACGCTCTTATCCAGAGTGACCTACAAAAGTGCTGTGTGTTCACTCAGAGCATGTTTCTCTAGCTAGTACAGACAGGTTCAAGTCCAAAACAAAAACACTGCCAGAATCATTATATGCACTTTAGTATAAAACAGTGGGATTATGTGTCATATTCATATTTGTGTTATTCTGTGTACTGTAGCTCATACTATGTAGATTTAAAGGGTCCCTGTTTATTCATTTTTCTTGTATTTGAATCGTTACCCTAAAATCGAATTTGTTCTAATTCCACGTATTATAATGTCGCTGTTCAATGAAAAAAGAGTGTCTCCAAAATTGCAACTTTACAGGAGAGACCAAAAACATACTTTACTCAAGTCAATAGAATCAGATTTTTTCCCAAGCTGTTTTGGAGCACTTATATTGGTCCATTCACCATAAAATTACAAATTACACACAATGTAAATGACCACTGGCGTGTTCAAATGATGTAGAAAAATCAAAATCGACAAAACTGGGAATACCTGTTCTTCACTGGACAGCGACGATGTCTTCGTAAAGGAACAATTTGTAAGATGATGGAACTTCCGCTCAAATTCATACTTCAAACAACAGGGGGCTCTCTCCTCCCTTTACACTCCTTACCAGTCAAGAAGGAACATTCAGAATATCCTCTACTAAAGCACCTTGCTTATGTTGACAGACAGCTAAACTCTTCTCCCAATAACCACACTGACAGGAGAAACCAACAAAACACTCCAGTTCCAGTAACATAACTAGAGAAATATTACTGAAAGGACCACTAAGTAGTTATAGTATAAGCATTGTACATAACATCACTAGAAATGTATCAATATGCCGTAAATGAACGAGCAGGAGTAAATCTGGACGATTACAGCTAGCACAAATAGCATTTGTTAAATCAAACTGCTAAATACATGTTTATAGCTACGTAACTCCACGAATATGCCACAGCATGTAGACATAAACAGCAAAGAACATCTTTTACATACTGGCAATGCCATCTAAGGCCAGTTGCTTAAAGATTTCACAAGGGGAAGAGAACCGTGCTTCTCTTGATAATACACACACAGATTCACAGTTATGACAACATCAACTGAGGACAAGTAACTTTTTTTTTTCCTAGACTGCCTAGAGAGTATTGCCAGTAGGTGATGGTAATCCCCTATTACAGAGTATCACAGCTCACAATGTCTATGGGACATTTCTAGGCGGCAGCGGTTGCTGGCCAAGAGCTTCAGCCATCATTGCGTTTACTCTTCCGTTCATTGGCTACCACTGCTTAAATGATTCAACCGGGAGCAAAAACGTTTAACATGATTAACAAGAGATTACAATATGCTGTCAGGGTAGTGCTACCTCATCCTCTCATGCTGGACGGATTTGACTCAATGCTACAGTGAGTGCATTTACGTGCACGTAATAATCTGATAACTGCAGAAAAATAGTTTTCAGTAATCAGATAATCAGGAAACCCTGGATCTGCATGAGTCAGTCAGTGCTCAGATTTCTGCTTTGCAGCCAGCCAGTAAACTTAGAGAAGGGTACGTGACACAAACGTAACTCAAACATAGACATCAGCATTCTTTCAGCATCGTTTCATTATATTGGATTGTAGGAGGTGGTATGTTTTAAAAGTCTAATATTGTTTGCGTATTACATGAAACTCTTATTTTTTAAAAACGTGAGGGAAACTTAGTTTTCCCTGGTATTAACTTTTTAAATGGTTAAACAGTGTGTTTTATGCATTATCCCATATAACTTGGAAGCAAAAAGGAGTAATATTAAATCATGGTGATTATTCAGTTGCACTCATTTCATATACAAGCCATTCTGACTAACTTTATTATAACTTTATTCTTGATATGTTACAGTTTTCTTACCTGTAGCCAACTCTATACTCTATTTCAAGCGCTATGATTTAAAGTGTGTATCAGTCGGTACGTGTCTGTTTATATCTGTTTATATCTGTTTGCCTGTGTTTTCCACCAGCACCGAGTTCACACTATCCTGACAGCTGACCTTGTGATTGTGATGAAGAGAGGGAACATCTTAGAGTACGGCAAACCAGAGACGCTGATGGAGCAGGAAGACAGCATGTTCGCCTCCTTCGTCAAAGCAGACATGTAGAGGCACCGCCCCATCTCGCCTTCACCCCGTCCATCCACACAGTTTTCCTACACAAGGTCCCTAACCTTAAAGAGGCACAGCCTGCCGACCTCCCTAAGCACCAGAACGGACTGACCTGTAAACTGACACACCGTCCAGTGTACTCGCACATTTTACATGAGCTGTAACAGCAGTATTAGATTACATTGTTTATTTTTTTGGTTCATGCTTATTCTTTATTGCATTAAGTTAATATGTGTACATTAATGCTTGTGAGTAATCACTGGCTGTACATCACTATTAGAAAACCTCACACCTTCAGATTGATAACCTCATCAAAGACAGTGGAGTTGTGATGGTTTTCTCACGACTGTATACTGTACTGACTGGTACAAACACTGTACAGGGTTGCTGGCGCATGATAAAAGCCAGCAAACTGTCTGTCTGTCTGTCTGATGTGCATTGCTGACTAGTCCTCGGGATGGTGGCGGAAGACTGTCCACACCTCAGGAGCACAAATATCTATGCAAAAAGATTTTTCTGTAACAGACAGCATATCTTAAGCCATGTTCCTGTGAACGCAGAGGCCTTAGTCACAGCCTCATTCTGGGAGCTTAAGAATAGCAGCTTGTGCTTTCTGGGGACGTGGCAGGGCAGACCCGTCGCCACAGTTTTTTTATTTACACTACAAACTATCTTTTGCACTGTACTGCTTCACTGCTAAAGCCAAATCCTGATTTTAGCTTCCAGCTTTAGATTTGCTTATGCTGCTTATGTTTTACTGGTGTCACATGGCACGAGAAGTGTACATGTAGTGATTGGTGTATGTTATATTTGTGTTTTCTTTTACTCTTCTTCACAAAGTCTGTGAAAAAGTTTGAATGCTCTGAATGGACTTCAAATGTGTACATCTGATTAATTTCCTCATTAATGAAATATAATACGTTAATGCAGTTCTTGCCAAATTAAGCAAACTGAAACAATAGTTGTGTTTTGTTTGTGTGGAAATATATGTACACATTTGTGTTAAGCAAATCCATAGCATCACTTTCTCAGTGCTAGATTGAGAGGCTGTATCGGTTAATATAAAAGGCTTGGTTTGATTATTTGCCTCATGTTTTAATATTTGATAACATCGCTGAGAAAACTGGTCTAGGGTCTGTTCACACCCCTGTGATCTACTTAACATATTTCTACTACTGGTTCTCTCCTGTCTCCTAATGGGGACCACTGCACTGTGTTAAGAATGTTTAACACTCTCCTCTCTAGAGCCAGTTCCAGCCAGCAGTTCTTATATAAACTGTGAGCAGCTCATCATTTTCACAAAGCAAAAGAACACAACTCTGTTTTTGGCCGTAATCCTGCTCTGTACGTTTTTTTAGTGGACACGCTTCACTCTGGAGGGTGATTTCTATGGAGACGCTACACTACTATATGTCACTGCACGCCACACGTTTATTGCTTTCCTAAGGCTGTGGCTTTCGTCACATTATAAAACATGTAATTTCATGAGTTTTTTTTTTTTTTTTCCTATGATGCACTGTGATGTGCTGAATGATACTTGCAATACATTTCTCCTGCTTTTTGTGTTGGATCATAAACTTTCTTAAATGTACATATGTAATTATTGTTAGTAGCATAAACATTTAACATGTCATTATACAGTGTGCCTAATTTTTTACACTTGAATAAAATTGAGTGAATTTGAATCTTTCTGTTTGTTTCATTTGTTTCCTGTGAGTACAGAAACACAGTCATATATGAGTTTAGATACCCCTTTTGATTTTCTGCATCAAAATAATACTCGTTCTTCTGAGAACAAAGTAAACATTACATTTTATGCATATTATAGTGTATGATTTCTATGTATGTTCTAAGTTTAACTTAAAAAATGTAGCATGACTTTTTACACAAGCAACATTTTATATAAAGTTTCCTGATAAATTCAGTTCTGATAAGTTCTGTAAATAAACAGTAATTGTGTCTAAGACGTGTGTATACAAATGTAGCTTTTATTTTAACAAACATAATAACTTGTTAATTTAAGGCACCAGCAATTGTTTCATCTCATCTTCCAATTGCAAAGTCTGGCAACCGCAAAATCTTGGTGGGGAAATAAGCAGCAGAACAGGACGCTTTGCTGCATGATGCCCCCTCCTGTTCACCTTTTACTGCACTGAATGTTCTGCTTCTAAAGCCTACTTTTTTAGGGCCAGTCCTTTGTAGGTGCATACCTCACCTGTAACTTGACAGAAACTTAGTTTCATCCTCATTTTTTTTTTCAAATCTAAATGTACTGCTCTCTCTCATCCTATCCTAAATCTAAACGTACTGCCGGTTCCTAATCCAGACCCAGTTTTATTAATCTGGCCCATTCAAAAAATTCAATGAATATAATTCTGAGCAGCCGCCCTGGTCCTTACTCTAATTTGAACACTAACCATAACCAAAGGTGTCAAAAGTACTCACATTCATTACTCAGGTAGAAATACAGATACTATGGTGAAGAAATACTTCTGTACAAGTATCAACTCAATATTTTTACTCCAGTAAAAGTGTAAAAGTACTGCTTTCAAAACTACTTAAAGTATAAAAGTGAAAGTAATGTAAGGAAAAGAAATGCCATTAAGGACAAAAGCTTAGAACGCACCACAGGGCCTATAGTGCACTAGCCCACCTCCCCAGAAAAACATTCTTCTACAAGAACACTATAATGTTATATTAAAATGTTAATGTTGATAAATTTGGGATGCTCTAGGTTTCCTGTTTCAGCCGCATTTACACCCATTGAAATTGAATGTATTTTAGTACAATGTAAATATATTAAAGGAGCATATCTGTGTACTACTGAGCATGGAGCAGAAGATATGATGACTAGTTGTCTATAAGTATTGTGATGGTGCAAAATATCAAACTTCAAAGACATGTTATCAAAAACATTTACTGGAATGTAAATGTATATGAATGAAAACAAGCTGAAATGAAATAGGAGTAACGAGACTATTTTAAAATATAAGGAGTAGAAAGTACTGATAATGGAGTGTAAATGTAAGGAGTAGAAAGTACTGATAATGGAGTGTAAATATAAGGAGTAGAAAGTACAGATAATGGTGTGTAAATGTAAGGAGTAGAAAGTACTGATAATGGAGTGTAAATGTATAGAGTAGAAAGTACAGATAATGGAGTGTAAATGTAAGTAGTAGAAAGTACTGATAATGGAGTGTAAATGTAAGGAGTAGAAAGTACTGATAATGGAGTGTAAATGTAAGGAGTAGAAAGTACTGATAATGGAGTGTAAATGTAAGGAGTAGAAAGTACTGATAATGGAGTGTAAATGTAAGGAGTAGAAAGTACTGATAATGGAGTGTAAATGTAAGGAGTAGAAAGTACAGATAATGGAGTGTAAATGTAAGGAGTAGAAAGTACTGATAATGGAGTGTAAATGTAAGGAGTAGAAAGTACAGATAATGGAGTGTAAATGTAAGGAGTAGAAAGTACTGATAATGGAGTGTAAATGTAAGGAGTAGAAAGTACAGATAATGGAGTGTAAATGTAAGTAGTAGAAAGTACTGATAATGGAGTGTAAATGTAAGGAGTAGAAAGTACTGATAATGGAGTGTAAATGTAAGGAGTAGAAAGTACAGATAATGGAGTGTAAATGTAAGGAGTAGAAAAACAGATAATGGAGTGTAAATGTAAGGAGTAGAAAGTACTGATAATGGAGTGTAAATGTAAGGAGTAGAAAGTACAGATAATGGAGTGTAAATGTAAGTAGTAGAAAGTACTGATAATGGAGTGTAAATGTAAGGAGTAGAAAGTACTGATAATGGAGTGTAAATGTAAGGAGTAGAAAGTACTGATAATGGAGTGTAAATGTAAGGAGTAGAAAAACAGATAATGGAGTGTAAATGTAAGGAGTAGAAAGTACAGATAATGGAGTGTAAATGTAAGAAGTAGAAGTAAAAAGTCAGCTGAAAAATAATTACTCCAGTAAAGTATAAATAACCACAATTTCTACTTAAGTAATGTAACAAAGTACTTGTACAGTTTTACAGTTTGACACGTCTGACCATAACGCTGCAGAGAATCTCCAGATAACCAGTGACTAATCTGTCCATTTACACACAATCCCTAATTAACCATCCAAATAAATTGGGACCAAATCCCGAAAAACGCTAAAGCCTTCTCCTGCTCCTTTCAAACGACCTGCTAATCTAATCAGGAGCACCACGTGGCTAATTGCTGCAAAAAAGTTTTACACTTAAGAGGCGAGAGGGTTCATCACTTCCAGCTGCCTTCACATCTGGCTGATGAGGACAGAACAGTCCACAAGCCTCTCCCAGGCAGGGCTTTCGTGACCGCCCATGAGAGGGACGTCAGCGCGGTTTGGGCTCCGGCAGCGCTGCTGGACTCTTTATGTCCAGGAGGGAACATTTCCCAGACTGTGCGTAAAGCTGTGCGTAACGCGCCTCGGCAGACCGAACCCCGTTCGTATGGTCTTAGAAAGCGACTTATCGTGCGACTCAGAGACGAACAGGCTGCATTAAACTCTAGCGCTCTGGTGCGGCTCGAATGCGTCTGAACTTCAGAGACGGGGTTAACATGGTAGCGCTGCGGCGAGTGCGCACGGACCTGCGCTTCTGACGCTCCGCTTTTAGTGGCCGGTGGATGGATTGCTGCTCGTGAGCGACAGAGATCTGTGGGAACGATGCTGGCAAGGAAGAGTATCATCCCTGAGGAGTTCTCCCTGCCGGCCCTGGTGTCGCGGGTCCCCAGAAAGCCCGTGTTCAGGGACCGAGTGAACAAAGCCCGCTTCATCGCCAAGAGTGGCGCGTGTAATCTCGCCCACAAGAACATCCGCGAGCAGGGCCGCTTTCTGCAGGACGTGTTCACCACGCTCGTGGATCTGAAGTGGCGCTTCACTCTCGTCATCTTCACCATGACCTTTCTCTGCAGCTGGCTGCTCTTCGCCATGGGCTGGTGGCTGGTGGCTTTCGCCCACGGTGATCTGGACACCAACAGGCAGGCCAGCATAGAGCAGTGCGTCACCAATGTGAAGTAAGTTAAGTGCTAATAAAGATGTAAGTTTTTTTGGTGCTTTATGGAAGAGCATGGTGGTCTGATGCTGATTGCCAGTATGTTACAGTCACTTTACTTTGAAAAATGCAACACTTGGTGAAGCTGTGGTAATTAAATGCACCAGCTGGTTTGAAGTGCACTTTGTGTATCTATATCTAAGTGTTGTATATATATATATAGGGATTGTGGGCCAGTGCCTATATACTATATATGCCATATATACATCTGCCAATCAAATCAACATTTATACAGTGTAAAAAATAGAACTACAGTCACATTTTCAGATAAATCCTTTATTTCTGGAGAGTTACAAACCAAAAGTGTCATATTCATTACTCCAGTAGAAGTATAGATACAATGGTGATGAAATACTTCTGTACAGGTTGAAGTATCAACTCAATATTTTTACTCTGCCATTAAGAATAAGCTTAGGCCACACCACAAGGGCCTATAGTGCACTAGCCCACCTCCCCAGAAAAAACAGTCTTCTATAGGAGTAACGAGGCTATTTTTAAATGTAAGGAGTAGAAAGTACTAAAAATGGTGTGTAATTGTAAGGAGTAGAAGTAAAATGTTATCTGAAAAATAATTACTCCAGTAAAGTATAAACAACCAAAATTTCTACTTAAGTAAGGTAACAAAGTATTTGTACTTTTTTACTTGACACCTCTGTTACAAATGCTGTAAAATGAATGAAAGGCAGATAGTCTGGCACAGTAGATCAAGGTCCCCTTAACATTCCGCTGGTCCTGAGCACAGTAAAACTATATATGTCAGTTTGAAGCATCACTCAGATTTGTAACAAAGTTATACCGATACCATTCTGAAACCATAGAGCACTAATTTACCTAAATTAACTCAATTAACTCTGTGCCTGGAGATCTGATGTCCTTCAACCCTAATGTAACCATTCCAGCTCATGATGATCTTCAGTAGTCCTTGATTAGCTGGAAAGTATGTGAGATGTGGGTTGGAAGAGAAACTCTAGCAATAGAGAAGATCTCTAGGAGTAGGGTTAGTGACCATGGATCTAAATCAAATGTGACGTTGATCCAAAATGTCCATTTCCATTGGATCCAGTTCTCAGGTCTCTTCCTTTTCCTCCTCAGGTCCTTCACCTCCGCCTTCCTCTTCTCCATCGAAGTGCAGGTCACCATTGGCTTTGGTGGTCGCATGATCACCGAGCAGTGTCCGACCGCCATCACTGTGTTGATCCTGCAGAACATTGCCGGTCTGATCATCAACGCCGTGATGCTGGGCTGCATCTTCATGAAGACGGCGCAGTCCCACCGGCGCGCCGAGACGCTCATCTTCAGCCGGCAGGCCTGCATCGCTGTGCGCAACAACCGCCTCTGCTTCATGATCCGCGTGGGTGACCTGCGCAAGAGCATGATCATTGGCGCCGTAGTGCGCCTCCAGGTGGTCCGAAAGACCGTCACCCCAGAAGGAGAGGTCATACCCATCCACCAGATAGATGTTCAGACCGAGAGCGCGGTGGCCAGCAACAGCATCTTCCTCTTGGCGCCCCTCGTCATCTGCCACGTCATAGACAAGGACAGCCCCTTGTATGACCTGTCTGCCATGGAGCTGCAGTGCAGCGACTTGGAGGTCATCGTCATCCTGGAAGGCGTAGTGGAGACCACAGGCATCACCACCCAGGCCCGGACTTCCTATGTGACCGAGGAGATCCAGTGGGGCCACCGCTTTGTGCCCATCGTCACAGAAGAAGAAGGCGTCTACTCGGTGGATTACTCCAAGTTTGGCAACACAGTCAAGGTGGCCACGCCGCGCTGCAGTGCCCGCGAGCTGGACGAGAAGCCTTCCATTCTCATTCAGACGCTGCAGAAGAGCGAGCTCTCGCATCAGAACTCGCTGCGCAAGAGGAACTCCATGCGCCGCAACAACTCCATGCGCAAGGGCAACTCCATGCGCCGCAACAACTCTGCACTGGCCATACCAAAAGTCCAGTTCCTCGCTCCTGAGGGGGCACTCAATGTGGCTGTCACATGACACGAGGCATGGCTACCCTGGGCCATCCTCCTTACTTTAGAAGGTTCAGGGACACTGTACTCCCCTCTCACTCTGCTGGGCCTGACCCTCCTCGTCTCTCTATCTCTACCACACCTGTTGTGATGGAGCTGTGACTGTTTAGTGTTTGTTTTGCTTGTTCATTTGTGAATTGCACAAAATCAGTTAACATAGGAATATAGTTCTGTAAACTATTACATCTTGTTTGAGACGTTGATGGTTTTGTTGTTTTTTATATCACTATTTCAGTAGATTTGAGCACTAAAGTTAAACATGATCCAAAGGACTATACCTGAACCTGTATTATTACCACAGAGTTTTAGATAGGTCATATATAGTCCAGTCATTTTGATGCACACATTTATTTTAGGAAATCCAAGAAACGGTCAGTGTACAATTGAGAAATGTTGAAAAGCCTAATAAAATGTTTTTATCTGGTCACTGAGATCTCATCTGTTCGCTATCATTTGTTTTCCCATACCTTCACCTGCTTTGTATTCTGGCATTTCATGTAAAAAAAACATTAATTTAACAAAGCAACCCAGCAAACACATAACATTGTCACAACATTGTTTACTTTCTTACAATTTTGCTATATTGTTCTCAAAAGGCGGTGCTTTTTATTTTGTCTGAACATGGTTGTCACAACATTGTCAAAACGTAGCTACTAAATAACATCTTATTATTTCTACCTTTTGGCAACTTCAGCAAATTCCATGCAGATATAATGGAATGTATGAAGGATTTGAGAAGGTTGTAACAATTAACTGACAATGTTACCACTACATTACCACAACATCCTCACATAACGTTGTCACAACTTTCTGAAGAATTACATTTCAACATTGTGGGCACTTAAACAGTACGATATCACAACTTTCTCACACCTTTGCTTGCAGGGAAGCTACACAATGAATACAGCAGCTCTACACATTTACAGTTAGTCCCTGCTTAACGCGACTAATACAGCTCATATAGGTAATTATCAGGTTCCTAATGAGCTGGGTCAGATATTTCGGGGGAAAGACTACTTTACAGGTCAGCAAGAGCCCAAGACTGGAGGTGAAAACCAGTGGTTTGACTGCTCTGCATACAAGCTGAAAAAGCCTGCAGATTTCCTCCCATCCACAAGGGGCGCAGTGTTGCGTTAAATAGGAATGTTCGATACCAGAAGGAGTCGATTCCGCACTAAAATCTAATATACTATTTTTTAAGTAACAAAAATAACGAGCACAATTTTAATCATATTTGGCCTTTGACCAAGAAAATGTGGAGAGCTAACGCTGGGTAAATGAACTTAGCTGACTAAGCTCTGTGTCTGATTCTCCTCTGACAGCTTCTTTAGGTGGCTGGATGTTTTACACTGACAATTGTGTTTGATTACAACATGTGTTTTGTTACAGAGGTATATTTAAACTGTTTTCATGTTGTCCAAAGTAAAACACAGCTAAACTATAGGTGTGTGTGGGTGTGTGTGTGTGTGTGTGTGTGTGTGTGTGTGTGTGTGTGTGTGTGTGTGTGTGTGTGTGGACGCGGGCAAACACGTCACTGTGCTGAATCAAGTCCAAAGCTTTAGAGTCGATTCTTTTTGGGATTAACTCTCGGTCCTAGTTTTAATGAAGAAACGTATTGTGAGAAGTTTTGTGCAAAACTCAACCGTTCGTCCGGAGTTCGTTATTAAACATGTTATGTTTCGTGCAGCGCAGCGTGCAGTGGATCACAGAAGTTTCCATAAAACAAAAGAGAAAAGACTGAAGCGTGTTTCGTAGAAGTTGCGAACAGCATGGTGTCTTATTCAGATTTCTTATAAATTGATGTCGTACAATCCACCATTTGTTTTACTGAAGCAGTATTTTATTACTTATTCTGTGAAAGTTAGATGTGCCGACTGCTGAGAGAGGTTGGTAAAAAGATAAATACTACCATCTGGTGGTCATCAGTGGTCTTTTTTTACTACCCAGGTGACGTTACACGATTTTCTCAAAATCGTAAAATAGTTGGACATATTGTCTGATTCATGCATCATGCTGGATGTATTGCTTCATATTAGGTTTATTACAGCACAATTCATGAATACAGTACAATTTATTCATGAATTGCTCGATGTTAACAAATATATGACGTCAAGTGCTCCCATGATGCACTGCGCCGTGTATTTTGAACGTTTTGAGCCCTTTTTCTCTCAAATAAAGGCACACCAGGTAAAGAACAGCTTGAATATTCATATAAGTTATGTTAGTGATGTGTGTGATGTTGGTTTCTGAACGTTAGCTGAAACACAGTGTTTACCGTTGTGGTCATTTGTATAGTCTCCGGTCAAACTGTCTCCTCGGCACTCTGTTCTTCAGCTTTGCGCAGTGGCAGTATCGTAGCCTATGAGGTTTATCCGAGGCGCGATTATTGCTAGTTGAAAACTTTACCCAATACCCCGCCGTGACGACTTGAAATATAGTCGGCACTGGCAATTTTTGACGGTCTCTAAGGAGACTGATACTCTGTTGAAAAGAAGTAGTCACTTTTATCGATGATGTCATGCTTTAAGTGATATTAATTGTTATCTTCCGAGAAGCGACAGTAAAATGCAGTCTTAAAAATATTTGTATATAGTTCGTGGCAGAACCAGCCTTACATAAGCTGATAATGCTCTGAACAGTTAATCTGGCCATACTGGGCTTTTACTACTACCGCCTCCAATCTTTCACACCCTGACCCCTAATCGACACCTTAAAGTGAATAAATGTTACTATGAACTGCGACCTGTCTAATCAGAATTCTAACAGCTGCTTTTATCTGTGGACCCATTAGAAATATTGGCGAGATCTTTGCTAGAAATGTGCCTTTCAGAACCTGTTGGTCCTGTTCCAATTCTTTCCCCAAGCATTAAGTAAACACGTTTATACCGTTATCGAGGGGTGAATGGGGTTGTAAGTGGGAGCAGTCTAGGTTTAAAGTAAAACTAGTCTAAATGTGTTCATTTCCAGAGCCTTTATTTTGAAATGACACATCAGAAGTTCTTTATCTAACCTGAATGATACACTGAGATAATATACTATCAGGTCAAAGTGAATTAGTTCTGTGAAAGTACAAATTTATTTTAATGACAGTTTAGATTTAGAGTTAAAATAATAAAATTGTGATAATGACAATGGCCTTTATTTTGAAATGAGACATCAGAAGTTCTCGATTTACTAAGGCTTGTTAAGAATCTCCGCCTGGCTCGGTAAGATGCCTGCTGGTTAGTTTTTTTGTCCGACCTGAGTCAGCGCCACCGGCTCTTCACGATAACATACGACGTTAAAATCTCGCGAGTGCGAGGCGTCTGCAGACTTCACACGCAGACGTTGCAGCTTGATGACTACAGAGCTTAATTCTCATTGATCAGAAGCTCCGCAGACACCTTTTTATTGTAAAATATATATCTCCTCTAAAGCTCTTTGATGACCTCATATTTACACTAACACATTTACACTAACACAGTAACATGGCAGTTTATTTTCATGCATTATTCAACATATTTCTTTTTTCATAATTATTATTTCATATTATGAAAAGACTCAAGTGCCATATATTTTTACGTTCTGAACTGCTCTTTGATGTGGGTTGCATTTGGATCTGTTTTTCTTTCTACATTTTTTACTTCTTTTCTTTTTTTCTATTATTTTTCTATTGCGTCTACTTCATCAGCTCTAAAGAGCGCAAACACCACGAGACCCGCCATCGTTCACGTAGACTGCAGATGGCGACTGTCCGAGTCTTTACTAACCTTCTCCCCAACTGCGTCCGGCTTATCTCGCTGTCCACCCAAGCCAGGCGCAGCTGTATCTCGAACACGCCTACTTTAATATCTAGTAGCATGACAGTTCATTTTCATTTAGTGTTCAACATATTTCTTTTTTCATAATTAGCATTTCATATCATGAAGAGGCTCAGGTGCCACAGATTTATGCTGTTCTTCTAAAGCGTTCTAAACTGCTTATATGATTTGTTACTGTCTTTAAAAGCACTACATCGCTATTGTATTTTATTTATTAATTATTATATGCGTATTTATCGATTAATTTTTTCCATTTACTCATTCAGTCGTCCGTTTATTTGTAAGTAACGGATTTTTTGTATATAAATGTTAAATCACCTTAACGTCCTGTCCGAGACTGGTGGCTTTTATTTTGAAAACAGTTCCCGCCTCACGCTTTCCGTAATATTGTGTATACGCGCGACTTCCCAAACACTCTGGGGCTACATTAACCAAGATTTTCGAAGTAGAAGCTGGCTTGCACCCAGTCTGTATTGTAACGTGATCGTGTTGTATCTGCATTACGGTAAACGCTGTGGGTGACGCTGTTCTGTGGATCCGTGATATGTTCCGCGTATTCAGTGAGTTTAGGACTGATTCATTGCTCCGTAGCTGTGAACGGTACAGGTCGCGGAGTGGGTTTATTTAGTAGTGAATCGCTTAACACATCTTTAATCGCTTAACAGTAACACATGCGACCCGTGTGAGAAGAATGGCTAAAGTGAGGAAACGCAATGCTGTTGCTGAAGACCAGCAGTCACCTAAACGCACTAAACCGGACGGTAATGGTGTCGGACACAGACACATAGCTGCAGTGATCTTGGCCCGAGGAGGCAGTAAAGGAATCCCGCTGAAGAACATCAAGGTGTTGGCTGGAGTGCCGCTGATTGGCTGGGTTTTAAGAGCAGCTGTTGACTCGGAGGTGTTTGACAGGTAACGTTCACGGAAGGGAGTCAGGATGTAAATACAAGATCACCAATGCAGCAGCACAGATCACCACCTAAGCAGACCGCTCCAGCGCGCTGGCCTTGTTCTAATGTGTTCTCTGGGTGTGTTTCTGCAGCGTGTGGGTGTCCACTGACCACGAAGATATTGAAAAGGTGGCGGAGAAATACGGGGCTAAGGTGCATAAACGGAGTGCAAGTGTGTCCAAAGACACTACAAGCTCTCTGAAATCTCTGCAAGAGTTCTCCAGATTTCACCCTGGCAAGACTGATCATTCATTTATTCGTGCATGCGTTCATCTGTCTGTCTGTGCCCTGTAAACACAGTTACGTTGAGACCACATACTGTTTTGATGCCCACAACATTGTGACAACGTTGAAATGTGATTCCTCAGAAAATTGTAACAGTGTTATTTGACAACGTTGTGAGAACGTAATGGTAACATTGTCAGTACATTGTCACAATCAGAATCCGTCATGTGTTCCATTATATCCCCTTTGAACTCTATGGAAAGTTGGCAACAAGTAGAAATAATGCCACAAAACAACGTTATTTAATAGTTACATTGCAACAACGTTGCAGCAACCTTGTTCAGACAACGTTAAAAACAGCACCTTTTGACCACCTACTACGTTGTAAGAAAGTAGACGGTATATGTTTGCTAGCTTGTGGCCTTCAACTGAAACAGAAAAAAATAGTATTTGCTCATGATTAATGGTTAAAAGTGATTGGATTATATGTGGTGTTGTTCCACAGCCAATTTTGCTTCTTTAGCCTTGGATTGTCTTCTTTGGATTTTAGACAAAATGTTGATGATATTTGAATTAACAGACGGCTGTCGAGAGTCGTCCGAGTGAAAAATAACTCCAGTCTTGATTTGTCTGAAATTCATTAGTGCACTTTGTATGTCATTCTGTTTGTTTTTTTTTAAACTGTGTCTGATTTCTGCCTGCAGAGGTGGATGTCATCTGTAACATCCAAGCGACTTCTCCTTGCCTTCACCCACACCACTTGAAGGAGGCTGTAGAGATGATTACCAAGCAAGGCTATGAGTCTGTCTTCTCAGTCGTCCGTCGACATCACTTCCGTTGGCAGGAGGTCAAAAAAGAAGGTTTGTAAATATTGAAGGACAAGTTTCTTGCTTGGAAAGCCTTGAATAAAAAATGTTCAATGGGAATTGCCATTTGCTTTTTAATCAGGACCAAACTAAACTTGTAAAACTAGCTGATAGAAGTCATTGTAACTTACTTTAAGTGTTCCAGTGTCTTCATTTACGCCTGAAATGGAGTCTAGTCGGTTTAGGGTGCACTTTAACTCACTTTGGGTCTTTGGTTTACTTTATGGTCCCTAAAATTAAATATGCACAAACCATTATAAATCATCTGAAAGACAAATTTATTGGCTTCTTCTTTTGTCTTATAATAAAACATAATGATTTTTGTATTTTTGCATTTTTTGGTTTCTGATTACACCACAGTTCACCAGTTGGTTCAAGAACACATATAATTAATGTTCTGTGTTACAACACTCACATATCCAGAGACCAAACCTAAAACCGTGCTTCACTTAGAAATCCATAATAGTACACAAAGGAAATGCTTTATTAGTGTTAGCCTTATTGAGGTGTTGTTTATGTTTTCTTTGTCCACATAAGGCAGTTCCACCACAGCTCTGAACCTGAACCCAGCTAGAAGACCCCGTCGTCAGGACTGGGATGGAGAACTTTGTGAAAATGGATCCTTTTATTTTGCCACCAAAGATCTTGTAGGCAAAGGACTCTTGCAGGTGAGCCATGGTTTTAAATGGTAGAAGATATGATGTGGAGGGTAGAGGACCCCAGGGAAGGCTCTGTAGCAGATGTTAGAACATCTGGGTGAATTTGATTGCATTAACTTGTAGGAGCATTAGTGAGTATTACTGATGTTGGATGACTAGCCCTGGAGCACAGACTCATCCCAAAGGTACTGAATCTCCATCACTCCAGAGAACACAGTATCACTGCTCCACAGCCCGATACTAGGGGCTTTATTTCCCTTTGGTTACTTTTGGACATATTGCTATTAGACATTATATTATGGTCTGAGATCCCAATCCAACCAAAAATATCACAGATTAGCCATGTATACAAATTATTCAACAAATTTGCTGAATTCTGAAAGAGGTTAATTAAATAAAAAGCTGCAAAACATGCTGGCTATATATTTCCTGCTGAAACTGTGTCACATGACATGCTGAAACTGGGGCTCTTAATTAACAGAGTTTAATTGTGGTGTATAAGATGCTAACAAAGACCCTGCTCTGTGCTCTTCTTTAAAGTTAAATGTTGTTTCTTCTTGCAGGGAGGAAAGGTGGCCTACTTTGAGATGAAACCAGAGTACAGCGTTGATATTGACGTCGACATAGATTGGCCTGTAGCAGAACAAAGAGTTCTGAGGTGAACTACATAAAACTTTTAAACTCCTTTCAGCATTTGCATATTATAGCCCTTAGCTCCTTCAGGATATGACCACATTCTATGACTCCTGCCACAGCCCAAAAGATCAACATGCTGGGGGGTGTGTATGTGTGTTTTATTTCAGGTTTGGTTACTTTGGCAAAAACAAGCCGGCGATGGTGCGGCTGCTTCTGTGCAACGTGTCAGGCTGTCTGACTGATGGCCAGGTCTATATGTCTGCGGGTTCAGAGGAGATGTTGTCCATTAATAACAGGGATTTGGCTGGTATCAGCATGTTACAGAAAGAGGGAATGGAGGTAGGTCTTGTTCTAATAAACATCAGATGTGGTTTATCAAAACCAGGTGATTTACATTCTTTCATTCAGAGACAGTTGACACCCACTGGCCACTTTATTAGGTACATGTATCTACATGTATCGTTGTATCTATAATCATTGTCCCATTAGCTTTACTGACCATATAGGAGAACTTTGTAGTTCTATAATAATAACTGACTGTAGTCCATCTGTTTCTATGCATTCTTTGTTACCTTTTTTCACCCTGTCCTTCAGGACCCTCACAGGACCCCATGGTGATTCATTGTAAGCACTGCAGTGACACTGACATGGTGGTGGTATGTTAGTGTGTGTTGTGCTGGAGTGAGAATAGTCCACCAACAAAACCTCTACAGCCAGCAGCGTCCTCTGATCACTGATGAAGGACTAGAGTTTGACCAACGAACTTTGCAGCAAGAGATAAGTCTCTGACTTTGCATGTCATGGTGGATCAGCAAAGTAGAAGAGAATAATAGAGTGGACAGTGAGCAGATGCAGTGTTTAAAAACTCCTGCAGCACTGCTGTGTCTGATCCACTCACACCAGCACGACCACATCAGTGCCACTGCAGTGCTGAGAAAGAATAGTACCTGCTCTGTAGTGGTTGTGAGATGGGCTGGACCACTAACAATGTTGTAAAGGAGGGCCTAACAAAGTCTAGAGAGACAGGGGGACTACCGTAGTAAGTGAGAGCTGATAAAATGGAAAATTAGTGATACAAACCAGGTGCACTTAATAGAGTGATAAGTGAGTCTCCACCTGCAAACACCCCTGATATAAAGACATTTCAGCTGATTGAAACTGAAAATAAAAACGCAAGATAGCAGTTTGTTGCTGATGTAACTGTTGTAACTGTAGAAGAACAGAAATGTTCAAGGTAATTAACTGCTCTTCCTGCCCCCACCTCTGTCACCAGCCCCCCACATCTCACACCTCTGCTTTGGGTCTAATTCTTTACCCAGCATGCACTGGTGTTATCACCTTTAGTTTTAAGTGTTTGATATATTAACTCTTACTCCTTAAACCTAGTTTACATTGTACATTATGGTTACATGTTGGTGCTGAATCTGTTGAGTGGTATACGTTTGGAAATTCTGGTGCTTTTGACTGTTGGGTATGAACATCTACCATCATTGAGGTGAGTGTCTCTGGCAGGCAGGAGGGTTGACTCGGCAATCTTCTCATCATTTTTTCGCAGTGGCAGTATCGTAGCTCATCATCCGAGGCGTGATTATTGCTAGTTGAAAACTTTACCCAATGTCCCGCCGTGACGACTTGAAACATAGTCGGTACTGGCAATTATTGATGGTCTTATATGAGATCCGAGTACTAGTAAACGAAAGATTACATCAGTGTAGGTGAGTTTAAAGAATATGACTTGTAACATTGCACTTACAGAAGTATCCGCGAAGGAATATAGTTCCATTAGAGAAGTGCATTGCTGTCACGCAGCAATGAAAAAAGGAACGTTCATTTATTGATTGATTTATATTACTTTTTGTTCTACTATAATCAACGAATAGTAACATGGCGCTGTTTAATGCACAAAATACCACCGTACGTCGCCACTTTACAGCGAATCATGTGGTAAAAAAAACTTAAATGAATGTTGGAATTGTTTAGCGTGTTTGTGAACTATTAGCGGTCGAGTTCTAGATAATAAATTAAGTTTTCAGTTTTAAACAGCTGTGTTTTTACTAACGTGGCGCAGTAATATAGTGCTCTGTTGTTGTGAGACGGTCATATGCGTCGCCTTATCGTGTATTTTACGACAGCTTCGAATGTGGCCCAGCCAATCGGGTTTTAGCACCGGATCTGTTTTATAAAAGGAAATGAATCGTTGATTCTATGTTCGGGAATCGACTCCGACCCTGACTCCACTTTAGTTTTTCCCAGACGCTCTCACAGCTTATGATAAAGCGATACAGCGAACACACTTTCATCCTAAACGTGTGTTTTTTATTTCTAATAATTGTTAATTGCATCTCAAATCATAAAGAATTTAGTACTGATGTTTAGGACGCACAGAAACGTTTTGTGAGCACAGTTTAAGATCACTGCAGCTGGCGTGTTTAAAGCTGGTAATTAAACTCTCAATACTCAGACTGTCTTGTGCTGTACACTATCCTCAGCAAACACACACCATTATCTGCTTTCCTACAGTGTTGCTACAACGTTGTCAAAAGGTGGTGTTGTTTAAGTTGTCTAAAACATCGTTGTTTTACGGTTTTATGATAATCTACTGGAGTTCTGTGCAGATATGATAGAACGTATGAAGGTTTCTAGGAGGTTCTAACAACGTACTGGCAACGTTATCACTACGTTCTCCCAATTTTTTTTTTATGGAATTACATTTTTAACGTATGTTGTCACAACGTAACTATGCTTGCGCCGTCCTCCGTCACAACCCCACGAGCCGATTGTGGTGGTAAAAACACTTAGTGAATTCGAGCATTTCGACTCGTACGCTGCGTTAGAAAAGATTCACTCGTTAACGCATTCACTGTTTAACATTTGCTACACAGTGAACCGACCAGGGGACCAATACACTTTTCAGACACCACACTCAGAAACACTGCCTACTGAAAAAATATGCTGTAATTAGGATGCTTACAAACCGAATTAAAAAAGGAAGAAAACTGAATCATGTGCAAGTCTTTTTTGGTTGGTTGTCGCTCTAACGGGTCTCTCACGAGCTTAGCGCGTGTGTATGTATGTATGCATGTATGTATGTGAAGTAACTTAATAAGTAAGCACGGTCAATGAAAATGACATCCACTTACATGTGTATATAAACGGCGTCTCCTGCCGCTTTGAGATTTATCCGACACAACTCAACAGCAGCTTCTTCGGCGGTAGTAAAACATCACCGCATCGCATTATGGTATCGTAAAAAATTCCAGAGTACATCTGTATGCTGCATGGGTGATCGATAGTGAACTATATAGGGAATTAAATGCACCGTTTAGATTTTAAACAACACCACAGAATCCCTGTACTACGGAGCGATTCCAATTCGGATAGAGTCACTGGCCAGACAAGCTTGAATCGAAGAATCGACTCCTCTGGAATCAACTCCTGATCACAAACCTCTTAATCCAGTAACCAAACATGTTCAGATGTGGACATACCGTGTGTTTTCTGTGCATTTTTCATGTTCTGTGCATGCTAAATAAGACTCTACAGAATGGACAGGTAAAGCTGCAAACAAGCTTACTTTATTGAACTAGTACAACAAGTTCTCTACACGTGTAGCTTCACTGATCCATCACCATCACTCTCAATCCGTGCTGCAATAAAACACATACCAATTTTTTCTCTCGTTTGTAAACACAAATGTTCTCACTGAGTATATATTTTTTTTTTCTTTTTTCAAAGTCCTTGTGTCAACTAAGTTACATAGTTCAAGTGTCTTGGTGGTAAGAGGTGATGGAATGTCACCAGATCTGTTGTAGTATGCTTCCTGCAGTACTTTTTGATTTCAGGTGGTAGCTGACTGCTTTTTGTGGGTGTTCTTGTGCGACAGCAATCTTTGTGTAGGTGCATTACGTTGGTCCAGCAATACTAGGTAGGCCGATTCTGCCTTGCCATTGCTGTGTGGATAGCATGGCAATGAGGTTTTGTGATCAAAGTCCTAGAGCTGGCTAAATCTCTGAAATTCCTGGAATATGAATTGAGGACCATTGTGTGAAATAATATTATCAGGAATACCTTGCTGGGCAAAATGGGTAAAAATAGTCTATTGTGATCAGGTAATCTTTACCATCATAGGTAAACAAATCAGTGCTTACCTTTTGACCATGGTCGGCTTGGCATTTCATGTGGATGGAGTGTTTCCACTGACTGACATGCGTGATATGCATCTTCATATGTAGGACTTTTTGAATTTAGTCATTCATACCCTGCCAGTACACACACCCCGTGACCCTCCTAAGACAGCCCTCAACACCTAAATGAGAAGAGTAGATGTGTTGCTAAAGAAACAGGAACTAGCATTGTATCTGTGCCTGGAAGCGCCATGACAGAGTTTGGGAGGATCTTCCATGCACGCAGAAGTTGAGTGACAGCACAAAATCAGTGTTCTGATTGGTTAACCAAACCTCGCAATCTGATTGGTCCAGCTTAAGCTTTACTATTGGTCCATGAATTAGCCTTCATTACAGGGTCAAAATTCGCAACTGCAGCAAGAGTTTCCAACTGCAGCAGAGAAGGTGAATGTGAGGATTTTTACCTCCACACTTTCAGCAGGACTGATTCACAGATTCACAACATTGGATTTACAAATGCAAATCTTTTCTACAAATGAAAAAAAAATATTTTTATATATTATATATATATATATATATATATATATATATATATATATATATATATATATATATATATATATATATATATATATTTCACATTTGTACATTTTAATTATTATTAATATTACTTTTTGTTTCAAATTTGCACATTCCAGTCCATTTGTGGATTTGGATTTTACGTGCATGTAGTTGTTTAAACGCAGTTGCAAGTTTCAGTACATTTGTGACTATTGTTTTACAAACTCTAAATCTTTATGACCCTATTTTGACTCCATATACTTACCCTGTCCTGTGATCCACACATCAGTGCTTGTGTCAGCTTCCCCTAAAAGATCTCTGAGGCTGGACTTATCTCCAAAGGCATCCTGAGCCACAAATGGTGAAAAAAAAGTTGTTATGTTTTGCATGTTTTACATGCCAGAAAACACTTTTAACATCACACACTGTGAAGAATTTTGCTCTAGAGAGGTCTGGAAGTATGTCATCAATAGTTGGTAAAGGAAAATGTGGAACATGGTCGAGTAGAAAATGAGATGGCATCCATGAATTTTTGAGTGACTCTCACCCACTATTACCGAGAAGTAACAGAACAGTTTCTCTTTCTTTGACTTCTCTGCATCCCACATGGTGAGATCCATGTAGAGGTTTGTCCCCTATGACTTCCATGACATTGAAAGATTATTGGAGTCCAGAAACAACATTGACTTTGCTTTACAGGGTTATCGGCGCAATGCAGTGCTAACTAGCACACAGCTATCCTCTTGAAAATGTCCGCTGCCACCTAGTTTAATTCTGTTCTGTCCACCCTAAAACCACTCTACACAATGGACAATTAAAGCTTTAAGCAAGCTTACTTTATTGAACGATTACGAGTGCTGTCCGTGTGTGTTTGTGGAAACATTTGTGAAACATTTAATGATATGTTATTTATGGTGTGCATGATGGGCAAATGAAGACACTTTGTCACAGTTAATAATTTGAGTTTATTCTTGGTTCTGTACTGATGAAATTAAATGACAAAAGAATAATGACGTACCAGATTCTTACCTTTAGCATCACTTGAGGCCACAATGCTCTTCAGGAAAGCTGACCAATCAAAAAACACTTGTGACGCAGGCTGAAAAAATAGATACAAATAGATAAGGCTGATCTACCTCAGACCAGTTTAGTAGATCTGCTTTTTTTAACAAATAGTTACATTTAATAAGTTTTATTTAATGTTATTTATTGTAATTATACACATTAATATACATTTAATGTATATAAAAGTTTTAAGAAAGAAAAGAAAAAAGGGGAATGTGTTTTTTTGTTATAGGATTATACAGAAATTGTTGCTTTGCATGTTAAGGTTTTTCAACTCTGTTCTTTCAGGTGATCCTTATATCCTCCATTGAGAACCCAATACCAAAGCCCCTCGCAGATAAACTGTCGCAGAAGACCGGCTGTGAATTAAGGCATTTAAAAGAGCAAAAGCAATTACAGTTGGAAAAATTGATGGAGGAGAAGAAGCTGTCATGGAATGAGGTGGCCTACCTAGGTATGTGAATACTTCTCTCTCATGAGGGCGAGGCAAGTTTATTTATGTAGCACCTTTTATATGCTGTGATCATTCAAAGTACTTTAATGTTAAAAACATGACCAAACATGACATGATTATAAATAATAAAACAAAAAACCTGAAAATTAGAAATTAAATGAATAAAAAAGAGTGTTGTTACAGGATAGAAGTGCAGTAGTGCTAACAGTGTTTAAACCGAGTTAAAAGCCTGCTTAAAAAATAATGTTTTGAGCCCAGATTTAAAAATGTCTATTGTCTTTCAGTGCTGTTATTGAATAAAATAACCAGTAGCACATTAAGAATCATGTATTCCTATTGGATACAATTCAATTAAACTAACTAAAAATGATAAAGACTGCTAATATATTTTACATTTTTTAATGTTAAAATATTTTTGCTCCAATCTCATCAGTTAGTAGGGGAGTGGCCATATAGTAGAGGTTAATCACTTCAGGTTCTATATGATTAAGGATTTTAGTTCAGTCTAGTGATCAATTAGCTTAATTCCAGGGTATGTGCTAGATTTATAAGCTATGATAGCAGGTGTAGTACTGGACAATTATAGCTAGCACACTCTCCTTTGGTCTGAGAAATAAACTCACAGCATGCCAGCTAGCTACCGGTCTCAAACACCATATTTTTGCTTAAAATAAAAGCTCTACACCTCTAATTTGTCATTTTAATGATTTTGGATATTTTTAGGCAAGCATCATAAAAGACCCATTTGTAAAATAAAGTAGAATTCTTTTTTACTTTTGCAGTTCTATAAAACCATTTTATTTGCCAACAACTGTATTTATGTAGAAAAATAATCATGTTATTAAGTTTACTGTAAAAAAGGACATAAATTTGTTTTCGACAAAGTAGTTTTCATCATTTGGTTCCAGTTAAATACAGTCAGCGGTACACTTTATTTAATGTATTGCATTAATCAGTGGGTGTTAACTGTAGAACAGCATTGTGGTTGAAAACCTATCAGATCCCCCCTCTACTATATGGCCATTCCCCTACTGACCGATGATATTTGAGCAAAAATATTTTAAATTTAGAAATGTAAAACATATTAGCAGTCTTTATCGTTTTTATTTGGTTTAACTGAGTTTTATCTAATGTGGTACTAATTTATTAAATTATCAAAACAAAACACCTCACCACACCGAGCATTGGATAATAACTACATAATGCTGGGTTGTAAAATTTGTAAATGGTCTAACAGTTACATACTTTTTTGCATTTACTCTAGTAATAGTGCTTTTTTCAGTGTTTATTTCCCAGATTATAGGGTTAATGTTTTTGAAAGGTTTTGTACAGTGCTGTATATCTGTACAAGCATTCAGGAAGTCAAGTGTGTCAAAGTCTCTTCTCTCTCTCCACGTTTAATTTGTAGGAAATGACGTGCCAGACGTGGACTGCCTGATCCTGGCTGGTCTGAGCGCAGTGCCTTTGGATGCCCCTATAGAGGCAGTAAATGCAGCTAATTACACGTGCCAGAGCCCAGCAGGACGAGGGGCGCTCAGGGAGTTCATTGAGCACATTCTGAAACTGAAAAAGAGTGCAGAGTCTCGATCAAAGTAGGACCACCACTGTAGAGCTACATTTTAAATAGAGTGAAGGATCTTCATTCTGACTGTATGCTCTAAGATGAATAGGTCCCAATTTTCAATTATAGTATTGATTGAATAGCAAATATGATTTTTTTAGTGCTGGTAAATACAAAGTTACACATTCAGAGTAAGGAAGGAAGTGAGGAAGGTCTCATGGGGGCTGCTGGAGCTGAAGAAATGCCTTTTATATGAGGCAGTAATAGGTCATTAATGAGCAACCTCTCAAAACCTGTGTAGTGTTTTAACCGAACTTACAACTGCTTAAATGCAGTTTTGAAAATGATCTAAATTAACTGTGTTTATGGAACAATCCTGCAGTCAGCCTTTAGTGTAAATGTCCCACAGAACTCTGGGTACATTCTTTTACTTTACACATAAATTCTATATTCAAACTAATCAAACATATTTCTAACCTGTAGTTTTATGCAAAAGCTTTTGGTGATATAATTAACATATCCTCTGAAATATGGCAGTGCACAACTCATACACGACAAAAAATCTATTGTGTGTTGTTCAGGTCAAACCATCTCCACTATCTTTGTTCATTTTTATTCTGATCATTTTTTTTAAACATATGTTTTTAAACCTGCGGATGACTGATGATAGTTTGACATATTTATTGTTCCTTCATTTAGTAAGAAAAATGCTTTTATTCTTGTTACGTATATTGTTTACTGATCTGTGATAATCATGAAGGTTTAATGTGCTGTTACAAGAAAGTGAGTGTATTTATTTGAACACTTTAAAACTGATCTTTTAAAATCAGTCCCTGTTACATGAATTGTTGCTGTGTCCAAAATGGTCCCGTAGTGACTGTTTAGAACATTTCAGACACTATGTCATACGAGTTTGCTGTTTACTGTGCCACAGCAGACTGGGTGGCATAAACACTATAAAAGGTCCTGACACCGGTCCAGTTTAGCTGAGCTTGGCTGCACACATGAGAATCTACATTGCATTGCAATCTGCAGAGAGTGCGCCGGTTCATCTGCACTGTGGCTGGTGTGATTGGTTGTTCGCTTGTCGTGCACCAGATGGCAGTCTTGCACATGAAATCTGTGGTGTTGAATGTATTTCAAATGGTGAAGACCTCTGTTCAGACAGGAAGTCTCGTTTGTAATCAAACATATGAAACTTAGCAAATCATTGAATAATCTGCTTCAGTAGAATGAGTTTGTTTTATCAAATTCACACAGATAGAGGACTTTCTCTATAAGCATCTCTGTGAATGATGTATGACTGAATTTGCATGCTTATCCTGATGTTTTCCGAATAAACTTTTTTTTTGTTAGATTTTTGTGGGCTTGTGCAGTTCAATCACTGATCAGCAGGCTATTAAACGGAAGAAGGAAAATGTAAGGAGAGCTGCTTTTTATTGATCTCGTATAACCTTTAGCTCTTTGAGTAGAAATACATTTGGAATTGACTCACTGACTAAGGTGAATTTATTCCCTTGGCAAATGTGTTGTTCTGTACACAGTCGCTATGGCAACTGTTTGATGTGCTGGATATGGATTTTAAAACGTAGAAGTTTTTAAGAAAGTGTATACACACACACACACACACACACACACACACACACACACACACATATATATATATATATATATATGTTACATGTATGTTACTGAATTGAATTGCATCACAGTCTATGTTAATTATGTCATTGTTTCATAACTAGTATGTTAGCTTAGGGCTAAATATCTTGATCAGGACACTTTATAAATTATAAAGCTAAACTTAATAATGTTGAATGTCCTACACAGTGCTCAGTTTTTGTTTATTATTATTTCGCAGTATTGTTGACTCTAATTTAGAATTTTGTAAATAATTGCACCCCTGATATTATTTTTATTGGAAATATAAGGTGGACAAAGTACATTACTCCTTTACTGTAGCCATACTACCTGCTGTATATTACATATAAGTATGAGTATTCTATGTACAATTGAGTAAAAGTTCAAAGGTGCTTGATTTGTGTTGTGTTTAGGTATTAAAAATAAAAGTTCTTTGAATTATCATAGATATTGTGTAGTAACAGCTAACTCATTTTGTCAAACAAGTATCCTAAATAGAACTTACTCATATGTAAGTAATATCTCATCATTATGTTACTAAGGGGAATTCCCCAATTTCCTCTTTTCTTTTTCCAAAAAATGTGAAGTAGAAAAATGTAGTTTGACACCTTTATTTTAAAGACATCAAAGAATGCCATACCTATGGATGGGAGATATGGCAAAAATGCACAATACGTCAAGATATTTTCATGACACACAATATTTAAAGTTTAGCTTTTCAGAGGTTTGATAAGTTGAAACTAAAAATAAATCCCAGTACTGCCACAATTAAAAATATTATCAACATCCATCAGTATAATCTTCTTTATTAAACAGGACTATGTATGCTCTCTTTGTAATGAAACCTCAGAGTTCTTTAAGTTCTGATGATAACCACAATATGCTCAGAACCGTGTAATGTGACAAATCACAGTAACAATAAAACATCATCATATTGCAAACCCTACACATGGCATGCTTATATGGTTTTTTAAAATAAAAAAATCACAAATACTGTTGTACATGTAATACAGAGCTTAGGTATAGCAATATTTATATTATTTTAACATGGTGAATTTTAATCAGGGGTCAAGATGTCCACAACACAAATTTATTTACTATCCAAAACCAGCGTTTAACCTACATTGTGTTTTTATTGATAGTTTTTATCGATTATCAATATTTTATTGTAATCTTGCTAATTGTAAAATTAGGGTAAATCTGAAAAAAAGTGGTTTGGGCTATTTTGCCCCACAACAAATATCCATTCACCATGAATTTATTTTAAAAACACATTTTAGGCTCAAAAACTGGGTTCATGCAGAAAATCTTTTTAGTAATCTGATCAACATGTGTGTTCAGATAATGGGGAAACAAATGTTTCAGTTAATGGGGTTGACATGACGTTTAAATAACATGAAACTCAAAGTTCAAGCTTTTTTTTTAAGCATTAAGTCACTTTACCTGAAAAAATTAATTTACATCATCTAGAAGATGAAGATTACTTAAATTCTGTAGTGGGTTCGCTGCAAAAGTGTTTTGTTGCCATCTCGCGTTCCTGTGCTAAACACTGCTGGCTTATTTCTGGTACTGTGGTCTGTTCGTGTACACGTGCAGAGGAAAACTAAAGAAATCAGAGTAAGAGTTGTCAGTGCTCTAAGGAGCTTCATTACTGAGCTAAAATCCAGCTCTCATGATCAGATTTCCACACTTTTTAAAAAATTAAAGAAATCAGAATATGCTGTTTACATGATCATGTAAATAATGAGATGATTGCTTAAATCTTATTATGATTAGATAAGGTGCATGGAGGGTGTTTATGCAGCATACCATTAAGATTATGTATGTTTATGACTCCTATAGACATGTAAATGCGGTTATCGGATTGACAAAATCAGATTTTCTGCAGTTCTCGGTCAATTGAGTGAGTGAAAATGTACACTATGTCTGAAATCATGCAGCGTATATTCACAACTTTGTATCACAACATGTAATAACTTCCTGTGAGGGAGATTTTAGAGGCATTAAACTCTTTTATCGACTAGTTTCTATCATCACCACTGTAAGCAAGTGGATATGTTTCTCTTGAATGGAGCATTTCACATCAAATGTAATTATGCAGATGTTTTGAACTATCAGTGTAATTCCTCTTTAAGTACAGGATTGTCCAGCTCTGTAATTTTCCTACAATTTAATCACCTCAGTAGTTGATCATGAATGATGCAAATAATATGCAAGACTGTGGCTGGATTTATTGATTACTAGTGGAGCTCTTGTTCTAAACGACAGATAGACAGTGATGCTGCACTTTCTATATTTATATTTTGACACATTTATGAAACATTTAATACCAAATAGGCACACATGACCTTTGTAATAATCTGTGATAGGCAATATTTAGAACACCACTGACAGCCCATGATGGGTCTGCAAAGGGAACGCGTCAGCCTCAATTAACTCCCTGTAAATTTCCTGATTTACAATTCCACTTACTCTCCTCGCCCTGTGTGAGAGGCTGAACCCAATTAACTCTCTCTGCTTCTGGTTCAGAACATCATTTGCGCTCTCATGGCCTGCATGCACCCGGACCTGTGGAGCAGGGTGGCCACTGAACCAGTTATTCTTACACAAAGCTGCTTTTACTCACCTTTTCTATTTAATCAAAGGGCCAGTGCAGATGACGAGATGAAATGAATGAATTTCTCAGTGCAACTGGAGAGGACCAGGCACTAGGACAAACAAATGTGTCCCTATCTCACCTACCACTGTAGGCCAATCTAAAGTCTTGGGCTGATTTAGTTATTTTGTACCACAAAAGCTACTGTCATAAGTATGGTTCTACAGGTTTGGCTTTACAAATTTCTATTCAATTCAGTACTGAAAAAGAAACCAAGTTATTTAAATGCTTCATGTTAAAAACACTTTTCAAGTCAGATTGTCTGATTGTATTTTGTCTGATGCCTGACAGATTGTTTTGTGATTTAAGATAATTTAAGTAATTTAAGATAAGGTTTCAGCTTGAAACATACATTTTTGTTACACTTATGGTGGAATCGTACCTGCAAACATTTTCTGATTTATTGAATTATTGAAATATTTTGCAATATTTACATATATGTTATTAATATTTGCATAAAAACGCAATAAATATTGTTTAACTTTGAATGCCTAAAAAAAAAAACAATTGTAAATCTTGCAGAATTCTCCTTGATGTCTGTATCCTCTTTGATTTGTCAATGTCTTATTACTTCATAACTCCACAAAAAATGAAATGGTGATGAATGCATGGCGAGCAAAACTTGCAGCCTGTTCACAATAACTGGTATATGCGTTAATGCTGTCCGGTAAAGTCTCATTTATGCTGAACATTAAATACGTATATGAATGCAGACTTCTACGTAGCCTTCTGTCTGTACTTGACTTAGCAGTACCACTGGATTTCGTGGGGCAGAGATGGCCGCACCTACTGAAAGCATGGATTTATTTTTATAAGACATGTCCTGGCTGATTGATTACATAAGATAAAAACAATATATTTGATTTTTATATAATATCATATATATATATATATAATTAATGACCCTGGGTTGTGGGGGGCTCAGAGGTACCTAAGGGTTAAAGGGGACCCCTTTTAAGGGGTTAAAGGGGTTCTATAGGGATTAAAGTGATCTATGAATGGTCACAAATGACACAAAGCCTGCACACAGATAGTTTGTGGACTATATATGTGCCAGAGAGCCATTTGAGAAGCAGCTACGTTTATTTTAAACCCCCCGCTGTATCGATAAATATATATAAATATACACACACAAAATCATCCAATGGTTACAAATCCACAACAAAATAAATTTTTTAATTCCTAACACACTCACATTAGAGTAAACTAAAAAAATAGTTGTTAGAATAATTGACTAATTTAAAAAAGAATCGTTAGATTAATTAATTAACAAATTAATAATTAGGTGCAGCCCTAACCTTACAAGACAGTTTACATCAAACCACACTGAATGACTTTGTTTATATCGTAATGTAACTATGAAGAAATAAATAAATAAATAATAAACAGTGGAATTCTCCATAACTCTGCTCTGTTCAGTATTTCAGTGCTACTAGCAGAGCAGTCATTGAAGCAAAGTAATCTATCTATTCTGGCAATATGTGTATTACAGAAGATGTCTTTTTTCATTTCATAGATATTGTTTATCGTTTGCATCCTGAAACACACTGAATAGATTTCAATTCGTATCTGGAATATGCTCCATCTTCAGATGGAGAAGGCCTGTGCTCAGTTCCTTGACAGTATTTATCTCCTGGAAATTAAATTTAGAACATACGTCAGCTATTGGCCATTTGTGTGAAGTGCTAGGAATAAATATCTCATGCAATTAATCAATTCTTTCTCTCCCAGAGACAAGACATCTGTGGAATTAAAGTGAGCAGAAGAATTCTGGATGGGACCCAAAGGATGTGTAGGATCGATACAGTCAGAGGTGCGTTACGTTTTTCACTCGGGTTTGCCGTTTTTACAGCAAAACCAATTAAAGTGGATCAATGGGAGCTTATGACACACTGCGTGTTGGTCGCAGGTGTACCTGCAGATTGAAGAGAACGAAGCGCCTGCTGGTTCCTTTTACCTTATTAGAATCCCCTGAGTCTCTGGCACTCTCCCTCAGTGAACGCCCTCGTCAGCTCCCCACCACAAGGACTCAGGTGGGCTGGGTGCGACTGGATTGACTTTATGAGTGTTGTGAGCAGACAGGGCATATGAAATATTTGAAACTCTAAACGCAGCCGACTCTTGCTCCCTGCAATGCTGAGGCGCACGACTGCAGCTATTTTAAAAAGTCTTTGCTGTGATATTATAGAAAAATCAAATATATCATTGTTTCTCTCATGTAATCAATCAGCCAATGCCTTTAGCTTCATAGTTAATGCACAGCAATGTTCCAAAGCAGAGAGTTTTTTAACATTTCTAGCAAAAGTGATCATTAAGTACAAACTATTCTCTTTCGGTGTCAACAGGAAACACTTTTAACAAAGAATAACACAGAAAACCCAACAACTGAATGTAAGCCTTGTTTGTGTCCACTCTTTGCCTTTGTTACAGCTTCTATTCGGGAGACTTGATTTCAGTTATTCTAAGAAGTCTGCAGGGATGTTTTTCCATACCTCCAGTTCAAGTAAGCCAAAACACATTTAGTGGCTCTGGGGTGGCCAGTCCGTCGTTCTAAGATGACTAGCAGATTCTTTGTTTGTTTTGCGGATGTTCATTTTCTCACTAATGGCTTATTTCCAGCTACACATCCTTTATTAATGAGTTTTCGTCTCACAGTGGGGGAATGGACAGAAACACCTGTGGATTGTTAGAGATCTGAATTAAGAGTGGAGCTTCATTTTCTCCTCTCTCTCAAAGATAAACAAATTAGGTGCTGTTTATCCGAAGGTGGCAGTTTTGCTGGATCAGTTGTTAGGAGCCCTGTTTTCTCTACACCATACAGACTGCTGTTACGACCCGTCTAGGTGTTTGCTACGAAATGGACAAAAGTACAGATAAAAGTCAAGCTTCAAGTTGGCTGTTCGAGCTGTACCTTCATTATATCAGAAATCGCTTAAGCAAGTCAATTTGAAATTTCTTACCACTCAACTCAGTGTAATTTCAGTGTGTGATTTAGACACAATGCTAATTGGTGTAATTAAGCCTTCATTACCTGTTAGCTACACTAGCATAAAATATGACTTGACTGAGCGATCATGCTTGAGAAAGAGGGGAACTGTGTAAATGAGTTTCTTTAGGCTGAATCTTCTCATTAAGGAAATTGTACCTTCATTGCCATGTCATGCTCGTTATGTAACCAGTGCTAAAACCTTCATTAGTGTCGAATCTGATATGCAGTCAGTCAGTCAGTCAGTCTATTGACTCCACTACAAAAGCCCTCCATAGTAAATCTGTTATGCAATCGCTGACGGCTGAGCTGTGGGCAGGTAACGGAGCGGCTCCCATTACGACGAGTGAAAGTGGAGTGTCATTATCCCTGATGTAAATGGAGCACTTGCGGGGTGAGCGGGCAGTAATGTGAAGAGGTGCGGGAGGCGATCCGTCAACAAGCACCCTCTCCCTGCCAGCGTTGGAAGACTCCGCTGCAGACGCTGAGGGATTGGCCGGATGACAGTGATGAAGTGCTGCTACTGAGGTGCCATGAAGGCCCCTCAGTTATGCGATAGTCAGAAGATGATCGAGGTGTAGCGGCAAGACGTCTACATGTTATCAGTCTTCAGTGGAGGAGTGTATCTGCATCTGAAAACATGATACCTTGACTTCTGTAGCTTTTGTAGAAATTCACAGCCTAATATATCTTCGTGGATTGATGTGTGCATTTTTTCTATCAAAAGTCACCAACAAAGACAAGCTTGGTGAAAGTTAAGTGTGGTCCACAACTGGGCTAGCACTCGTTTACTATCTGGAACTTAACTCAAACTGTGTTGAGCTGTTAAGTAATCTCAAACAGACTTGCCTTTGTGGTTTCTGATACTGTATGACATACTGTTAGCTACAAACTTGGACAAAAATATGTTACATGCTTTAAAAAATATCAAATCAGTCAACTCAAAATCTGAATTTTGGCTGTACTTTTGTCCTATTTTTAAAATAAATAAAAGTTCTATATACTACAGATTCTGTGACCCTGTAGTAATAGCAGAAACTATTGGTACAATATAGTTTGGTGCATGTTTAAAATGTTCTGTAAATACGTTTTGGAGACCTTTCTGGTGGAAATTTGGAAATTCATGTGACAAGCGGAAGAGCCCTCTGTAACAGAGATTGTGTTAAAAGAGTATTTCAAGAGAACTCAAATTTGGATGTGAGTGTATTTTTAACCATTGCCATCATAACTTCTTCAGTGTGGTGTTGATTTTGCATGTAAGACCTAAACAGCTAGATCTTTATATGTGGGCAGAAAAACAATAGCCTGAGAACTCTGATTTTAGGCTTTATGTTTTTTTCATTACATAGTCCAGCTTTAAGGAACTATATTCAACAAATGATTCATAATGCAAAAAAATTCTAAATAGGTTTTTGCAGTTCTATGATGATTAACTTTACTACCAAAAAAATCTGATTAATAGATATATTTTGAACCAATACTAAGCTCTGCATGACAATGGAAACTCAGGATGATGATGATGATGATGATAATGATGATGAGACATGTTCTATATTTGACCCATCCCAGCCCATTGCACACACACATGTGGAGTTATGGTCCTTCAGTAATTTTAGGCTGTGGCTATTTGCTGAAAGGTCAGAGCACTCTGAATTTAACAGCTGGCATGCTCATACATCATCCACACGGGAGGTTTATTGGAGCCTGACAGCAGACAGAGCACTGGTGACAGGCGCATGGATGTTTTAGCACCATCAGGTTTTAGCTGTGTATGTGCGGTCGCCTGTAATAACAGCCAATGACTCACATTCCTGTAAAAGCCTGCAGCCCCGAGATTATCGTGAAGTTTCAGTGGCTCATTGCTACTAAGAACTAAGCGACTTAACGGCTTTCTCTTTGCAATACCTTGGAAAGCTGTGATCAAACAGTTTTGATACATATTTAATCTCCCTGATTTAAACTGATAAGGCAGAGTTTTAATTAAAGAACTGCCTATTTCTCCTTCCATTAATCTGACTGCACTGAGGTTTTGTGTCTGCTTTAAATAAGTCGGCTCCCACCCATATCATCACCATCTGATTAGAGTTCATCAGCCATGGCGGACTGTGATAGCGCTTCAAAAACGCTTTAAACTCTCTAGCTTAAGCATTAGGCCTGCATTACGTTGTGTGAGGTGACTACACTTGCATGTGAGTTGGTGTGTTGAGGAAGGCAGATATACACTTGTATACATTTCACACCTTTACACTGAGCTGGGAGATTTTAGCTAAACTCACTTGCAGTTAAAGACTGCAGTTTATCTGCTGCGCTCCCCATAGATCAAAGGGACGACTATAGGACCACCACTGAGAAGACATTTTGTGGTTGATCAGCACAGCAGTGACACTGACAGGGTGTTCAACACATATTTTATTTGGCATATTTTGATGTTATTATGTAAATAAGTAAAACATATATTAGATATTGCTTGTGAACCAATATTCATATATAATTTATTTATATTCGTCTTTCTTTTTTACAGTATGCAAAAATTTTGTTGATTTGTGAAAATAAGTGAAAATAAGTGAGAATTTCCTGAATTTAACATATTGGGAAAACATATTAAATAGAAAATAAACATAAATTTAGGTCTGTGCAAAATGTATGACTCATTTGTATATCTTAAACTTGGCAAACAGTTAAGCTCTGCAAATAAATAGAAATATTGTGCACTAAAATGAGCTGGAGCCATATTGTACCTTGTGCTTGCTGATGTTGACCTTAACCTTTAGCTGCTGTCTTTTGTAATTATGAATTACTCTGTGCTGACCTTGATTGCCTGTGTTCTGACTCCTGCTGTTCAAAAGGACTACTTGGGATGCTTGGGTAAAAATAAAATTCAGGGCATACATCAATCTGCATCACTCGCATATGTTAGTTTCTTCTTTTATTCTTTTATTAACATGTCTGAAAAATACTGGGTAATCATTCCTGTTGAAAAACTCCCTATTTTTCAGTATCAGTCGCACCATCACATTCAAAATCTGAAGCATCTTCACACTCTCACAATGAAATGTCAGAAAACACCTGATATCTATTGCAAAGTGGCTTGTTTTCCTCATTAGGGCCTTTTTAATTTAGTTAATTGGCTGTAACCTTAAGCTAAAAGGCCTGATTTGGCTTTGAGTGCCCTCACAAAACACAAAAAGGAAATATAATTAAAGATAAGTTATTGTATTTTTCGACTTCAAAATAGATACGGAGTAATCACATATCCCTAAATAGTGTTAATGGATCTACCCCAGTGTGACCTCAAATGCCCTAGACCCTCCCGAACAAATTAAATAACCACGCTCAAATGATGATGCTGGAATTTGTAAGGGGGAAAAAATAAAATGAACTCACTTTGGTTAGTTTGTGCTTGAGTATCTCTGTATCCTCTGTATGTCTGCGGTGCGGTGACTCAACCACAGCTTTTATTATTTTTGTGCTGGAGCAGAACACTTTCGCTTTTATGTGCTTTTGTTGCTTCCCGAGTATGGAAATAGAATGTTCTGGGTTGCTTTTTGCCCATTAGTGAAGTGACCTGTTGACTCACAGGCTGGCTGTGTCATCTACGTTGCTGCTCAACTTTTTATTGTTGTTGTTGTTTTCCTGCTGTGGTCTTAGCCTTTTAGCTAAGCTCATGGGAACTGATGTTGTTTTTGTCATGAATCGCTCCCTGCCGGTAAAATGCCACAGGCAGATGCTGTTTATGTATTCGTCAATGGCCTATTGGAGAGTGTGGAGGTGTGAGCGACAGGTAAGATCAGGCTTTTCATCTTCAAGGACAGTCCAGCACCCCAACTAGCTAACACTGGTGCACCAAGGTGACTTTGACTAGGATCTGATAAAAGCTTCTCTGAATTATGCATGTGCTACCTAGGCCCTGTTCTTCGGGTGGGGGTTTGTAGAAGAACGGCAGGTTCAATAGCAGCCATTAGCAGGAGTCTGGAAGGCTTTCAAAGGCGAAAGTTGAAACCTGCCAAAGGTTGCGGCGAGACAGAGAGGAAGCAGTTTGATAGCAGAGATGGAGGAGATGGAGCTGGGTTTCTGATTGCTGTGTGATCTGATTACCTTCCTCATTGAACCGTGAGAGGAGGAACAGACTGGTGTGGAGAGAGAGGGCTCACAGCCCATCGGTTGGGTGCTCACTGGGCAGAAGCGGTCAGTGTCAGCCCTGCTGAGAAGCTCTGCTATTCCGCCAGTCGCTAAGTGCTGCTCGGTAGGGTCCCAAACCTCACCCTCCAGATAGCACAGGAATGAAACTAAAGCAGCAGCCTTTAACCTTCTTGTACTGGAATGGTCAACAACCCTCCTCCTGGGGATCTACTTTCCAGCAGAGTTTGGTTTCAACCTATCTAAAATTCTGCCACTCCCTTTCCTAACACTAATACATCTGATCCAACCAACCAAGGACTACTTTGCATGAAGATAGAACTCCAGGACTAGAGTTGGTGACCACTGTTCTACTAAAAGCAATGACATACTGTAAAGTATCACACTTGCAGAAGCACTGTTGCCTGCAAGTATCAAATATTCTTTAATGCTATTTTAATCTACTAACAAACATTCAAGGCTCAGACAAGGTTCAAGTGGCACAACTATCTGGCAAGGATTAGCCCTGTTATCAGGATATTTTCAGGAGTTTGATACGCGCAAAGTCTGAGAAACATAACTGGATTTGTTTTCTTTGTGTGGGTAGGAAGGTCCTCCCTCTCTTAATCACTGAACTAGATGCTAACTAACAGGCATGTTAAAATTAACAGATGTAACAGAATTGGCAGCTGGCATTTTAAAGTGTGTTGAGCTGTACAATAACATTGCTTTAGCAACAGATATGGTAGCTGGCTTCAAGTGTCTCATAGGAAGCTGAGCCTTCACCCTACCAGCATAATAGCACTCTATGATCCAGACTGAGATAGAATTGGAAGAGACTAAACTCAGGAAAATTTGGTTAGAATTTCCCAAAGAACAGATAATTACAACAAGTATAAACTGCCAGTCCAGTTTGACAATTGCTAGAAGACATCAACTAGAAACGTTCTATTAATAATGTTTAAAATTCTAATGTAAAATTCTGTTCATACTATTCAGGCCCTAGTGCAAACACACAGACTGCTGCAGTATCGTATATCCCCACTGCGGTCTGAACAAATAGCAACTTTACAGAAGAAGGCAAAGAACCTTTCTGGCTTTTAATGCAATTTAATGCAAAGTGATTTTGGATGAAGGACAACCCTTAAATTCAACGGATGTGTAAGTAGTGAAACTGGTAAAAATGGAGATGTATGCTTATATGCATAGTGAGTACTACAAAACTAAAACACTAGGAACAGCACGTGCACAGCCAGTAATTGCATACTAGAAATGTAGAAACATAAGATTATAATGAGCAATTACACTAATGCTGTATAATTTGAGGAGTGCAGACAGCAATGTTTTTTATGCAAACAGGGAGTTTATCAGTGAGGACGAGTGGCGTCAATTATGTGTTTTCAGACAATCCAGTGTGCTCCGTTGTTTCTCCTCTCTGTGTTTCCTGAAATTCTTATTTTTATTATAAACAAATCCCAAAGCTTTTTATCTCATGCGTCATCTCTGGGTCCAGCCAGTTTAGTCTATCATTCATCACTCTCAATTTAACCTTTCTCCAAGCATCAGCAGCGCCGCTCCCTCCTTCACTCATCATCATTTATGTCTGTTTCTTGGAAAAGGCCATTTACGAAACACCCCGTAACCTTTTCCTGCCTCCACTCCTGTAATTGCCTGAAGAATTAGAAACGGTCTGGATTGAGATCAATGGTAAAGAATGATTACACCAATTCCTACATCATTAGGGGATACATGAAGTAACTTCACTGCCTTTTTTAGAATCTACAAAAGCTCTAAAGTCATGAAAAAATGAAAGGCGTGGAGAAGAGAGAGATCCGAGGTCTGTTATGTACAGAAAAGAACTGACTATAAATTAATAAGGCGATTTTGGAGACGTAACTGATTAGGCATAGCTATTGCCTGTAAAATCAGTGGAGTTTATTGGTCAAGATATAATAATCACACTGAGTGAAAATTAAAGTTAACAGTTCATGGGATTTAGAGAGCCAGTTCATATATTTTTCACTCTTTGTTCCGTTGCTGGTGAGACCACTGCTCTTGATAATGAATGTAATTAAAGCTATTAAACACAGCTTTTGTCTGTTAAACAAGGAAATGAACAATCAAAGCTTGGAAAGTGTAAATTGTTATCACTACTAAATATGTTCACTGAACAGCAAAGCTTCTCAAAATTTACGAGCAGACCACAAAACTGACTATTCAACTGATTCTCCGTGTCAAGCACCTGCTTGCACACTCTGCTGCACAAAAAACTTTTGGACTGCTGACAGCTGAAGAGAAACTTTTTCACAACATTTTTGTTTGTTATTCATACCATCTTCATATCAGAAACTCACCATCTGATATGTATATTTACAAATGCTAAGCTGTTCGCTTACTATGCAGTATGAGCTGCATGTGTCCTTCTGTAGTGTCCAGCCCCTATAAGGAAACCAGATTTAAGCTGACAGAAATGGTAAACAATAAAAGTGGGACAGTTAATGCAAATAAAACCAGAAAGCAGTGATTTATAAATGTATTTATACCAGTGTAACACCCACTACCTTGTCAGTGTCACTTCTGTGCTGAGAGCCATCAACCACCTGAATAATATCTGGTCAGAGCGGGTCTATGGTGGTTCTATCCAAGGGGAAAGTCTGATAATTTGTGCATCAATAGAGGTTATACAGTACAGTAAAGTAAACTATACATAGTGCCTCTATATGGTGAATGTTTCTGAAAAAACAGACAATGGGTTTGAGCATTTTTCCTCTGAATTTATGACCAAATCAAACTAAACTAATCAGTTGACATTTTAGCAATAGCAATACACAGACAACATATTTAAACTTTTATTTACAACCATGAAGGTTTGTTATGTTCACAAAAGAAGCCGAATGTCAACATCTAAAACCATCACAGACTTCTGAAATGGACTGATGACTGTGAAAACACACATTCTACCATTTACACAGATTATTAAAATAATGAAAGACATGTTCTCTCAGACAAATAAGACAAAGGTTCATTCAGATTGTTACCAGCATAAAGTTCAAAAGTCAGTGTCTGTTGTGGTATGAAGGTGTATTAATGTCTATAGGCATCGTTAACGTCAGTGCTTATTATTTAAACACGACAATGCCAAGCTACATTCTGCATGTGTTATAACAGCTTGTGTTCTAGTAAACATGTGGCAAAATATAACAATGAAGACCCTGTACAAAGCCCTGTGCAACTCAACACTGACCTTAAAACTGAATCAATTGGTGTTTATAGTCCCCAAACAATTACTAATTGATTAAATACAAAGGTAAACATGCTCCTGTCCCAACTTTTTTTGGAACATGCTGCAGGCATATTTTGGAGGCAACTCCATTTACAGGACAATTTACCATAACAGGAACATCTTATTGTGTTTAAGGATGTAATGTTTTCCAGCTTTTAAAAGCAGGCAGAGCTGCTATATGTAGTATTGATCCAACTGAGGGATCCTCTGTCCCTGGACAGGTTTGCAACTGAAGTTCACAACAATTTAGCAGTCTTTCAGATGAAGATGTTGTTACAATAAGAGAGCTAATATCAGAACTAGGACAGCATTTTACTGTTTAAGATGCCCATGATGTTTTCATTTACGCTAATATTTTGCTCAAATATTTAAAATAATAATAGATAAAATGCTCCCCACAAGTAAGTTCTTTGCAGTTGTGATGCGCTAAGAGGTTTTAGAGCTTTGTCTCTATGTTTATCTATGCTATATGATGGATCTGCAGTGATACTTCTACATGAACACTGATTGCCAGACCATCCTTCAAATATTGGCTCATGCGTATAATCTTCTTCTGATTATTCAAGCAAATCTTTGCCCGAAATCAGAGTGTAGAAGAACATCGGGAGCTTAACAGCAGAGACGAACAGCTTAACTGTTCCTTATAAACTTGGTGGCTTTGATGAAGTAGCCTGAGCAGCCAATTAAATTCCCCCATCAGAGGATCCATCAGCAGGCTTGTCTTTTGCGGTGACCTTTAAGACGCAATCCAAGGCTTTTCTTAAATTATGAATTTATGAATACTTGCTTATAATTAATTGTGGCTTACGGATCTGATGTTATAAAACCATAAATGCTGATGTACCTCTGTTTCCCCCAGTGGATTTAAGCTCAAGGTGAACCACAATGCTGCTAATTAAAATGTTGTTATATTGTTTAGCATTTGCGTTGGCGACTGCATAAGAGTGGATTTAGGAATCTGAATTGAAAGCTTACTTGAAGGGTTTTCTAGTTTGTATGGATTTTAATGCTGTACTGAAATCCAGACTCCAGCTTCGCGTCAAATAACAATGCAATATATTCGGGCTGCGGAGGAATTTGCTGTGCATTTGCCTCATTGTGAAGTGGCAGCAGCTTTATGCAAGCCTGGCTGCGGTCCCTGCTCGATAAAGCAAAACCAGAGAACAGTATAATGAAGACATGATCCTCCCTCCAGAAGAACTCTAAATAGGTAGGGTGGAGGTAACTGTCTGGCCTTAGCGAATGAAACTGAGCAGAAATTTCCCCCTCAGGGATCCTGGATCTCTTATAGAAGCTCATCGATGGGCTGAGCAGATATAGGGAGCTGAGGGCAAATGCACCCATTATGATTTCCACTAAAAAAAAGGAGAGAGAACCCCCCCCCCCCCCCCCCCCCTTTCGTTATGGGAAACTGTGATAGAAAGATATAACGATACTTGAAGTATCGACAAGAATGTTGTCTGAACTTCGTTTATGCCTCCCTAGAAGGCAATAGTTTTGCCAGGCACTAAAACTGTGAGACATTTATTACCTTTATAACTTTTACACCTTTATCAAAAATGTCTTCACTTCCCTCTTTGGCTTTGCATCATTGTCTCTCAGAGTGTCCTCATTAGAAAAACAAACTTCCTTTCTGCTGTCAGTAAAATGTTTCCCATTGTTAGCTGACCTTTACAAATCTTCCTCATCAATATTCTGTACTTTTTTCCTAAATCTGAATGCTGTGTCTAAACAAATTCTTACCAAGATACAAAAGCCAAATACAACTGGTGCATCATCTTCAAACTAAATCTACGAGGGAAAGATCGCAAATCGTGCTTTTCACTTCATTCATATGCAATCAAACAAGGTCGATATTTCTCATTATAGCGCTTACAAACCTCTTCTTTTGGTTTGAATGAGCTGATTGAACCACACAGACTCCTGTTCCAATGCTGCAAATGAAAAGCTTTCTAATAACGCTTTCAGTCTCCTTGCATTGCGACTGCACTACGACTGTATTTTAGTTTGGATTTGAAATTGTGCTGAAAGATTCAAATGTGCTGGAAAAGGCCGCGCACTCTAAATTATGTAGAAGCTGACGCGGTGAGTCAGGGAAGTGCGGGAAAGAGTAGGTTGTCTTCTGGTTCTTCTCTGAGATAGATCAAAGAGGTCTTTCAGGTCTAGTGTACTTGCCTAAATCAGGCAGAAGAGAAGTGGAGCCACCAGAGGAAATGACTAGGAGAAACACAGAGAGCAGCCCAAAGCCTCAGCCAATTTCACTTAGAAGAACAAGGTTTAAGAACTGTATGACAGCTTTGAAGAGGAACTTTTTTACAACATTTAGAGCTTGTTATTAAATTCATATACACTTTAAACTGGAAACTCACCATATGTATAATTACTATGCAGTAGGAGCTGCATGTGTCCTTCTGTAGATAGTGTCCAGCCCCAGTCAAGCTGACAGAAATGATCAGCGCTGGTAAACAATAAAAGTGGGACAGTTAATGCAAATAAAAACACAAAGCAGTGATTTATAAATGTATTTATACCAGTGTAACACCCACTACCTTGTCAGTGTCACTTCTGTGCTGAGAGCCATCAACCACCTAAATAATATCTGGTCAGAGGTGGTCCCATGGTGGTTCCTTCCAATGATGGAAGTGGGAAGTATGATAATTTGGGCATCAACAAAGGGGATACAGTACAGTACATGCAAACCATACATAGTGCCTCTTTGGTGGATGTTTCTGAGAAAACAGACAATTGATTTGAGCATTTTATGTTTATCTATTATTTTTCCAAATTTTATGCAATAGCAGTACACAGACAACATATTTAATGTTTTATCTTATCTGTTTATCACTGCAATGACACATGGAAGTTTGTAATATACACAGCAGATGCCAAATATTAACATCTATTAACATCACAGCATTCTGAAATGGACTGATGATGATGAAAGCACATTGTAAAGTTCAAAAGTCAGTGTCTGTTGTGGTATGCAGGTGTATTAATGTCTATAGGCACCATTAACGTCAGTGCTTATTATTTAAACACGACAATGCCAAACCACATTCTGCATGTGCTACAACAACTTGTTTCTTATTGAATGTGTTTCATGTTATGAAGTGCAAAATACAACAGTGACTGTGTAGGTGTTTTGGTGTCAACTGGTGTCTTAAATTACTAATTATTATTGTTATTATTATTCATTATGGTCTTTTAACCAGTATTAAATAAATCCTAGTACAATAAATGTCCAAAGATGTCCATAATCTACATAGAAAAATTTGCCAGTAGAACATGATGCTGTGAAGAAGCCTAAGGTCACTAGAATCAGCTAGAGGGGTATAAAGTCTGTCAGCTTTGGGCTGTGGAGCTGTGTTCTCTGGAATGATGGAACTCTGTCCAAAAAATCTGAGATAAGATGATTCAGAACATCCAACATCAGTGCCTGACCTCACTAACGCTCTTGTAGCTGAATGCAATCAAATCCTCATGGCAATGTTCCAGCATCAAGTTTAAGGCCTTCTCATAAGAGCAGATGTTGCTGCAGCAAAGAGGAACACACCTCCTATTAATACTCTTGATTTCAGAGGAAATGCTGGATGAGCTGGATTGTTTTTTAGCGTATAGAGTATCTCATCACCTTTGAGAGCTTGTTGTATGGACATATAAATGCATTTCACCATCCTTATCTCATAACAGTCTCAAACTGTAAAGGCTAATTAAATATTTAGTTTGGGTGATATGTAAAAAATAGACATTTCCACACTACACAACATATATAATATTTGATAAAGTTTGATAGTTTTATTAAGAACTGAAGAAATTCCAGGATCTGCCACAATTAAAATTATCGTCTACATCTTTGAGTACATTGGTCTTTATTCAATGTTGGTCTTTTACAAATGATGTCATGTCACTACGTTGCAATGGTGTGAACTGCAGCTCTTGGGAAAAGTTGAGAAAGGGGCCAGGAACAGACCAAAACGGCAGCAATAATGGCTTGTGAGCCTTTGTCTGTGGTCAGGACGAGACTGACACAGCACCCACAGACTAACTGTTCACAATAGAATACTCACTTTTACCAACCGCACGAGTGTGAAGTCAGCTTTTTATTGCAGCAGGTGCCAGACAGTACATGCAGCACCACTTAAAGTGGAACAGGAAAACCAGCAAATAAGCTGACTTCAGCTTCGTGTGGGCGGTAGGAGTGAATATAGTATTTTACACAGTTAGAGTTCACTGGTGTTTACAGGTGATAGATTTAACTTTATGTAAAGTAAACTGATGTAATGGTACTGTTAAAAAGCGCTGCATAATTAAATGTTCATTGCTAGTTCATCCACAGGACAGAAAATATAAACCAAATGACAGACAATGTGGAGTAGCTTGATAATGAGTTCACCCAAACAGCTATAAACCAAGTTGTATGTTTTGAAACTTTTGTACGCTTTAGTTTATTTTGTTGGTGGTTCTTATCTCTGCTGCCACAGTAGCAGCTAATCTTTCAGTTTAACTAAAATCCCTCCTCTTCATAACATTAGGATGACAACTAACATATGTTGCGATTTTCTACATGTAATATTGCTTAAACTAGCATTGTACGGGATCCTCGCCTCCGTCTCCTCTATTCTGTTTTCACTTACTGCCCTCCATCTGGATTTCAGCCATTGACATGACTGAAAACAACCTATTAAACAGGACTATTTGTCCTTTGTAAACACTAATGTAGTCAGAGTTCTTTGAGTGCTGTTGATATCTACGTTATGCTTAAAACACATATTGTGACATACTTTATCATGATAACAAAACATACTGCCAAAAGCTTAATTTTCACCAAAAAAAAGCTTATCGAACTAGCGAATTAATAACCTGAAGATTTAGTTGTCTGTTAAGAGGTTGGCTGTAGACGTGCTGCTAATGTTAGCTGCAGCTGCTGCAGGGCACATGGCTTTTAGGCTATCAGATATGGTGAAACTATTTTATAGGTTGTATGTTACCAATGCCAGTTTTGCATTTTGTATTGTAAATTTTACTGCTGCTTGATGACACACAAACACACCTTATGATATGCAGCACTGCTGAACCACAGAGTGACTTGTTTTGACTGATGATTTTGTCCGACCTGGCTTATGTACTGATGATTTTTTTTAAGGTTTATCATTTACCGAGAGCCTCTCTTCTCTCACAACAAGCTATGGCTTGTGTTTTTTCTACAATACATTTGCAGTATTTTTGCAGGGCGTGTTCTTTTGTTGTACTTCTGTCTCACGCATGTGTGGCTGGTGCTGGTTTTCCTCTCATTGCAATCCATCACGAGCTGGGCTTCATTTCAGGCTTTAAAAGCAGCAGCAAACCACAGAGGTTCCAAACTCCAAAAGTTCTACTCCAAAAGTAATTATCAATGTTCTCATGTCATTTGTAAAGTTACAGGATTTCATAGATGTTGCATGTTCGAGTTCTGGTCTAATGTCTCAGTGTTTGTTCTTTGGAGGGAAGCTGGATGGGTTTAAATAAATGTTTTGAATTGAGCAGTAATTTAGAAAGGTGTACATTTCTAAAGCAGCAGCTCCTTCAGGTACTAAAATATGGTGCCCTGTTTCTTAGATTCAGTTTTTGCATTCAAGATGTGCATCAGAAACACTGGTGAACACATCCCTTACTGCCAGACCCAGCTTGATATTGGAAAACAGAGTTAAGGTTTAGGCTAAGGTTTATTTATCTATATAGCGCCTTTTACAACAGATATTGTCACAAAGCAAAAAATAAAAAATAAAAAAAGCAAAAACATTGAAAGCGCTCAGACATTTGAGCTAGACTAAAAGCTAGTCCCAGCCGCCCCTCTCTACCATCTTTTCCTATCTTCAATGTCTGCTTTCTTGACAGTACACTTTTTGAAACATTTATGTGGAGTTTATGATTGTAAAGACTCCATTCTAACTATCCAGAGGGTTTACCACTGTGCATATTGTGGAATTGTACCTTTCACTCGAGGAAAGCTCTGAATGGGGCTATGAGTAATCTACATACCCTGACATTTTTTATTGTCACCATCTCAGCTGCTCAGAACACATCTCTGACATGCTAAATTCAGCAAACGAACATCTGTTCAAACATGCCAAGCCAGTTCTGAAACAGCTGAGATGACATGGTCACATGCACTTTTGAGCAGACTGGGACGTTTTCAAGAAAGCTGGAAAATACAGCATTAGTCACTGACTGCATTAGCATAGACAATGTGACTTCTTTCAAGACCATCACCACACATGCTAACCAGAGGTTCATGCACCCAGAATACTGCCATCAAACCTTCTGACCCTCCCACTCCTGTCATAGCATTTCACCTCCTCCAAAATACTCAATATCTTTTTCACTGAGGTAGTCAGATTACTGAACATACTGGTGCCCCCCTGCATCTATCTGGACTGATCTAGACCTGAGATGTTGGTGCTGTTGTCCCACCACTTCAAGTGATCACACAGGTTTGTTGACCGCGGAGTGGGGGGATCCCAGTATCTCAAGGGTGGTCTCATGTCTATGTTACCTTCTGGTTCTCTCCTTTTAGTTTAGCCTTTTATATATAGATCTGCCGGAGTCACCAACCACACTCTGAAACAGTTTTTATCTGTTCCTGAGATAATCACTGCCTTCCTGTCCTGCTGAACGCTGTTGGAGGACTGACCATCAGGGCCTCCTCCCCACCCAACACCAGCCAGCTCTTCTGTCCATTTGTGTCAACTGCTACACCCTCAGTTACATTACTGTGCCATCCAGATGTATGAGCACTGAGATAGAATGGGCCTGTATTAGCTCACGCCCACTTTACATAAAGCCTCAGTCACTATTAATCTATAAATACTGTTGGACCAGAGGAGGATGGGTCTCCCCTTGTGAGTCTTGGTTCCTCCCAAGGTTTCTTCCTCCAGTCTGAGGGAGTTTTTCCTCGCCACTGTTGCCTCCGGCTTGCTCACTGGGGGATACATGTTCTAACTGTCTGTTTTCAAAACTTCTGTAAAGCTGCTTTGTGACAACATCGTTGTAAAAAGCGCTATATAAATAAACTTGAATTGAATCTAGACCCCTTCCTTCATCCACCACAGTCTGTCACACCCCTTTACCATGACTGCACATTTGCACTTTATTTTTCTAACTTACTGATTCTGCTATGAATCTTAGCCTTGTGGTAAACGTTACAGTTGACAATGTTTGCGTTACTTTATTTATCAATACCTGCTGCTAAATGTAGATTCCCCATTTGTATTTTGTCCTAATAGTATTGACTGTCATGGGTATTCAGGTTCTGTATGTTTATTATATGTTTCTTCTCTGGTGTAATTTTTGTATGTTCTACATTTTTTTACATTGTTGTGTATTGGCCATGATGGCTGAATAACATTTTGTTCCAATGTATATAAGTTATATTGAAGAATGACAATTAACAAAAAACTCTTGACACTTGAGCTTTTGCTAAATAAGTTGAGAACAGTTTTGGTTCACCATTGCCCTGACTGTATGTTTAGCACCACTTGATTGAATATGAATCAGTATTTGCTTGTATCAATGAAATTCGAATGAAATCACTTGGTACCCCTGCCATAACTAGAATGCTTGTTTCCGTTAGCACCCCTATGAGATTTAAGTTGTATGTTAGTCATATGCTACCAGCAATTCACAAATTCACAGGCATCTGAAGTTTGTAAATTAAATACATAATACATATATTTTATCTGGCACTTGGCATTTGCTTGAGGCACAGAAATAATAACATATTGTACCTTAAAGCAGTTTCTCCATCAGAGCTGCTATTTCCATTTCTAATCTGACTGAAACTCTTTGATAAGCCTAGAGTTAAGTTTACAATAATTAGTTTGCTTTTTGTTAGCTGTTACAAACAAGAATCTCTGTAAGATAGCGTGCAAGAGAGAAGCAGTGATTCACAGTGCAGCTACACTGGAACGTCATGACATGTTTCAGCCATAATTCAGCAAAAGTGAATTAAAAGGAACTTTTGCTGTCAGACTTGTATAAAATAGGAAGTGATTTCAAGAGGTTTACAGTCCTGTCTATAATTTACAGCTAATGACTGACCTCCAAGCCTGGTCTCTTTGACTTCTGTCATCCAGTGCTAGAGGAGGTCAATACCTCTCTGCTCTCAAACTTTAAGCTTCAATGGATCTTCTAGCTTGGATCAATTCTATGCCAGAAGAGGCAAAGAGCAGAAATCTATGAAACAATAGCAGTCATTAAAGTGGAAAGAAAGCAGAAGGAGTGCGATCAATAGGCATCTACTGCTGCCTTTCCGGACAGACTCAGCTTAGCTGCTCCGCAGTGTAGAGGGAGGAGGTTGGGAGTGGGGGATAACTGGTTTTAAGTACTTAAAGGAGGAACACATGGGTATAGGTTGGTCACATTTTTGGTTTGTCAGGTTTTATAACCACATGTCATGGACACTGTGGTTTATGCAAAGGTGTTCATCTAAAGACTAATACAGCAGAAGCAAAAAACATTTACCCAACAGAGGTAAAAGATTTGAAAATAAGAATTCATTTTACTCTTCAAATTTTTCAGATGCACTTCTCAGAATTACTGTTTACTCTGATCAAAGTAATTTGCTTCTCAGCAAGGGTTTATTTCTCACTTTACAATAACTTAATTTGATTAGGATTCTTTATGAAACTGTGTACCACAATGCATCATGATATCAAATATTTCAGCACATTTTGATTATTGTGGTGTACAGACACTACAGAATAACAGAGCTACCATATGAAAGTCATTGGCCTTTTTTGAGAAACACCAACCAAAAAACATACATTTCATAGGTTTCTGTAGCCCATCTGTTGAAAATGAAATGAAAACAGACCACCATAGGACCACTGCATACAAGATGCACAGTCCATTTAGTGTTCCCGCTGGGTGGAGAACAGTTTATCAACAAAAAAGCTCAACAGGGCTCCTACTGACCACTGATGAAGCTCTAGCATTTGACTTTGCAGAAAAAAGGTAGGTACAGTCTCGAACTCTACATCTACATGGAGAAAAAAATGTGGCCACTGTGGTGTGTACAGCACTGCTGTGCCTAAAACACTTATACCAGTGCAACACCCACTACCTTGTTAACTTTACTTCTGTGCTGAGAGCCATCCACCACTTAAATAATATCTTGTCAGAAGTGGTCCCATGGTGGTTCTTTCCAATGATGGAAGAGGGGCTAATTGTGCAGGGACATGTAAATCAAACCATTTGTGGTTATATGGTGGATGTTTCTGAAAAAATGGCCAAGGAGTTCAAGCATGTCATGCTCATCTGTTTTTTTCCCTCTGAATTTACAACCAAATCAAACTAAACTAATATTTCAGTTTCAGTATTCATTCTAATCAATTATTAATGCAGTCGATTCGCCTCATTCATATTGATGTATCGTGATGCGTAATTGCACCTCAAATTTTCAGTGAACATCATCTAATATTTATCTTGCAAACTATAATGAAGTTGACTCTGTCAGTGTACAACTTTGAGCACCCTCTGGTCAAATGACATAAAAATCCTCTACAGAGCACACTTCTGCACCCAGAAACACACAATTACTGTTTACTTATTGAATTTCACACATTTGGGTTTGCTCATTGTGGAGAATGTGTTCGCATGTAACTTATTTTCACTTAGAAGATCAACAAAACATGTCAGGGCTGTTCAAGTTTATGTTCGAAAAGTTTTTCTGCATAAACGCCGGCTCCATGGAACTCCCTAGTCTAGATTTTCTATCAGGTTGTTATTGTTACTGTTACCGCCTGGTTATCACATTATAATGCAGGTTTTAATGAAGCATTATTCGTACATTATTTAATGAACAATTGGTGTTATTATTATTTTTTGTCACACTTTACATTCTCTGTTATTCACAGATGCAGCTTCAGACTTTCACTAGACTCAGTGTGATTAGGTGAGAAATGAAAACAGATGGGAAAACTGAACAGGCATATTGTTTTGAGAATAAATGTGAGACACGCACTGATTTGTTGACGTGCGGATGGCTGAAGGGAAGAGACGTCTTGTTTAAGCTACTGTGGTGCTCATGTTAAACAGACGCAGCTTGTTTTTCTAATGAACACTGTCGAGGCATGCCATAATGTGAAAACGATGGATTGAAAGGCTCACAATCATATCTTCGTGGTGTTTTGGGACCCTGCTGACACCTGAAAATTGATATTTATATTTGTCTTGTTTCCACTTCTCCTTTACTTGATTCATACGCCGTTCATCTTTGACATGAATTTCATTTTTCTTCCTTAAGATTATATGTCAGGGGTATCTGGCTAACCTGACACAGTGAATTAGGGTCCGACTATATCATTTGGCCAGCCAATAATAAAGTCCCATAGGTTTATCGGTGTTAGTGAAAACACCACCTACAAATAACTTTTGTATTATAAAGAACACAGACCAAAAAGCACACATAGCTACTCTTAGCATGAGGATATTGTCAGGATTACATATTTCTATGAAGAAAATTGTTGAAAAAAGTCAGTGACTTATTCACAGTTGACACCAGAACAACTCGTCTTGCTTGTAGCAGAGATAAGCTGCATGCTGAGTATAAAAAATGCAGAAGTTAAAGAAAGTATAAGGAGGAGCAGAGCTGAAAGACTGGGGAACAATGGCGATTTCCTTATTGTTCTAAAACTGCATGTAGCCAAGACTATCTAACTGCCCACAAAGAAACGCAAACTGTTAGCTTCCCGTGCTAATTGATGCTTGTGTATTTATGTATTTCTGTGTTTAAAAACATGATCAAATCTCTCAGACACACTGATCAGAAAGATGGCTGATGGGCCTCCTGGAGTTTGTTTGTTTCTTTTTTCATGACAGAAGAAACAAGCAGAAGCCGAGCCTTGAATTCCCTTCACTGGCATCTGAAAAGACTTTTGGAATTGCTCTCTGTGATGTATTTTCTGTAAAATGGCTTGTACCCAGTGTGTATGTTGTTGTAGCTGCAGGGCTAAAAAGAAAAATAATGAATTAATCATTGCTGCTACCCAAAGAATCAATTTCTCCATTTTGGGATGTGAAACACAGCTTACATGTTGTTTGCTGCTACACATTTCTACCAGAGAGGTCTCCAAGTCGCAAAAGCTTACATAGTGCAGCCCAGTGTTTCTCAAACATGGGGCCTGAGGCCCACTGCCCAGCACATTTTAGTATTTTCCTTAGTAACTCAGTAATACATTTAATGAGTTAATGAGACATGTTTACAAATCTGATTACACTAATAAGTGCAGGGCTGTGGGTCACCAGGAGCAGGGTTGATTAATGTAGCCTAACTAAAACGCTCATTAGTCTCATTAGTTTTATTTTGACCATATAAATATTATATTGATGAATATTGTTACTAAAATATTTCTATCTTATTATTTGTTTGTAATATCTATGTTTTTTAATTATGATTTTTTTTATCATTGTTATTTTACATCATTTTAAAACAACAGCTGACCTTTACTATGTGTCAAAATGTTATGAAACAGAAAATTAGTTAATTTAGTTTAGTTTAGTTTAGTTTAGTTTAGTTTAGTTTGTCAAAATGCGTACATCCATTGACACAAACCATAATAATAATAATAATAATAATAATAATGACTAAACAAACTTTTCAACTGAATATGTGTATTCTGAAGTTTATTTTGACTACACTTTTGAAGACTTATCCAATTCTTTCAATTCTGTGTATAGACAATATAGAAGAATATAAAATAGATTTTTTTAAATTACTTGGAATTAAATCCTGTTACATTAACTTAATTAATTTAATGTTGTTCTGAAGGACATTTCACAATAGTAACAAATCACATCATGTACACATACAGTTTCCAAACTGCTGGAGTGAAAACTCTCTACACGGCAGGATATAGTCTCTGTGTCAGCATGCCAGAGAAAACTCCTTATCCATTAAATGAAGTCTTTCAGCCATTTTCTTGATCAAAGACAGAAGACTTGGCCAGCAGGGAAAAAGACATATTCACAATCGTTATGAAACAACACAAAACAAAATAAACCACAGCACCGTCACATCAGTGACCAAACACATAATCCTGATTATTAGAATTTCAAGCTCATTTAAATTGACATCAGCCCCAACGTTTAATATGGGTCGAGCCCCGCTGTGTGTGTGTGTCTGAGACGTAATGGTAGAATATCAAGGCTCCACAGTGTGTACATGCAAACTGACACATGTGCTCCAGGCAACAGCTTCACTTTCCAGGTCCCTGTTTGGCTATGCATAGCTTTGCATCTCATAACACTGAATTATACCCAGTGGCCACAGAAAGAGAGCAGAGCCACACCGCAGCTCTGTTGAGGCATAAAATGACTTTGCCGTTTCTGTTGCCATTCAAATATCACATCGCATTATGTTGTGCTCTTGTTGGTCGTGACACAAGAGGAGTCCTTTTTGTTGGTGTGTAAATTTCATACCCATCCGTATAGAGGAAATGAATTTTAGGGCTCATTAAAATGGGCAGGATTTTGAGGGGAAAGGGCAGTGGATTGCTTTGGCTTCGTTGGTGCTATTAAAAGTTTACTCAGCCTTAGCTGTGGGAGACAACTCTCATACACCTAGCTGAGATGAAGCCCAGAGAGGATGGGGAGTCAAGTGTCAAGTGTAGAAGGTGGGGAGACAAAGAGAGAGTGAGAGAGAGAGACAGTGAGAGAAAGAGAGAGAGTGAGAGAGAGAAGGGAGTGTGCTTTCCTCCAGGCTATTAGGAAGTCAATTAATTGAACATGTGAAGGGAAAAGCAGCTGCTTATCAAAAGACACTTAAGCAGAAATGGGCGTGCGATGCAAAGGAAGATAAATGTGCGTTTTCTCTATTTTTGGTTAATGCAGTTTGGCCCAGCGCTCAACATAAGACAGAGTGTCTGCTGGAGTCTAGCGGAGCTGCACCAAACTGTCCAACCATAGAATGAAAAAGAGCATTAATGCACATTTGTTTAGTGAAAGCTAACGAGCCTACAGAAATAAGGCCGAACGTTTACTCATTAACCAACATCTAATACTTCGTTCTTGTGTTCGTAAACAGGTTAGAACAGAATGCAACAGAATGCTTAAATAGTTAATTTTACATATTGTCACTGTCCAAAAAAAACAATATCTTCAGAACAGTAACTTTACAAGGGAGGCCAAAAATCTTCTTTACTTTTTATTGTGAGTTAATATATGTAGGTTTCATTCTGAAAGATTTTGGAGCATTTTTATTGATCCATGAGAAACTTTCACGGGATATAAAGATCAGCTGTTATGGTCAAATGATATAGAAAAAATGACAAATTTACAAAATTGGAGATTTTCTTGTTTGGACAGAGATGATATATAGAGATGATTGATCTATGTAATTTAATAGTAGCTTAAACCCAGCACTTGTGTTTGTATTGACAAGCACAAGGTATATTTTCATTTTATAGGGAAATCTCAGGAAAGAGATCACCTAATGGTAGAAAAATAAATGAGTGTGTAAATCCAATATCAACTTTGTTTGAAAACACTTAAAGCTGGAGTGGGTAATGGTGTAGAAGCCATACAACCAAAAAAAATCCAACCAAAAAAAAAAACCTACGTAAGCCACAAGCTTTGTTGGCTACAAAATCCCCCATAAACAAAATAAACCAGATTATTAATTAGCTGTTCAACAGAAACATTGGTTACACAGATGTTTTGTTATATCCAACCTCTTTTTCTTTGTAGCCGTTTGTACATCTCTCTGTCTTTTAGTTATAATGGATTCTGCACATGTGCAAATGAGCACACCTGCAGAGTTGGCACATGTAGGCAGGTCGTAAGGTAGGCAGATAGGCAGGAAGGCCGGGGGTAGGTTGTGAGGTAGGCAGGCTTTTTTACAGTCCTGTGGCCTCCACAGATAGCTTTTTTCTTTTTGTATTCAGAGCATTTGAATTATTGATTGCTACCGGGATGTAAAGAGTATTTTATGAAATGGAACATAAAAATGTTTCTAAAATAAATGCTGTAAAAAGTGAGATAATCAGTTTTTAGGCTTGAAGAGTTTACAGTGCAGCTTTGGACTGGGGATGTCAAATATGCAATACAAAAGCCTAAAATGCTAATCTGCTCCACAGAATCAAACGCAACATTTCAATATTTAACACACTGCTTTGTTTGCTGTTCGGTAAACAAGTTACTTACAGGTTTATCAATCAAATTCAGAGTCTGATAACTTGTATGTCTCAGGTTGGCTCGTCACAAACACTGTCAGTGTCAGGTTTTCCCATTTGACATGCTGTAAATGAGATTTCTCTTCTGTGGTGCAAACACTGGGGTTAATGAGAGCCAGTAAAGGAGCATTGATTGTGCTTCCACTTTAGATGGACAATGAAATTTAAGCTACATTCACCCTCAGCTACACTCTTCTCTGTCTCCATGAAAGCCCACGCAACCCATTAGTCTCTGCCCCTCGATACTCAAACATCCCCACTGCAGGCCGAGTCTCCGCTAACTAGCAAAGAACAGCAAAAAGTACTAGATTTAGAAACAGTGTTGCTGACTACGTACAACGCCGAGCAGCTAGCCACTAAATGTCGCTAATAGTTGATGTCATGAGCTAATTAGCATAGCTGGGTGTCATCTGAATGATCCTAATTCAGATGCTCTGCATCTGCAGGAATGAAGTGAACTCTTTACTTTTGATGGTGAGTGATAAGATGCGATATCACTGACAATAAATTGTTTAAAACAAATTAAACTAAAAAAGTCCCTGGTAGCACATGAGCAGTTGCGCCTACAAAATATGCTGCTCTGCCTCTCTGACATTCCTCAAACAGAGAAGACACAGAGAGAGGAGTGCCTCTCTCGGGGCAGCCAAGATTTGTCCAGAAACTCACTTGGTTTGTCTGTAGGAGCTTTTAAGAAAAACACTGTCACTACATAGGTGGTTAAATAAACAGCATGGCTCATATGTAACACTCACACTGACCATATGCTGACTATACATCTGAAAGCAAACTAAAAGTAAACTTAAAGTTAACTTATGAGTTTAGTATTTTAACAAGGTAAATTATTATTTTGTGATACAAACTCATGCTGCCATGCTGCTGCAATATATAAAGAAGCTGAAAACATTGTACACATTTTTTCTCCTGTACCTTGAGGGAATGGACTTCCATACTTTTTACTGTCAAACACAAAAATCCATTACATAATAATGTTTTTCATTGCAGCCCATGTATTTCATACCCTTTGGCCTACAGAGTGTTTGAGGAGGAGCTGTAAGACCAGGGTTTTTGTTTTTTCTTGCTGCTGAAGATGATCTTGTAGGCTACTGAAAAGCTGCCAAAAAGTAATCAGGCCTTCAGAAACCTACTGAAAGCCCAGTGCTGAACATTCCAGGATAAAAAAATATGCGTATACAAGTTGTTGAATAGTGTTTTTTCAAGTTCAATCTTATAATTGAAATGAAAAGTTGACAGTAACATTTGGGAAGATTTGTGACCTTACCTCGCAACAGTAGTAATGTTGTTTATGTAACTATGAGGGATGTCAGTTGCTGACCTACATTTTGAGATTGTTTTTTTCTCTCCTGCACCACTCACTGCCCACAAGTCCATTTAAATTCATACAGTGCTCTTCGTCCATCTACTGAAAGAAAGTGAATTGAAAACACAAACAATGTTCTCTTCTGGACTGGAATTGATGTAGACTATGTTTCCACTTCAGAGTTCTGTTAGGTCAAGCCTATTTCTTTCAAAGTGTATAAGTGGAAGGGCTTGATGCCTGCCTACAGTTCAAAAACAACCTCAGTAACGATCTCTCTGTCATTTGGACCCACCATTCTCTTTGATCACCAATTACCGGGACATGTGAATGTTTAAAATCCAGTACAATCTCAGCATCATTTCCATTATTAAAAGCTTCAAATCAGCTAAAACGTACTCTAAGGCATTGTTCAGATTTATCATGCATTCTTGTCTAATTTGTCCCTGACTCAACACAGGAACACAAATTCATGCAATGTTTAATGGTACCGGCACAGTATCTTTCATTTGGTCAATTTTTAATGACCCACATCAGCTGAATAATGCAAAGGTTGCTGTAAAGGCAAAAACAAGTGGGTGACCTCTAAATAATAAATTGACCTAGGAATAATCAAAGTTTAGTGGGGCACCGCAGTGTGAAAGTTTTCATACACACTAGCACTGTTTTATTCCCTTATATCTGGGATACCATGGAGAGATGTAGGCCAGCGTTTCCTGTGGGTGTCATCACATCTAAATCCTCAGCTTTCACAAACTTAGCGACAGTTCTGTTGTTCAGTAGAGCAGTAAGTCAGACATAGGCACAAATCCTACAAGGAGTGTGACTCATTATGCTGAGTTATGGGTGTTCATGATTGCTAAGGTGCTTGCCATGAAAGGAGTGCCAAAGGAAAATAGTTTGAGTGTGCTTTACTTTGATAACAGGAAAGCAGTTTGTGAATCAGAACAGCAGCAGAGTTGCCTCAAGGTCAACTTGTGGAAGCTTCAGTTCTCCAGCACATCAGATGAGAATAAGCGCAGTTATGAACACTGCTGGGCACAACACTCATTCAGATTATGCAAACTGTATCACACAGACATACACATAATATTGATCATTGTACAGATGATGCGTTTCACATAGAGTGAAGACAAATATTGCACTCAGTGGATAAAACATGTATACATTATGTAAACATTAAACATATATTGTTGTCCAAAGAAAAAATATATGTCTCCATTTTTGTTAATTTTTATTTGTCTACATCATTTGAACACGACATCTGCCGTTTACATTGTGTGAACATTTCATGACTATTAGAAATGCTCCAAAATATCTTGGAAAGCAATCTGGTTCCATTGATTTAACTAAAAGTGGAAACAGGTGTTTTGCCGTTTTGTAGATATTTGTTTTTCATTGCACAGTTATGATATATTATATGTACAAGAAAATAAATATGAAAATTAATAAGATGTTTATAAATAACATGATTAACATTTACAAGACAATGATGCATGAACCTACACAGACTATAATCATATATCTTTTTTTTAACATTCTCATTTTATTTACTTTCTTGTACAACATAATATGAATGTTTTGATTTTTTCTGTCCATATTTATTTATAAAACATGAAAGAATGAGATTAATTGACCCCAAAATGAAGTCCTGGTGCAGTTCCTCCTTGTAGGAAGAAATTTCAGTGTAAATTATAGAATAGTCATTTAGAAAATGTGTCGAGATTAGATTAGATCATCTAATTAGGGGAGGCCTGGGAGTTGGGGGGGCACCTTCTCTATGTTATCATATGTACATAAACAATAAAGTAGGTTTTGTCTAAATAACAATCTCACAGTATTCTTTTCTAAACTAGACATCAGAGACCCCTGGACAGGCCAGAATTTTGCTCAAAAAAAGTGTGGACCATCTGGGGGTCCCTGGGGACTGGTATGAGAAACACTGGTTTAAACAGTTGAAAGATTTGAGTGCTGAATGCTGACATATGGCATTACTCTATAAATAATACTGACACGAATATGTGATATCACTTTCCTCAAAATACGCTGTAAACAGAAAGAAGGGTGTATAGATTTGAAGTGACTGATGCACTGAGTTGCTTTTATTCATTTATTTTGTCTGTTTCACTTTTTATTTATCTGTTTCACTTTTTTGGCTACAAAAAATTCACTTCACTTTATTCTAACCAGTGAAATTACTTGCTTTCTGTTTGTTTACTGAAAACCAGCAACAACAAAAAACATAACTAATTGATGTAAATAACATTTAACTTGCAGTGTTTTACAGTCTGCTGTACTTCTAGGTGATGTGCTAGGAAGTGCAGCTGCCATGCTTCACCAAGGACATAGTTTCTTCTCTTTGTATCTGAAGAACCCAACATCACTGATATAAAACATGGTTTCTCAGAAGTTGCGTTTGTTGGAGGTATGTGGAATAGCTTTCCTTCTGCAAAGATCTTTCTGTCTTCAATGCTTTCTTTCCTTGCACATAAGCAAGGCAATACTTCCATCTCACACTGCTGGTCCCTGAAAAACCAAGGCCTAGACAGAAAAAAGCAGTTTAATTAAACCAGGAGAATTTGTACTGCTCTTGGCGGCTTGATAAGCTCCATGTCGGAGCCATGGAAAATGTCAAGAGTTGCCATTGCCCGTCTTCAGGCCCATAGGGTCACTGCTCTTGAAATTGCTTGTTAAGAAAGAGCCGCTGCTGGATTTTAGAACTAATAATCATTCATTTTTGACAAATGTGGTCTGGGAGAGGGTTGCAGTTCTCCTACTCCTACTGTGCAGTTTTATGGCTTGCCTGTTAGAAGCCCAAGCAGAAAGAGCTCCTTATGCATGCTTCTCCTTTGAAGATGTGCATAATTGAGTGAGCATATGAGATAGGGATGGTATGCTTGCACTATGTTTAGTATGTATGAACTTTATGAGACATTTAGTACCCTTCATACACAATCACAGATGTTACCACCACTGTTGTTATTTCAGTAGCTGTTCCACAAAGATTCTCCAGTCCAGTTAACAGTAGGGGACTGTGAGGGTCAAGCTTCAGCTTGCATTTTCTGAAGTAGTATATTGTAGATTTTGTGTTTAGGTTTTAAATCATTATTTTATTGTACAAGCCATGCTGCAGATGCTCCTCTTTTTTAGGCCTTTGGTTATTGTGGCCAAAATGTTTTGAATACTTCAGATGTTGATGTTGCTTGCTTCCATGCATTTTGGGTTTTTGCAACAATGCTGCTGTGCTCCACCTCTCCTGTGTTTACTAAACCTTCCTGCAGGTGTTTTGCTGTCATATGGGGGTTTTACTTTGCATTTTTGGCCAGAAAACAAACAGCTCTATCTATTAATTTTATTAGCCTTACAGATCTTACCTTGACTTCCACAATTCCTGGCATTTCTTAGTGATATTTTGGACATGTAAGTGCTTTCGGAGCCTCCTTTTCAGATCTTCAGCCAGAGAGGTTTGGAGGAGCTTTTGGTCATTGAGAGTTAGCATAAGTTTTGAGAAATCAGAAAATCTACAATCTGGAATTTTCATTAGTTGACAGAATAACAACAATTGTTGGCCTGGCTAATGATCCCTAACAAGTCAGTTAAGACCAGATCACAGACAGGTTATTTACATATACCTGTTTTAAAGTAACAAAAACAAAAAGTTTAACCTCTTTTAAACATGTCTACCTGTTTGAATTTTGCATTCTCACCATCTATATAAATGTGTTAAAGCTATTCTTTTGTTATGGCAGTTATACATTGGTATATGAAAAAAGCTCAGTTAAACTATTTGGAGGTCCTTACCCATCCTCCTGCTTCCCTCATTGCTCACTAGCAGCTCAACACAACATTTTACACACAGAGCCATTAGAGTCCTAGAAAATCAGATAAAAAAGATGTATAGAAAATATATTGTATATGATTATAAAACGTTGATTTCTGTTTTGTTGTCAAATTGGCCCACTAGGGGACCTGAAGGAAGAAGCACAATTCTACAGTATAAAAGCATGTCAGATTATGGTCACGTAAAATGAATTATTGCTGGGTGGTTTTTTTTTGGTACATAACACAGGCTTCAAATGTAATGCAGTAAAATAATAGAATGTGGCCTCCTTAAATCATTCATATAGCCTTTAAACCCCAAGGTCCTTGCAGAGAACTTCAAATGTCTTTTGTTCACCCTGTCCTAAAGGACTGCCATGCGATAAAAGTCTTACTGCTAAAATAGGAACACTCTGTGCCCTGCCCAGCTCTGCCTTAGGGCAGATTCTCACCTGTAGGAAAAACTGAGCCCTGCTGTGTTTAAGTGCTTCAAAAATTTAAACAAAACTACTTTGGATAACAAACACTGTTCCATACATCAAACCATGCTCTATAAATACCACACTTCAGTGCACTTGTTTAAAGGCTCTGAATTATTGAAGTTCCCAAGGCTGTAATATACTTCAGTTTGTTTGTGCTCTTGCCACCAAGGAGTTCCTGCATGGTCATGAATGATTGCTGACCCATTCCAATGTTCATAAACAGTGCTGATATATATGCTTGAGGAGACAATGCTTTTGCATGACATATTAAAGTTATATTTCATATTGAATAATTTACTTTGTCAACACTGGTCATCATTATCTTTTTCAGCTGTGAGTTCAGCCATCCTTTCTATTTATTTTGAAAAATATTGTTGCATAGCCCTTAAAGTATTCCATATTCCCTCTTCTCATAACTACGTAATGCATATGTTTATAACTGTACCTAAATAATTCACTAGTGTGTATTTTGGCATTCTGTGGCCCTGGGTTTATCTGCCAGACCAATATAAGAGCATTTAACATTGCCATACATTAGAAAAGATCTATCTTTGTTTTTCTGCTTATGGGAAATACTATTGTGTTTTGGGTTTGGCACTGTTAAATGTTTACATGTATTACTCTGGCATTTATCAAACTGTACAAAATCAGGTTTCTTCAGTAATTTACATGTTTACATGCAGTAAAACATGTGTAAATGCATTTGTGTAATTGGATAATCAGAAATCTCTGGGTTTACATGAATCAGGCCATAATTGCATGTCTGCTTTGCAACTAGCCAGTAAACTTACGGGGTAGGAAGAGTTTGATATAAAATTTAACTTCATGCTGCAGCTTTTTTGAAATGTGAAATCACTTTATTGCCAAACATGGATTTACATCTAGAAGATGAAGAATCTTCAAATGCACCTAGTTAGTTTCAGCATTGCTTCAATAGGGTTTTGATGCCTTCTCACAGGCACTGTGTTAAAGGTGGTTTTCTGGGACAGCTCCACCCTCTGCATTTGAAAAATGAAAGAAATCAAAGTAAGGTTATACATACACCAAAAGCTCTCTTTCTTTAAACCTGAGCTTAATCCCATATAAGAAATTGGTGTATTTTGTTTACATGATCACTTGAGACTGTAGTTAAATTGCCAAAATCCAATAATGAGCATGATGCTTTTGCTTAAGGTAAAACAAACACAGACTAAAGGTGAATAATACAAATAATAAGTAGCAGAAAAAGTCCTGCTACTAAGATTAATAATCATAAAACATGCCTGAAGGAAACACTCTGAGAGCCTCTATGCTTCTATAAATCAACACTACTTCAGCACTAACCCTCATCGCAGCCCTTCTCCTCAGCTATCGCTCAGACAGATCAAAATGTCCTTAGCTTGCATAAACACGGCAGATATGAGCATGTTGGCTTGAAAATCATTTCGGTGATGGATCCCAAACACGGCGAGAGAAGCTCCAGGCAGAGGTGAGAGAGTTTAGGTCCATGTTTGGCTCTTATCTCTGGACTTGTGTATATATGACAAGGACTAGAACATCGTGCCCATCTCTTTGTTTAACACCATGACTATAACAAACCTGGCAGCAGCTGAGCTCCATGAGGCGAACCTCACTCCCAGGTCACACCAATACTGCTTTCCTGAATTGCAACTGGAGGTTCTGGAGATTGAAAGACATTGAGATGGTAGATAATCATGTAAATGTGGTCAGTTCTGCTCAGTTAAATACAGTTTTCATGGATTTGGACTTCTCTGTGTATTTTAAATAGTAATATGATTGCTTAAAGGGGAATTACACTAATTTTTCAAATGTTCTATATAATTACAAGATCTAAACAAAGCATTTGAGCGTGGTTGGATTGGTTGTGATATGATGTGAAACTTAAAGTCAGAATTGTTCACAATGTTGGTGTTAAAAAATGGGACACAGCCTGATGTGTTAGACACTGTTTGATAGTTTTCAGATAAAATTTTGGCTTAAACTATATTTTTTTAAATCCATTCATGGCAAAAGGTTACATGGACGGCATAGCACAAAACACTGTTTTGGTGTCTAATTTAATTATTTTCTATTCATTTGTACTAGCAAGCCTGAAAAGAAAACATTTAGAGGACGTGAAACTGCTTTTCAGTTTTTCAAAGAAATCTGCAGCAGTATTTTTCCACCGCTCCATAGTTGCAGAAGGTGGTTTCATTTTCTGCTTCTCACTAACATCAGTGATGCGCGTGGTTTTGACTCTAGAGTGGTCAGTCTATACTCAGATTTCAGACTCTTAGAGTAGAAGGATGGACAAAAACACCTGTGGATGTATTAGATCTGAAGAAAGATTGTGGGCTACATTTTCTTTTATCTTGCAAAGACTAACACATTTGGATGGTCTACCAGGTTTTTTGTATGACTTTCTATGACTTTCCTCATTCAAGTGGATAACTGAATCTTATCTCTTCAGACATATCTATGAATAGCTTGTACTTAATAGTTGTTTTGATTTAATTATATTTATTAAATAATGCTTGTGACGCTTTTACTTCTACTTGAGTAGAGTATGTGATAACACTGGATTTGGATGGTCCCCAGGAGGTTATCTATAAATGCCTACATTAACTTTCTGGTGGCAGACAGTTGATTATCAACAGGTTTTGGAGTAGGATGTTAGGATTAGCCTCCAGATTGGGATAAGTGATAGATTAAATAGAATGTTTCACAATCAACCTCACATTCAGTAGCATGCAGTAGATATTTAGTTGAAGGTTAGCTAAAGATACACTGAAAATGAAGTGTAACTGATTATTTCAATGACTTTCACTTAAATATGGACTAAGGCGGTTTTACTATGCTATGTTTAATCATTTCACAGTAAGTGAATGAAGTAAAGTACAGGAAGGATCACAGCAGTCTGTGTTTGTGTGTGTGCCATCTTTCACTTCGCAGTGTGCTTTAATCTGCCTTGTGTTTCCTCGCAGAGTCCGCTCTGGTCAGTGCACTTCCGCTCCTCATTTGTTCTGCCTGTGTTTGCTTGGCTTTGGCTCTGTGAGAGTGAGGGCCAGAGAAGAGAGAAGAGAGAGAGTGAAACTGCATCAGGCCGAGGCATCGCTGTCCTTTGAGAATCAACAACGCTGTCTTTAAATGAAGCAGCAGTGACTTTGTGCTATTGCAGAGCCTCATCATTATGTGTCTAGTCATCATGGATTCTCTTGGCAGTACGAGTCCCATGTGAAGCAGCAGATGTAGGCTCTTCCTCTGTGGAGTATGCCTCTTCTATCAGTTCCCTTCATCACTGCCTTCTCTCTCCAGCTGGAGAAAATGAGAGATCTGGCTCTTTTCTGACAAATCCAACAAGCTCTCCAAACCATACTGAGGTGCTTCAAGTTGCCATTCTTAATTTTAGGAGTATGTTTAGGTTGATCTTACAAATTCCTTCCTTAAATAACAGTCCAATGTACATATTACCTGCATAGTAGTATTTAGATTAATAACTGAACAAAACATTTTGGATTTGATGTGTTAAACAACCAATCAGAACCACTTACCTTGCAAATCTTTCACAGCATGCTTTTCCTGAAACTGCTTCATTTAGGATAATTGGCAACTGAGGGCTGTGCAAGACTTCGTATTGCTTAAGTGCCTTATAAATCATCATATTTTAATATAAATCAACATTTCACATGTTCACATGTATAAGGAACTCTATCTTAGCTGTCTTTTGGTGTAGTAATGTTTATTTAATTAGGCTTTTAAACATTGTTTGTGTTATCTAAATGACAGACATCTTTCAAACATAATTTAACTAAGAGTAGTTCTTATAGACAGCTACTCCACCACCATTTCGTCTGAAATCAGGCCTATCAATGGGAAGTTTGTTCCTTCTTGCTGTATAACAGCCTCTACTCTCATAGGAAGGCCATGACTAGATGCTAAAACAATGCTGTGAGGATCTGACTGCAATTAGCTACAAGAGAGTTCAGGTATTGATGGTGGATGATTAGTTCTGAATCACTCCAGTTCATTCTAAAGTTATTGGACTGAGCCTAATCACTGCAGGAAACACAGATTTAGTGCTCCACAGCCCAATGCTAGGGGGCTTTATACCCCTCTAGCTAACGCTTGGCATTGGGCATGGTGGTGCACCTATAGTAGCTGGATTAGATGGATTATGAATAAAGCGATAGATAGATAGATAGATAGATAGATAGATAGATAGATAGATAGATAGATAGATAGATAGATAGATAGATAGATAGATAGATAGATAGATAGATAGATGTCCACATGCTGCCAACATTAATAGTGTCTTGGTTCAGTGTGGTTTCAGCTTTATTCATTCAGCTAATAATGTTTCCTTCCTTCCTGCGTATATCGTATGAAAACAAATATCCATTTGTCCAGGCAGGAACAAAGAGAAAAGTCTTTACTAATGAACGCCTAAGGACAATCATATAAATAAAAAGGCTGTCCTAAAGAAGATGATGCAACATTTAACCAATATTAGTCTCTGCCCGTAGGAACCCATTATATTCATCAAATAATGAATCTCCTGGGAAGCTATTTTGCTATAAGATGAAACAAAGTACCATATTTTGTAAGTGCAGAGCAGCCTTGATAGGAACATTAGCAGCTGTAGGCATATCAGCCTTCTTTTCATGTTTTCACTGAGATACAAAAAGTTTGAAATATTTTCACAGTCAGAATGTTTCATTTCTAAACTCAAACATAATTTGTTTTGAAGGTAACATGACATTTTTCCCATTTATCCCACTCATGGAAAACCAGTTGCAATTATGATGGAACTTTCTTGGCAGACAAATTTAAGCCGGCCAAACATGAGCGAGTAAATTTTCAATCCAGTTGGATGAGATGACCCAAGTCCCCCCAAAAAAACCCTGACTGTATTTGTATTAACCCCTGTGTGTGCTCACACTTGTGGGACCTATTTTGAATGAATACCAGAAAAAAAGATGCAATTTATTATTTCAACCTCAAATGTCTTGACCTAGGCTGATTTTTTGTGAGGAACATAAGGAATAATGCATGTTTAATAACTGAACAGTGTACACCCCCCCACACATTTATATTATTCATGTGGTTTTTGGGTCCCTGTTGCTGTGTCTCTTCACTCTGTCCTCCTCCTACATGGCTTGTGTGTGACATTTTTTCTGCTCCTAATATTCTCACAGGTTGCAACATAGTTACACTTCAAGCAGTGAAACCTGTCTGCTCCCACATCCCCATATATTTTGAACTCTGTTCTGCGGGAATCATTAAAAAAACATGCTACTCATGAGTGCACTGTGTGTGTGTGGGTGTGGCTAGAAGCATGAAAACACAGGAAATCATCCTGGATTATAATACCACAAAAGGAGGTCTGGACAACATGGACAGGTTAATGACCGACTACAGCTGCAAAAACCCACTGCTGGCCACTTGCGATGATTTTCAAAATCTTGGACATCTCAGGGTACAAAGCTTTAGTCATCTGGACAGAACTAAACCCAGACTGGAACACAGGAACACTCCACAGGAAACCACTCTTTCTGGAGGAGCTGGGCAAGACATTGGTAACACGTCAAATCCAAAAAAGACAATGTATCCCAAGACGCCCAGCTTCTGCATCCATTTAGAGGAGGATTCAGAAGGAGGATGCTGGAACCCCTTCAGTCCGACCCACAGAACAACCATTAATAGGGCTGATGGGTTGTGGATGGATACTGTATAATGGGGCTGGTGTTGTTATAAACCATTAATGTGTTTTATTACTTAACAATGTTTTATGTAAATTTGCTTAAAATTAGAACGGTTTTCTATCCATCTATTAATACTGATCTTTCTTTTTTATTACAAAAAATGATAGAATGGTTATTTATATGGTTTAATAAATGAGGAATGGTAAATGTTTACCATATATACTGTCTTTATTATTTGTAATTGATATAAAGTAAACATCCGGTATTTGTGTGTTATGTCTGTATTGATTTAAAACTCCAATAATCCGGTAAGTCCACCAGACCTGCAAACATGACCACCACACAAGGGTTAAAACTGAAAACACACTGTAATATGGTCTTCATTACCTGGAGTTTTTCGGACCACATCTCTACATATTAATGTTACACTTAAAAGGAGCTCTGGCTTGATGTTTCAGTCTTAAATTCAAAATCAATATTATACTTATGAAGATGAGGATGACAATTAAATGGCTTCATTAAAAAGACTTGTTTAGTTGTGTATAAAGATATGGTGACTTTTAATGAGTGCAGATCAAGGTTTTGTGTATGATGGATTAAATTAAGAATTAAAAATAAGAATATTGTTGTTTTATCCTTTTAAATGTCCAGAGCTGATAACTCAACAGTTACTGAACAATAAGCCCTAGGGTGTAATAAGCCTGTGGGATTAAGGGGTAAAATGAATAATGAGCACACCTATCTAGTGAATCAATGAACATAGCTTGTTGTTTAACATGTTTAAAGAGCACAGCATTTGATAGTGTTTGGAGTGCAAGTCACGCTCTCCCACCCCAGAGTAACTGGGTGTTAATGTGCTCAGTCAGTGTGCAGGTCTGGGTGCATGTATACGTGTGCCTGTGTGTGTGGTTTGACCTTTTCATTTCTGGAATGTATTTACAGAGTGTTGAAAAGGCAGCGCCTCTCCAAGTTCTCGATAACTGATTCATGATGTAAATATCCATCAGTGAAGTTCCCAACAAACAGGCGCATCCACACGGCAGCTTTAAATTAAACAACTTCAGCCACACAAATACAGAATAATAAAGGAGTCGCTTCTTAGAGGGGGCTCTGAGCATTCTGCATGCAGCCCAGAAGACCTAATTACCCCGCAGCCAAAGCACACGCCTGTGTGTGTCCACTTCTTTCCACTTCCTTCTGATTTTTTTAGTTTAAGGTTATGTATCCCTGTATTATGTTTCTCACTTAAAACACAAGAAGAAATCCATTGATTCTGTTTTTCCACAATTCTGCATAATTCAGTAACTGAGGTGGAAAGATTGATTTGAGGTGAAATGGTTCATTGTAAAGACGCTCAGATTTCTTTACAGTGGTGCTGATAGAAACCAGAAGCTGCAATGTCTACAACACAAATATTGGTATATTATTTATTATCTGTAATCACTAATGAACTTGCATTTGTCTTTTAAATGTTGTGCAACTGAATCTCTTTTTTATTTGTGTAATTGACAGTATTCCTTAACTCAACACAGAAGGCTTTTAGTATAAATGCATGGAGTATATACCGGTTTGAATGTGTGACATTCTGAAATTCATGTAAAAATGTTGTTATATTGATACCATTTGTGGTTAAAATGTTGTGTTAAAATAGAAAAGAAAGCAAATCGAAGCATTTGCACCAGTGGTCTCAGACTTTTGGACCCCACTGTATCTACTAATGGTTATCAATTTAAAAAGCCTGTTTGATCATGCATATGGATCGTGAAGGGTACATATTAGTAATCTGATTTATTTAAATAGGTAAACTAATCAAAGAGGCGTATATAAACTATAGTTTACTACTGTTGCTGTTCTAAATACATGATAAATGTGTCTATTATCTATTTTTATGGCTGCAAAAAGCACTTGTATCCTTAAAAAACTGGTGCAGACTCAGACTGATGTTCTTCAAAAATGGTAGGCGATGATAATAATAATAAAGTTTGGTATCTTAGGCTAAACCCATTGAAGTACAGGGCCTAAACAAACACTGAATGAATAGATTTATAGAGACATGTTTTTGTATGTTATGAACACAAGAAAAATGCTTATATGGAGATAATCCATATTGTACAACATCTGTCTTTAAACATTGTGGTTTTAGAAGAGAAGAGAGACTACACCTTTGAAAATCAAGTAAATGCATCTACTGGTTGCACTTTGAGGTTCTTCTGCTGCAGTAGTAGCTCCACAATGTCAAATCCTGCACCCGAGAAATAAAGTCCCTATAGGTCATAGTGCTGTCTTCCAGCAGGCTGTATGTTAAGGGCATGTCATTTCTCTATCTAATAGTCATGAAAAGAGCTGACATAATAATGCAAATAGTGATTATTTGAACATCCACAAATGATAATTTAATTATTCTGCAGATTAGAGATAAGAGTGCAAATGCACTGGTGTGCCATGTCCCCAAACAACGAAGCACAGATTATGTTTCATTTAGAATTCAATATCTTGAAGCACTGGCCAACTGGAATCTTTCCAGAAATCAATAGCCCCTCACAAGGGCAGGTTACTTTTAGTGCCAGCCTCCTCCCTTCCAATAGCTATATTTAAACATTCGGGAAACAAAACCCTGAGTCACTCAGGTTAGGTGGCTGATTTATCTAGTTAAACCAAAAAGTGTCTCTAACAGTGTGAAAGCAGTGAAACTGATATGGTATAATGAAATAAATAAATATGTTAATAAATACAAGGGCCACTGATTTCCAAGATCAGAAAGTTTTTTATATATATTTAATGACTTTCTTTAGCAAATGCTTTATTCACAACCAAGCATTCATCATTGGGTAATTAATGAGCTGATGTAATAACAATTATGTTATTAAATGCATGGAAGACTTGTTGAGGGAAAGTTTCAGGTGATTGGCTTCCATGGTTGGTAATTGTGGAATTAAGTAGAAGTGCACCTCTATGGTAAGTGGGACTGAATAAAATAAATAAAGAGTGTGGATATAAGGAGATATAAGAAGGAGCAGGTTACAGAAATATGTGCTGCCTTTTAGATGGTGTCTTTTTTTCAGGTACTACAGGAGCATGGTTGCGTAATCAGAGTCTAAGACTGAACTGTTTGCAATACAGAAGTGACTTCCTTTAAAAACATGTGGCATTTACAAGATGCAAGAATGAAGTTACAGGTATTACATTTAAAATAAGCATATAATAACAGAAAAAGGGAAAAAAACTCTTCAGTTTTGGCTCCCTTTTTCAAATATAATGTACGTTAAAGTCAAACAGCTTTCAGCTGATTAGAAACCAGAACCAACAATAGAAACCAGCACCAGTTTCAGCTTTCACAGTGCCCATTTAATATAAGAAGGAGCAGGTTACAGAAATATGTGCTGCCTTTTAGATGGTGTCTTTTTTTCAGGTACTACAGGAGCATGGTTGCGTAATCAGAGTCTAAGACTGAACTGTTTGCAATACAGAAGTGACTTCCTTTAAAAACATGTGGCATTTACAAGATGCAAGAATGAAGGTCCTTCATAGTTACACATACAGTTACAGACTTGTATAACAAAACACTGGCAAAAAAATGGATTTGTTGGTGTTTGAAGTCAACGCACTGGTTATTAAGTATTGTGGTGAGGTCACCCTGTGGTAAATATGGTCCTTTCCCATCTTTGTAGAATGTGTTACAGGTATTACATTTAAAATAAGCATATAATAACAGAAAAAGGGAAAAAACTATACAACACAAGGTAAAATATCATATATCTGGGGTTTGTCCCATGTTTCCCAATTAATACAGCTCAAAGTTAGTTATTAGTATTAACTTATTTCTGTTTTATTTCCACATACTTTGCCAACTTTGTTTTCAAACTGAGCTTTGTACATAGACAATGTTCATAGTTATTGATGGCGATGGTTTGGTGTGATTTGTGTATGCATATCTGATTAAATACTGGCCTCATATTAACCCCCCAACCCCTTAACTAAGCATAATTGATCAGCAATAGACATGTTTGTTGTGTGAAGTTGGCTCTTCAGTTTTGGCTCCCTTTTTCAAATATAATGTACGTTAAAGTCAAACAGCTTTCAGCTGATTAGAAACCAGAACCAACAATAGAAACCAGCACCAGTTTCAGCTTTCACAGTGCCCATTTGGCTGTCTGTAGGTGCATTCAACCAGCTTGCACCAACACTGCCTCTCTAATTATGCATCGTCTCTTTGCGGTGCCACACAGCGGGGGACCCATTGTGAAGCCAGACTCTCTTTGTGCAGGTGCAGTTGCCGATGGCTACGAAGCCCGTAGCAACGGTGGTGCCCGGTGACGGTTTCCACGATATTATCACTGCATGCAGACCCCTCTTTCTATGACATGTTTATTTTGTGCGCCAGATGGGCCGTACTTTGGGCCAGCGCGGTGGCAGGTATTATGTGCACATCATAGAGATGAATGGAGAAGACAGGTGCGTCAATGGCTGTGTGAACTGCACTGGACAGAAGGTCTATGACTATTATTGCCCATATCAGTGGATAACAGAAATGAATCACTTTCCGTGACGTCCACTGTCAGAACTTCATTCGACATGGCTCTTAGGAAGTGGTCTTTAGCGGGCTTGACACAGAATGGACCTTCAAACAGCTCTGAATCAAACAGTGGCAGTCCAACATATATTTATAATACATACTGCAGGACTATGTATAGTAATATATCCAGTACTGTCATATATATTCTATATAAGGTAAATGTATTTATATAATTTTAAATTCAGTCCTAGTTGCATTTTCTGGTTCTCACAATCTAATTGATTGCAAAACACAGTCAGTGATGTTAAGGTCTGGACTCAGGGGTGGTCAGTCCATTGCTCTGAGGACTTCTTTGTTTGATTTGCAAATGTTCTTCTTGTTTGTCTTTGTTATTTTCTTGGTAATGGCTTCTTGAAATCTATACTGACTCATAACGAGTTGTTCTGGGATGGAGAGAAACACCTGTGGATGTTTTCAGATCTGCAGAAAGACCGGAGCTTGATTTTCTCCTCTCTCTCAAAGTTGAAAGCTTTCTGTTTATCTGGTGTTTACTGTTTTGGTATTCTACCGCATTTTGTGCAGTGGTTACGAGTCTTGTGTTCTTTATAGATCTTCAAACCTGAGTTTTCCATTTTCCTTCCTTCTACAAGTTGAATACCTTATATGTAATCACCCTAGATACTCAGGGGCCCTGTATTTAAGGGTCTTTAGACTAGAAATTAATTAAACAAAGTGTGGTCACTTTGCCTTTCCACAATACTATGTAACAATAAATTTCTCCCCTGAATGAATATGTGCTGCAACAATAGTTCTTTAAGTGTACATTTCACTTAGTATGCAATATATGTTATGCAATAAAACATATTTATTTTCCTATATTGTATTTTGTGTGCATTTGATGAAGCCTAAATGAACATTCTAAACTACATATCTTATTCTTCCTCAGGACACACCGCAACGCTGCTCATCAGACTACAGTTAAGTAATGACAGACAAGTGAAAGACTAGAGTGATAATAACATATTGAGTCTTTATTACTTTATGCTATGTAACACTGTCCACATAGCTTTTTGGGAAAAGACATATTTTTTATCTTCCTGGCTTTCACAATGTCTGCCTTTCATCCCCACTCTCTACTGACTAGGACAAAGAATAGACGCCTTATAAGGTTTGCATTATCTCCACCCGGAGACATGCATCACATCCACACTCAAGGACTGGTCAGCAAAATGTCAGCTCCATATAAACAGTTCTGGTCATTTTGGAAAGTGACAAGCCAACATGGAAAATTCCCAGAACAGGATGAATGATCTGTTCCTGTTAACAGAAGTACGATATTGTGACAGGAAGAAGAAATGTGTTGGGAATGTATTGTTGAGAATACTAAACCGCCAAATAGGACACTTAATTGATTCTTATTACAATTCAAACATACATATCATCATTTCAAAACCTTAAACCTACATTTGATCTTGTGTTTTTTGTTGTGTTTTGCTTGTTTGTTTGTTTGTTTTTTATTTATTTTGTTTGTTTCTCTGCACTTTGGTCAAACAGTTAAAGAATAAACCAAAATAAATGGTTTAAGATTGCTTAGAATATAATCTTGTATATAAGCTTACATTAACATACATTCCAGTAAGCCATGTTTCCTTCTTTAAAATGATCAGTATGGAAAAGCAAATTATGTAATAATTTTGTTATGACAGTTATACGCTTTGCATCATTATGATGCAGGATCCAACTTCTTTAACAATCAATTATGGACACTGATATACAGCTGTACAGTTTACTAAGACAGTGCTCTGTGTTCAGTGGTTCCTCAATAGTTGCAAGCTGTTCAGGCCCACGTTAATTAAACCTCCCCCTAAACTTCCCCCACTGTGCTTCACAGTTAGGATGTAGTTCTGGTTTTATACAGTTTCTTTTCTCCGCTTTAACAGATAGGTTCAGCATTGCTCTCATCTGTACATACAACCTTGTTTCACTATTATTATGGAAGATGAGTCCAGCTACTCTATGTGACTGACCATATTTGTTTTCCACTATTCCAAAAACAAAAGACATATGGTTCTAAAAGGGCATTGATTCTGTAAACAATGGAAATATAATTCCACAAAATGATACATGATATCCTGTTCTTCTAAGATTTGTGTCTGATTGTATATCTGATTCAATTCTCCTGAACAGTACATTTGCCAATATGTGATAATATCATTATAACCATAAAGATCATCTAGAACACTTCATGATCAGATTAAAAATAATTAGTCTAAAAATGATTTTGCATAATTAATATCCAGACAGCTTTAAATTTGGAGCAAATCATGCTTGAGAAATGTTCAATAGCACATTTATGTTTACAAATCACAGTTAGAGAGGTAGTGAGCTTCAAAACGTTCTTCAGCATGCATTAAAGTGAAAAGATTAAATGTTTACACAAAACAGTGAAAATATTTGCTTTTAAAAATGTGTTGTTCTTTAGAGTGAAACCTAAAAAGGAAAACTTATATCTTTTCTCTACCATGTTTCCTGCAGGTTCTTATCTGTTTTATCAATTTCTTTATAAAGGAGCCAAATACATTACATACACATAGTAAATTCATTCCTCTTGGCTGAAAATGTTTTCGTCTGGAGGACACATGAAATAAGACTCTAAGGTTATCACTGATTATCTGCTCGCTTGGAGGTGAATGTATGGCAGGCAAGCAAAAGAAAACAAGAGCTGAGGAAGCTCTATAAATGACCCTTAAAAGTTTAAAAGTCAGGCCCAGAAAAAAAAAAATATTATTCTTCACTAGATACAGAACTGCCAGCTATTTTAAGTTCCGTGGCCCTTAGAAAATGAACAAAAACACAAAAACAAGTAGTTCAGTCTGCAGGTCCAGGTTTAACTTATCAGAACAAAACCAGAAAGAAATAATGTTAAAACATTGGTTGATTGAACAGAATTGCTTTGAATGTGGAGTGATATTCTAGAAAAACACTTTCCTAAGTGAAATAGGAAAATAGTTGAACACTGGTCAGTGTTAAGCACTTCTGCCTCACTTCTTGCTTCCTATCCTCTGTTCTTTTTTGGCACCTGCTATAAGAACACAAACTGATATTTGAACATGAACACAGAGCAAACATCCCCCTCACACCCTAATAATTAAATGCCAGCAATTAACATGCCACTGGTTTATACAAAGCTATTAAGGAATTTAAGTCTTCATTTCAGGTGAGTCTACCCAAAGAAAGAAACATAACAATGGCAAATCAGAATCTCTTATACATGTTGTTTCTTTTATTTAAACATGATTTATTATTGCTCACTTAACTAATCATAGTTTTAGGCTCAGACAAAACGACATGCACATTCTTGTAGTAGTCTACTGCAAACTGAACACCTTACCTAAGACACTTTATACACACTAACATGTCCACATCTGTGCTGATCATTACTCGAAGTAGTTCTCCAGCTTAATACAACATGCTTCACAGAGGAACTTCAGTGAATATGTTTAAGCCAGGCCCCCAGCTTGTGCCACTAGAAGTAAGCTGCCCGGGCTTGAGAGGACCATTTGAGAGAAGCTCTGCATTCACTTCCTTTATTTTGGACTAAAAATCAAGGCAGCTCATGAAGCTAAAAAATAAAGGCACATCTGAGATGTTTCAGATGACCATACATTTCTGTAACAGTACAAACTATGACACTGTGCTGTAAAACAATAATAATAATAATAATAATAATAATAATAATAATAATAATAATAATATTGACCTTATCTGCTCCTAACTGAAACTAGGTCCAGTTTCTTTATACAGTTAAGTTAAGAACAGTTTATGATGATGGTTTAAGCTCCTGTAACCCGCTAAGGGCACAAGTCTTTTATGTCTTTTAGAACTGGGGCAGAAGCAAAACAAATATTTCCATCAATATTTCGAATATTGATATTATTAACAGGGACACTTTTTATTAGTTATTACATGACTAACATAAAAAAAACTATGCATGGAGTATAGATAGATAGATAGATAGAAAAAACTATGCATGAAGCACGGATAGAATGATGAAACATTTGTCCTGTGAATTTACCAATACATATCTCATGTACATTTCATCAGGTTGCTTACTATCCAGCTAGTCTGAGTCACTGGATTGTCTGTTATTATGATGGAAAAAGCCTCCGCGTATATCATGTTTATGCTAACATAACTGATAAGATGGTTCTCTCTAGGCTCTTGACCCTTCTTCACTGCCCCCATTTTCTTATTGCTATGGCCGCTGAGTGTCTGACATCATCATTGGTGAGGTGTTTCTCGAAGGAAAATTGAAACCAAAATACCATCTGCTGCTCTAGAGGGGATCAACAAGGGCATCTCAATAACCACACTGAAGCCGAATGAAAGAATCAACTATACATGATCCTGAATCACTGCATACATAAAACCCAGAAGTGGTCATTATACAGAAGGTGATTCCTCTAAGCTACATCAACCAGCACTGTTTATATCGCCAACTGAAACACAGCAGTCAGTCTCAGGTGTCATGTTGAACGAAGTAAAATTTATAAGTCTAAATTTAGTCTTAGATGGTCAGTTGGCCCCAGCTATGGAAAACAGGCAAATACACCACAACTAAGCTGACATGGCAGTTGTTTTTAGTTATGATTATTACCAGAAAAAATATTTATTTGTAAATACTGGATGTAAAATATTGACTGTCATTTACCCACATACGGCATTACAGGCAGGAGCGGGACAAAAGTCTATGTTGCAGCGAGTAGCAGCTGTTGCCAATTTTTAGCACGAGCTGATGACAGTGGGACCAATTCTAGCAGGAGTGGGTGGGATTAAAAATCTGACCTCTACTACACAGTTACTGCAACCACTTCTGTCAGTTATAGAAATCTTTGCTACACAAGGTGTGCTTTTACTGGGTTATAACCCAAATCACACAAAAGTTGGCAAGAAATTCTGCTTGATTTATAATAAATTGGAAACTGTGAACAAACACAATAATCGTTTTTTTAATATATGAATAATTTTTTGATAAATAAACAACCGTTGTAAACAAAGGTTGTTACAGGAGCAAATTCTGTGTTACATCAACTTTCTTTTTATCAGCTTTTAATAAATGCATTTAATAAACACACAAACTCATCCAGACAGCGGGATCAAAGGTCACGAGCATTAAGTTGTGGTTTTTAGCTTCATCTTCTACATACAGTCTTGAAGATGTTATACACCATCAATGCTGAAATCACTCAAATCCTTGCAAATGCTCATGGAGGACAATGTTAAATGTTAAATTGTTGATATTTTACTGATGTAATTGGGATAGATTTAAAATGATATGCTAATTTGCAGTGTTGGTTTTTAGATGGGATTTGACCAAAACATTATTCCCTTATCAATTAGAAAAGAAAATTTAAATAAACTGAAAATGTAAAAGAAAAGGTACACATGATTGAGGTACAGTCATGACTGTTAAACTGGTATATAACAAAAAGCAGAGACGGCACAGCATACAAGCAGCCCAAAACATATTTACATCAGCCTGTTTAGTCTGTTTTGCTGTTTTAGCCACATTAAAAATAAAAAGGCAGCAGACCTTCGATCAGACAAAATCAATAAATTGTGTTTTATATGACAACTGCTGATGTTTCTACATATCCTACTTATTTCTTATTACAATGTGAATAATGTATTTAATTTGAATGTATCCTAGTTTTGAGAAGAACAATCAACTGAGAAAATTTTATTTTATTTCTGACTCTGGTCAATAGGTCTACAGCACACAAGCATTATCTACTGTCAGACTCTCAGATCTTCTTCCTGAGGACATCATTTGGATAAAGACTGAATGGTTGTTGTGATGATCATTATATTGTAGTATACATTAACCAAAGCTGTTAGTTCTGTATCGGTGGCCTATATGGGCAAAAACATCCACTGATATTAATCCACTCCTGTAACTGTGGAGAAATAAGAGCTCCAGGGAGAATAACATAGTAATAGAGTGAAGTGGTGTTAGCACTTGCCTTGCCCTCTGAGACAAGCCACTTACTTTTAAGTTCCTTTAAAATACTAAGTAACATTTTTAACATGATTAATAACACTAGACCGTTGAGGGGAAACTCCTGGAGGACCAGCACAGAATTAAATATTTACAGCGCTCTAATTCACTCAACTGATAGGAAGCTGAAGAGTGGAATGAGTGACATCCCTGCATTTAAACTCTGCATGCACTTCAATTAAAACACATGAAAGGCATAAGAAGATACTGATTTGATCAATACATCCTGTAAACCATGGTAAGCCTGATAACGTGAGAGGTAAAAGCAGTGGAAAACTGCAAATGTTTTAATAACTTTTTCCAAGGACACATTTTTACTTCTGTGTTCAATTCTGCAAATAAACAGCAATCATGCATTCAAATGTGCAGTAGTGTGTTTTCCATAAAGGATAAGTTCATTTCCAAAATACACAACATTTTTCATTTGGACAGAGGCAGCACTCAAAACCAATATATTGTTACTCTCAGAACAAAACCTTCTCTCCAAATCTCCACAACTTTGCGAGAGCAGGAACACATGCTTTTTGGAAATAATTGTAGATAATTTCTGTTCGTCCATTTACCAATTAACATTTTTTTTTTAAAAACTTTAAAAAGTTTTTAAAAAGTTAAAAAAAGCAAAATGTAGTTTTTTACAATAACCATATGCTCCATTGTCCACAGTAAGGACCGGGCTCGGGCCTATGGTAGCTTATAGAAGTTTTCAGTGTAGGCGCAATCAACGCAGTGTTAAAATAAGTCCCTGTGCACCTTCAGGTGAAAGTCTGCTTTTGTGCATTGTGTTGTTCATCAATAGCTCTGCTTTCAGTTCATATACAGTAAGTCATGGCTTATAACACATTGCTAGTGGGATCTTCTGGGTCTGCCTCCGGCACTTGGTCCTGACATCAGCAACATTACGAAGGAAGTAAATCACTTTTCTACAGAGAGTCTTACTTTAAGAAAGACATTTCTAGCCTCTTTTACTACATGAACAAAATGTGTCACAAATCATTAGACATTTTGACTGGACATCCCTGCGAGTATTTTCTCTAATGAGACAAAAGTGTGCAATATTACAAACCTCCTACTTTAAACAGCTTAAACCTGAGATACTTTCATTAGTATCATTATACACTTTCATTAACTTTGTAACACATACTTACCTGATGTCTTTATTGTATTTTAGCTATTTCATTGTTTTGTTGTTAACTGTCTTTATAATTAAGTAATAGTTGTAGCCTCACAACACTTACTTGTGTCTTGTCGATTGTCGATTCAATCAGTGACATTCATTAAGAGTAATTAAGGGTGGTCTGGTGTGAAATGGTTCTAGAGTAACTGACCAACTCCTTATATTGATTTCTATACAGTGGTAGTGAAAAACCAGATATCACAAATACAGCTATTTTATTTTACTATCCAAAACCACAATTACATGTGTCTTGTGGATTTTTGGATGTTGTTGATGATAAAATGTTCAATTACTTTACAGTGTGCTCTTTATACCGCTCCGCCATTAAAGTATTTAATGTATGTTTTTATTCAGACCTATTGTAAAATGCTATATTAGACATCAGGCACCATATTCGTCATGATTTCATGTAATGACTTTCTCTGAGAGAGCTTTTAGAGGCATTAAATATTTTAGATGTCGGGTTCCTGTCACCACTACTGTGAACAGTTCTGACTCAGCAAGAACTGAAAGTTTAGCATGACAGCACTCTTTAAGTGCATGACAGCACTATCTTTTTATAATGTGATTATTATGTTCATACGAAAAAATATTAGTGGAAATCCCTTTTAAATAAATGCAGCACTATCACACTTGGAGAATAAAGCCAAATCACTGATATTTAACTAGATTAAGTGAAAGTGGCAAGTGCTATGACCTACTAAATCACATGGCATTTGAACGCTGCTCTTAATTGATTGCTAAACTAATCTTAAGCGTGGATTCTGATATATGTTACTTAATCTCGTCATCATTAGTCTTTTGCTTAGTGCAGCTTGTTCATAACCGTCTGAAGTTCTCCCATGTGACTTCTCTGCTGAGATCACTTCACTGGCTCCCTATGATGGCAAGAATCAGATACAAAACTCTGGTTCTTATATTTCAGGTCTCAACTGGCTCAGCTCACTGCTAGCACTGCTCCTCTGTTCAGAGCTACACACCTGCATGCCAACTCAAGTCTTTGACTTCCGGACTCTTGACATGCACCTTTCCTGAGATCTAAGCATTCTCCTCAGCTAACATCTCACTGCTTTTGCATCCTTGCCCTTCAATGGAATGGGCCTCTTTGTGAACTCAGCACTGCACAGTCTCTGTATTTGTCCCACTGAGGTCTGAAGACCTACTTCTTCAGAATCAGAATCAAAATCTCTTTATTTTGCCAAGTATGAGACACATAGAGGGAAGCTGTCTTGATGAGAGCACACATGCATGACATGTAACATGCTAAACAGACCAGACAGGCATACATCCTGTCAACAACTATTTAACTAAGGAATAGGTACAGTATAAAGTCGAATAAAAAAAAAAAGAAACAATAAAATATCTTCAGACAACACATCTCCAAAAAAGGAACTTTACAGGTTAATGTAAGACAATGGAATCAGAATTATTCCCAAGTGATTTTGAAGCATTTCTATTCTATTTCTATCCATTTATCATGGAAATTGTACACAATGTCAATAGCAGCTGTCTTGTTCAAATAATGTAGAAAAAAGAAAATTGACAAAAATGGAGAACAATGTGTCTTATTGGATACAACGTTATGTGTATTGTTTGTGCTGTTTTTCCACATTTGTGTAAATTTAACTACACTGCTAAAAAATAAAGGGAACACCCAAATATCACATCCTAGATCTGAATGAATGAAATATTCTCATACTTTGTTCTGTACAAAGTTGAATGTGCTGACAACAAAATCACACAAAAAGAATAAATGGAAATCAAAGTTATTAACCAATGGAGGCCTGGATTTGGAGTCACACACAAAATTAAACACACTACAGGCTGATCCAACTTTGATGTAATGCCCATAAAACAAGTCAATATGAGGCTCTGTAATGTGTGTGGCGTCCACATGCCTGTATGACCTCCCTACAACATCCGCCAAATCCAGGACAGTCTGTGGTGCAATGCATATGGTCTCACAAGGGGTCTAAAGATCTCATCTCGGTACCTAATGACAGTCAGGCTACCTCTGGCGAGCACATGGAGGGCTCTGCGGCCCTTCAAAAAAATGTCACCCCACACCATTACTGACCCACTGCCAAACTGGTCATGCTAAAGGATGTTGCAAGCAGCAGATCATTTCCGGCATCACGACATCTCCAGACTCCTGTCACACATGATCAGTGTAAACCTGCTTTCAGCTGTGAAGAGTACAGGCCACCAGTGGAGAATTTGCCAAACCTGGTGTTCTCTGGCAAATGCCAAGCGTCCTGCACGATGTTGGGCTGTGACCACAACCCCATCTGTGGACTCTCATACCATCCTCATGGAGTCGGTTTCTAACCGTTTGTGCAGACACATGCGCATTGGTGGCCTGCTGGAGGTCATTTTGCAGGGCTCTGGTAGTGATCCTCCTGTTCCTCCTTGCACAAAGGCAGAGGTAGCTGTCCTGTTGCTGGGTTGTTGCCCTCCCATGGCCTCCTCCACGTCTCCTGGTGTACTGGCCTGTCTCCTGGTAGCACCTCCAGCCTCTGAACACTACGCTGACAGACACAGCAAACCTTCTTGCCGTAGCTCGCATTGATGTGCCATCCTGGATGAGCTGCACAACCTGAGCCACTTGTGTGGGTTGTAGCGTCCGTCTCATGCTACCATGAGTGTGAAACACCACCAACATTCAAAAGTGACCAAAACATCAGTCAGAAAGCATAAGTACTGAAAAGTGGTCTGTGGTCCCCACCTGCAGAACCACTCCTTTATTGAGTGTGTCTCGCTTATAATTTCCACCTGTTGTCTCTTCCATTTGCACAACAGCATGTGAAACTGATTGTCAATCACTGTTGCTTCCTAAGTGGACAGTTTGATTTTACAGAAGTTTGATTTACTCTGAGTTATATTGTGTTGTATATGTGTTCCCTTTATTTTTTGAGCAGTGTAGATCAAGCTATAACTGATCTTCTGTCGTCCAGGTTATGAGTCCCTACAGATTCACTGAGCTCTATTGGCTTCTGCTGTTAAGTCTACTAAATGAATTAATAAAGTTGTAGCTAGAGCAGAACTTCGTATATGAACTGTAAAATGAAAACTATACTGTTTTATTGCAAACGAAACTGTTTAAAAATAAAAATTAAGTAGAACTCATCCAGAGTGTTACAATGCAGCAGTTCAGCAGCTGGGTTGCTCAGGTTTGGGGTTTTCTATAGAGACTAATAAGGGTCAAAGAGCACACACTGCCCTGATTGCATGATTGCAGGTTTAAAAAAAAAATTCAGAAATTCAGAAATAATAATAAAATGGCATATCCTGGTAGCTTAGCAGGTTCTAAATCTGTCCGAAGAACATGATATTACATTAATGTGCTAAATGTTGTGTTTTTCTGAAACTGATACAAATTAGTATCATATCTGGGGCACATGTTGTGCATTACTGTACATTGCACATAGGTATGTGTATTTAGCCTTTTTATTCAGCTTGAAGCAGTGTTTAGTAGGAGTGTAGTTGTTTCTGGTTACTAGCTTCACAGGCAAATGTCTAATGTGACAGGATCTAAATGTGATCACACCTGCCCAAAATTAAAATTTGGTGCAGGAAAGACACGTAAATTCAGACACAGCAACGTTTCAGAAGTGGCGACCGCAATCAGTGATTTCTCCTTTGTTTCCTCTCATGAACTGCTTGATTACTCAAGGGTGGAGGGAAATTTCTGATTGCTCCTCAGTTCAGCCTGCAAAAATAGGTTTTCCACTTAGAAAACCTAGAAAAGCACATCGGTCCATGTTCCTTTAATAGAAGCTTCCATTACAGTATTTGATAAGAGAGTTATCACAAATATCAGTTGAGCAGTTTAGATTAGGACTTCCCAAACATTTAACAACAAAGACTGAACTGCACCCCACTGTTTTTGATGGACTAGAGAGGGTGTACACGATTAGCCTATGCTCCTATTCCATAGCAGCAGGCTGGTGTCTACTCTAAATTCAAAACTCCAGCTATATATGGCTGCAACATGCTGTTTTCAGTTTTTCACAGTCAAGAAAAATAAAACATAAACATATAACTTCTTAGGAAGTTTGGCCATTTTTTCACAGGCAGATTTGGGGTCTCTGGGGCTTTTTATGTGGCCCATGGCTCAAGGGGGCAGAAATCCCAATTGCTTTATATGAAGTACAGTATTACAGTATTACTGATACTTATTGCTGATTTTATTGCTTATTGCTTTATGGCACTCACTGACATCATCATGAATGTACATAAGATATTATTTGAAAGCCTTTTAACTGGAGCAAACAGCACAACAAATGCCCCCCCCAAAAAAAACCCAGAAACCTGAAACCTGCAGATAAATCTGTTTCCTCAGCAGTCGGCTCTACTTCTCTAGGCTGCTGGCATTAGGTAGCAAGTTTTCATTTTAAATCAACCTGGTTACTGGCTACATAGCTTACCTGTTACATATGCTTTACGTTATTAAAAAGCTTCTGATTTTAACTATTTAAATTAAAGGTGCCTAGTTATTTTGGACTTGCTTGGGAGTGATCTTTAGCTTTCTACTTCAACCCAAAAAGTGGTAGTTCTACTCACTACACATTTTATGCTGTCGTCAAAGCACTGATATAACCCAGATAAAGCCAACCAATCAGATTGTGTGGCTGAAACAAGCTGTTGTGTACAGCCCCATTTGGACTCATAACTACAGTTCTCACTAGTGATCATATGAGGAATCCGATTGTCAGATAATAATTTCTGTATTGCCCTTTTTCTTTCAGAAACTTCAGTGATTTTCTTCTGGGACAGAGATACACAGGAGCACTTCAAATGCTCTCTCTGTTGGACACAGTGCCATTTCAGTGCTAACATTTACTGACCCATCTACTGTCCTCTCCATCCAAAATGGCAGATGGTGACCTATCAGTAAATGCAATTTATGGGTCAACGATACGCCAGACATCAACAATAAGGGCTGCCCGCTGGTCAGACTGAATGGCAACAAATCACTCGCTGAGCCAAAAGGAGAGGAAAACAAACATCTGGCCTTTGGAAAAGCTCCACTGACTTTACTTTCCCAACAAAGGGAGTGTGACTTTTGATTTCTGAAACGTGCCTCAGGTTATAGGCGGGCATGGTGTTAACAAGATGCGTGCTAGAGGTTAATGCAGCATCTTTACATGTTGCATATTTATGACGCAGGTGAGAGCAGGTCTAGGGTTGATTACGGTTTCGAGGAATGTCAGCGTAATTGTGTCCTCGGAGAAGAAACCTTTGCACAGTTACCTGATGAGAGAGGAGATGGGATGCCTAACTAAGTACTTAAATCACTCACGTAATCACAGTCCAATGATGATCATGATGATGACGATGATTAAGCCTCTCCCTGCGCATCACAGATTTGCTTTCCTTGTCTCTCTTTAATCACTCTGCCCTTTCCTCCATCAACCTATTCACCCACCTTATCATCCTCAGTATTGCCATGACCTGCTAGATTGCAGGCCTAGAGCAGAGCAGTTAAAGTGACAGTTCAAATTTTATTTTTGTTTGCTTCTTTAGTTTAGCACTGGAGCTACAGTTGTGTAAACCCAACATTCTTCATTTATCAGTTCTTTTATTCCTGCGCCCCTTTGTCCAGCTATCTGCGTGTTTGTTCATCTGTTCTTTCACGCATTGCTTTGTCTATCCATTTTACATTGTGATCTTATTTTTCATTCATATTTTGCTGGATGTTTAATATAACACTCAAGTTTAGTATCACACAAACATTTTAAATATTTGTCTTTAAAGGCACAATAACATAAATACCCTATTTGATTGTATGGGATAAGGAATTCTTGGAAAGCAGTAATGTTTAAATTATTTCAGACCATTTTTATAACTGTTACTATTTGTTACTGTTACGATATGTTACACATATTAATAAAGGAGCTCACTGGAAGATTTCTAACCCTGCATTAATCTTATATCATTAAAAATAAAAGTATAGATAAAAAAGTTTTTGGCTTGAACATGCTTATACTTATCCATCCATCCATCTATCCACCCATTATGATCTGCTTTATCCCGCTAGTCAGGGTCACGGGAGGGGGGGTGGGGGGTGGGGTGGAGCCAATCCCAGCGTCATCGGTCGAAGGCGGGGTACACCATGGACAGGTCGCCAGTCAATTGCATGGCCAACACACACTCACGCACCTACCTTACACCTACGGGCAATTTAGAGTGCTTTAGTATTGGATATTTATCAATAATACCATGATTCTTTATTCATAAATTTGTATAAAACATGTTTATAAAAAAGATAATATTGCTGCACTGCACTCAGCAAACTGAGGTTTGATTCCCTACCCCAGAGGGAACACCAGTCTACCCCAGTCTTAGTCCCAAACACTACTTTCCTTCATTTTAAATTGTAGTTACTCTGTATATAAACTGTCTGCTGAAAGTGAAAATGTAATTCTTAAACTGAGCTGATTTTGCTCTACCTTACCTGAACTAGGCAGTCTGTCTGTTTTAATCTTTTTCAGCAAACTCTTAATTGTTTGTTAAATTCAGCCTACATAGTGCACAGTTTAATCCTACGCTCTGACTCTGCCCCTTGCTCCTCATCTTCCTCAGTGTGTGGGCAATAAGTGTACCGTGTGACCAATAGGTGCTACTTTTTCTTGCACAAAGATTTAAATACAAATATTCTACTTAATAAATCCTAAGTACCGAACTTTCTATATAACACTTAAGCTTTTTTCCTTTTACAGTTTCACAATGAATGGAATAGGAATAGTTTAAAATAACTTGGAAGCAAATATTTGAACATTAACTACCTTTACAAGGTAACAATCTTTATACCTGTATCTGTTTAAGTTACCATTTTGGAGATACAGGATACAAGAGCTATGATAAGTAATGCATGATGATTTAGGCTCAGTTTACACAATTCCTTAACAACTAAAAGCTTCTGTTATTCGTTAGCTACAGTAGACTAACAGCTTCAGTGCACAACTAAAAAAGCACTTAGGAAGCAGCACTAAAAAGCAAACACCAAAACCAAATCAAAAAGGGGGAAATTGAGTAAATTAGATTTTCTTGCCGAGCTTTTGAACCACATAAACCCAGAGAGCCTGGTACCAGACCTAAAAAGAAAGATAGACTGGCTGTTCTTTAAACCTGCCACCGGATCTATGTCGTATGCATGTCCCAGTTTGCAATATTTAAAAAAATAATTTTTTGCGAGTTCTGTGTAAGGCACTGTGAACTACTGTGTTTCGTGTGACTGTAAAAGCCGCAAGACCTTTACTGTTGGGTGCATGGTCCAACCCAAATGCGTGTTTGAACAGAAAAGTGATTCATAAATGCTTATTTGTTTCCTCAGAATAACAATATTAGTAAAGGATTTAATCAATTTAAAACAATTCAATATTTTTCTTGGTTTTTACAACATATTTAAATGCTATTGGGTATGTACACCATATTGGGGCCTGTATCAACGGTCTGAACAGTCAGGCTTCCCTTTATCATAGCAAATAAATGCAACAACGGCAGCGAGTCTTGTTATAATACATTAAACAGAACAGACCTGCCACGTTTTCACCTTTTTCACACTTCGTTTTAAAAGAGCTGCGAGTCCTGTTGAGAGTTGAAATGGCTGCTACTGCCTGATCATTTCCAGTTACGCTCTCCACAAGATTCCAACTTCCTCAAACTTTTCGAGGTTGTCTCCTCTCTTGTCTCTCTGTCTCGCTCCCTCTGTGTGTGTGTATGTGTGCGAGAGAGTGAGGGGCTGTGCTGTTTGTGCTCTGTTGGAGACTGATTGCTGTCTGTCTGTGTACACAGCGGGGTGAGATCACGCAGGGCTGATATGCAGGGAATCAAGAACCAACAAGGTCATTCATTACTGCCCCGGCAACACAAACAGAGATTCATGCATTCTTTCAAGTTCAAAATCTGCATCCCTCTGTTACTAAAGCGTATCATTAATGCCTGATATGTTTGTTCAGTTATTCTAAAGTCAAGCTGTCAGTTTTTTTGTTCTCATTGCAAATGCAGTCAGACAGTCAGTGAAGTGATTTGTGGAGCTGATCTGCTGCTGTATTTTTGATCTCTTGGCATTTAAACTGTAAGACAGCTTAATTCCACGAACAGAGTGGTGTAAATGAGACGGTGCTGATCAAGTGTTTTCAGTGGAAAATAAAGAAAAAATGTTTGAAGGAATTCTGTTCTGCTTGCTTCTTTCTTCTCTCTCTCTTTATTTCTTTCTCTCTCTCTTTCTCTTGTCAGACCTGTCTCCATGGTAACATGCTCTCTGTCAGCTCGACTAAAGAGTAAATGAAGACATGGGCGGGGTGTAACTATCAAATTGAGACATCAATCATACCTCTTTTCCACACTTTTATTTTTGTGGGTCAGTTTTGATTTGATTACAGAACGTGAATCGTTATCCAGAACACCAGTGTATCAGCCCAACATGTGCACTGATTAAAGAAGAAATAAACAGTGATGTATATGTGGCAGTTTAATGTATTGTTGCCTGAAAACATCGGAATCTTGATATTCAGTTTCAACATTTTCAAAAGTTATACGTGTGTTGTATATATAAACTGTCTAAAACATGATGACATCACTGTACAAGGTCATAGATCACTCATCATAACTGCAGGAATGAGATTTTTTTAGCAAAGGAAATTGCTTTGTTGTTGGTTTTAATCAGTTTGCTTAACAATCGTAAATTAGTGAAACTTGTTAAACCTATTAACTTTCTGTTTTTTTTTTTACCACCGTAGAACACTGTAAAATTGAATGTAATTCATAAAAATTAATTTAAAAAAACACTTGGTATAACTCCAACAGCTGTGTGTCTATAATAATAGAAGATGCTGTATAACATAAAAAAAATGATAACAATTATTAACTATTTATCATCTCAAATATCTTCTTAGCTTATAGTTAGCTTATATTAGCTTATATCTTAGCTTATATTCTTTTAGCTTATAGTGTTTCAGTCTACAGCACAGAAGTTATTATTGAATTAAATAACATCCACTTTGCAGATAACAACTAGCAAACACTTTTTAGTAACACTTCTTCTATTCCTAATGTACCATAAATCCATTTATAAGACTTTATATGGCATACATAAAATCTTTATATATTTAGCATAAGCATATAATTGTCTTGTCAGTACTTATAATGACATGCATAATAGTTTATAAAGCAAGAGTCTGTGACTTCATAAAGTGAGGTCATATAATATCTGCCCATAAGAACACTGGTGTGCATGTGTTTTAATGCATTATAACATTAGGCCATTACAGGCTTTAGTTACGTTTTTAGAGCACTATAAGCGGTTGTTGCAGGCTCTGAGTGAAGTGAGATTCTCTAACTGGTAATACAGGGTGTACAGAGTGTACTTTAATCAGGATTTCTTTAAAAACTGAATTAACAACGCTTGTTTGAAGCCAAAGCTAATGTATTTTAACATTCATGCTTATAGTTTTCTTATGAACAGATACTGTAGTGCATTATAAACCATAAATGACAAGGATGCATGCTGTTCTTTAATAAAGTGTCATGCATGTAAGTATAACTAGTGCTTTTTACTGTATTTCTGTTTATTTATTGAATTCATGTGTGTATTTTTACTGGTAAAACTTCATAGCAAGAGAAATAGTTTTAAACAATGTTGATGTCTGCAAAGACTTCTGCACAGCACTGCTCACGTGTATACTTACAACTCCTGTCATAAATCTGTCGGGTGCAAGCCAACGTTTTCTTTTTTTCCTATGTGCTGATTGTGATTGTTCGCCAAAAGCAATGTTCCGGTGAACCTAAAATAGACTGTCGGTTTCAGATTCCAGTTATCAGAAAATGCACAAAAATGTTCTTTTTATGAGCTGCAGTGTGAAGCCAAAGCAGCTGCTTTCGGTTTCCACCCGCCTTTGAACTCCCCCTCTACCATTCCTGATCAGAAGCTGCGTAGATGGCCTTAAGTACGTAAAAATGAAAATCCTTTTGCCGTCATTATCAAAGATTTAAAAAACAGTTCAGTTTTAGGTTCTCTTTGTTCCTGCAAGACCCTGTATTTGTTTCGCATTTTGTTGTTTAGTCTCCATGTAGCAGACTATTGAAGCCTCGCTCTACGTTTCAAGCAGAACCTGGCAAGCTTACTCACAATCTGCCCCTTTATGAGGTCAATTCACTTTTTAATGCACTTCTTCAAAATTGCACTCACAAATCAAAATCAGTGTGGGATTTTTAAAAGACCATGGCGCGTCCAGTGATTGGAAGGATTTGCGCATTTATGCAGTTTGTAAAGTTGTGCAATAGGAAAGCATGAGGCACAGAAATCTGCAAAACTCAAGAAGAGGTGTATAGCACCTAATTATCCTTGTAATATCATCACCAATGATAAAATCACACCTCCTTAACATTCTCTGACCTGCTGGTAGGCCAAGACTTCACAACTATAGCTAAAATAGTTCTGTCTTTTATAATAAATGATTAGTTTAGGATGTGAATGTCTGTAAAGTATGTTCTTAAACATTCTTGAGCAACGCTCACATTCACGCTGCTCTATAACGTTGCCCTGCTTTAGGTTCGGTGACCCTGCAATGTTTCAAAGATGCCATTTTGTCCCATTTCAACATAATTCAAACCAACTTGGAAGCAACAACATCGTATGTCCATTTAAAGCTTAAAGCAAAATAAAACAATCTATGTTAAATTGTCTCTCACCGTTCAACTTTTTGTTGGTTCTCTTCTTTTCCGAATCGTTAGCTACTAGCTAGGTAAAATTTTGGTCTGTGTATGTGACCAGCAGTTTAAGCGCCAGTCTTTAGGGGACAAAGGCTACTGCTAAACTACTGATGCACTAAACATGAATGAAGACTAAGTTGTGTAGCCATAACATAACCTGGCAATTTCTGTGTCATTTGTAAAATTGAAGAGCAGGAGACACAGAAATCTCAGGTGCTGCAAAACACTGTTCTTGTATTAACGTTGTTCTAAAATACTTTTCAAAATAAACACTCAGCATGTCTATCCTAATTTGCTCTGTTCTAGTTGTTTCTTCCTGATTCACAGACACAACTTAAGGCCACCTAATGTTAAAACTGTGTTTAAAATCTACTTCTGCTGAGGAGGTACAAAGAGGCATTCAAAGAGTTGCCCAGCTCTGATCTACACTGTTCTAAGGTGTCCAGTAGCGAACAGTGACCCTTAAGTCTCGGCCCTCTTCCCCAACCCTTAACATCTATACAACATAGACAACTTCTTAAGCAAAATAAGGTTCCTCCTTATGAATAAGCGAACATCACAAGCTCTGTTTGCGCCAATGCAGTGGGTCTGCAGCCGGGAGTGCTCCTGTTCATAGGGCTTTACTGTTTTCAGTAACGCCCCCTCATTCTCATTGGCTAAAACAAGTACGTCCTCGCTTTTTATTCGCTTCAACACAGAACCGCCCCTCTTCCTCATTGGCTACAAGCATGATCTATCTGTTCCTTGATTTTTTTGGTTCTGCTTTCCTGAAGTTTCTTACTTTGCCGTCCGAAGATGCACGTTCGTCACTGTAAAAGTGCGCCCTCTACATTTAACTTTGTTTTATTTATTTGCCTAGTTTTTAACGTCTACCTATCTGGACACGGTGCAGTCTGTCACGTTCAGACGTTCGACAAATGATCACCGTTTACAAAAACTGTAGTGTTGATTTATGATTTAGTTACGTTTTGTTTCTGAAGTTAATCATAAGCGGCAAGACTGACATGTTCCTGTACCTGTGATTGTAGAATTATTAAATTATAAAACAAAGTAACTGTGATGTATGTGTTATATAGTTTCTGGAACAGTGGGTGGCACTAGTGCTCACAAACGCACAACACACCCACATGTAATCTAGCAGCTAGTAAAGAGAACGGAGGAGCAGCCTACTCTGGTGGTCGTGAGTACTTGTGTGTTGCCTAAAAACACTGATTTAACGCCTGTGACTGTAAAACACTACAGTAACTGTTACTCCTCTCATCTGAAATACACCTATCTCTGTTAAAACCTCCTGACATATTCTCTCGCATCGCCATAAAACACACCTGTTGTCGATGTTGGACTGTTGGGGGAGGTTCTGTTCAAACCGTATTGGTTGGGGGGCGTTTCTGCTTGTATAGGAACACCCCGACCAGGAACGCCCCTGGCTGCAGCTCGACCCTTCTCGTTTGCGCTTCAGAGGAATATGTAGCCGACGCGCTCGAGGGTACTGCGTCACGTTAATGTCAAAACTCGAGCGCGCAAAAACGCTAGTAGAAAAATGTAAAGCTGCACGTTTTAACATTTCGTACACGTGAATGTTTCACTCGTGAGCGCTTTTTCCTCCTTTACTGCAGTTTGGGGGTAAGACATGGGCTTCCATCGTTACTCTGTGAACTAGCTAGCGGTGGTTCTCTAGCTAGCGTCGCCACAGCGGGCGGAAATTGTCAGTTAAGGCCGCCCACTGAGAGGGAAGATATGATTGGTCAATTTTACTGTCATTTGAAATTAGTATCACGCTGAATTAAAACTGCCTGACCCCCTGTACATGAACAGCGGGACCACCAATCACCAACATTCTGCGGCATCAGGCTCACAGGCTTTCACTTAACCCCTCACGTTCCAACACAGATTGAAAAGACTGTGTGTGTGTGTGTGTGTGTGTGTGTGTGTGGGCGTAGAGGGCCATGACGGTTCCCCACTGAAGGTGTCTATACTTATTTGCTTTGCTCTAAAAAATATCTTCCTCAAATTTTGCTCTCCCAAATGCACACCGTCCTAGAATGATTTCTACATTTTATTCACAGGATTCTAAAATATTCTCCTTCATAATTCATAATGTGCTAAAACATTCTGCCCAATCAGCATGAATGTCCAATCTGCCTAAGAAGGCTCTCACATATTAACACTGTTGTAAAAGGATCCCTTCCAACCACACTGTTCTAGGATATTCACTACCATTTTTCTTTTGGATTTACACCATTCTAGAATGTTCTTCTTAATTCACACTGCACCAAAAATGCCCACCCTATTCAACACTGTTCTAGAAATTTTCCTATATTTTGTCCCTACTATTTCAGAAAGTTCTTTTTTTTAACACTGTTCTAAAACAATCCCTTCCCTCCACACTGTTCTAAAATGTCCATCCCCACTTTCACACTGTCCTAACATGCACTCCCTAAAAATGCTGTTCTAGAAATGTCTTACCAGTTCATACTGTTCCTTCTCAAACTCCTATTCTTCTGGAATGTTCTCCTTCATTAACACTGTTCTAGGATGTTCTCTCCAACCCACAATGTTCGAGAATGTTTTCTTCAGTTCACACCGTTCTAGAGTGTTCTCTCCTGTTTACACTGTTCTAGAGTGTTCTCCCCAGTTTACACTGTTCTAGAGTGTTCTTCCCAGCTCACACTCTTCTAGAGTGTTCTCCCCAACTCACACTGTTCTAGAGTGTTCTCCCCAGCTCACACTGTTCTGGAATTTTCTCTCTTATTTACTCTGAAATGGGGATGTTCAGAATGGGAAAATGTTGGATCAGTGTCATGGCCTTAGGGGTTGCCATTCTATCTAATCCCTTGTCCAGGTTTAGTGCACTGTTGTCTTGGTGTGGATGTGGGCACTACAGATGGCGATGGCACTGAAGAGGTGACTATCACCTTCACTTGTCACTGTTGGTCTGGGTTGACGCCAGGGAAACCTGGTGCTTAGGGATATGTGCCTATATATTTATATATGTGCACCTGCTGTCCTCTGAGGACACTCCAGTAGGCATCCTTGTAAAAGAACCTATACGAAACCAGTTTAAAAAAAAACCCGCCCCCAGATGAGGCCACACAACAGTAAATAAATAGCATAAAAATATAGTGTGGAAAGAAAAATATGCAATAAATAGTCACGGTGGAACAGAATGTAAGAAATGCAGAACTATATTCAGTGGCTTGACATAAACAGATTATCTGCTTTGATATACTCACATTTTGCTCCTTCATTTATTCTAGCAAAATCCATCATGCATCTCTATGACTTTATCCTCTTTTTTGCAGAGGCAGTGGTGTGGTGTATAAATAGCTTCTCTCCTCCTCCCATTCAAGCCTCCCACTGTTCACTTCATTCAGATTCACTTCTTTCATTCACCTTGTTTTTCTTTTATGGTTAGCCTACATCATACAACTATTCTTTATACTGGTGGCTAAAAAACACATGAATGAGTCAGGAAGGCATTAATGGTTTCCAATAGTGTTGCTGAAAAAGGTGAGCTACATTTTCCTTTTGAAAGGATAAATGAAGTGACTGCCATTTGTCTTGACTGGTTATGAATGACGATAGCTAGCATTATAGCATGGAGTTTTCTTTGAGCACAAAAGGCTTTTGCCACTGGAACGAATACCCCACTCCCACCCATGCACCAGCACTGGCCGGCAGCGGTCTGAATGATTACGCAATCATCCAATCATGAACTGAGATTTAGAATCAAAGCTTTTTTTTAGGCCCACAGCTTCAGTATTACCATGGTGACAGATTCCCACTGACAACACCTGCCGTCTTCAAACGTCCGTCCTCTTTAATAATCACATCAAAGGCAGGACTGCACTCTCATTCTAATTACAAGCATGCACTTTTCTGTAGTGAACCCCGGCCTTATGCAGCATTGATCTAAAACCTTCAGTTTGGAATCACCATGCAGAAGCTCCTGGAGAGCAGCAGACATGCCAGTGAAAGGTTAACTGAGATCTTTTAGGAGGAACTTCATCCATTTTATTAACCAGTTAACAAAATTGTCATGTTCAGTAAAATATTTTTCAGTCTGATTGCTCTCATTGCAGTCAATATCAAATTAGCATTTTTTATTTTCATCAATACTCAGTCAGTGTTAATCGAATAGGTCAACCATACAAAACTGTTAGAGGTTCTTGTAGCTGTTGTTGTAAATCTATCACCAGTGCACAGTCACAGCACCAACAGACGATCTGTTAGCAATACAATACTCACTCGGAGCAACCGCACAAGGCTGAAGCTTGTTATTCGCCGTTGTTTTTCCACTTCCTTTAAAGGTGCTGCAGGTGCCAGAATGTAACTGCTCTGCCATTGAAGGGGGAGCAAGAAAACTAGCGAATACGAAACTTTAAATTTACGCAGGTAGGAGAAGCGAGTACTGTATTTTACACACTTGATTTGTGGCCGTGCACACCCCAACCACTAAAAACAAGGATATTTCAACACTTTCATATGTTTTCGTTTGTTTTCTTGAGTAGAAGAATGTCTGGAGCAGAAGATAGTTTTCATATCTGCTGCCTTGATAGCAGCTAATCTTACATTTCATTTAGTGTCACTCTTCATAACATTATGATCATGTCTAACATTGTGATTTTCTGTTTGTATCGTTCTCTTGTAATATTGTTTAAAATATGCAAAGTATGGGCCAAGGGCATAGATTATAGCTCTTGACACTGGTGGGGACCTATGAATCTAAGCCGCCATGCCACGCCACGCCACATCTAAACACTACTTCAACCATAGTGCAACTGACATCTCTGATACATTTGCTTTAATAAAAGTAGGAACACTGCTTGTTATATGTATAACTACAGATGATGTTAGCCTGCTGTATGCTTGGGCCAAAGCCTAGCACCGCCATTAACGTTATTATGATGGACTCATTTCAGTACAGAACTAGACTTTAAGTGACTTACACGTTTCTTTAACAACCGGGGTCCTCTGTCGGAGGGGATCAAATTATTGGTGGGGACAATTCAATAATCGCTGGATATTGGTGGGGACACCACTTCAGTCCATGCTAATTCTACGCCCTTGGTATGGGCTCACCTCAATCTCGTCCATTCTGTCTTTTATTTATTGCCCTGCATCTAGTTTCCTTCATCTTCGAAATCACTAAAAACAACCTGTTGTCCCTGTGGTGTGGAGTGTGAATTCCACAGGTTGCATTATCTTACCAATTACAATGATGAAGAGAAAATGAAGCTCCACTTTTGCTTCAGATCTGAAATATATATATATATATATATATATATATATATATATATATATATATATATATATATATATATATATATATATATATATAGGTATTTCTTTCTGTCCATCCTTTCACTGTGATAAGACATAACTCAGTGCTATGAATCTGAAGGAATGCATTAATGTTTATTTTCAGCTGTCATACTTTAATGAAGGCTATAATTGTAACCTTTAAGGATTCAAGGATTCAAGGAGACTTTATTGTCATTCGCATCACATGTGGTACATGGGGTGGAACGAAATTGTGGTACCCAAGGACCCAGTTTTACCCAGACAGCAGTACTTAAATAAATAAAATAAACATAAATATATAAAATATATGAAAATAAAATAAACAGGAATGGAGAAGGTAGCAGCAGAGTGTATTAAAGTGACTGGTGTCGTAAAAGTGTCAGTGCAGTAAAAGTGTCAGTGCAGTGGTTCCACTAAGTGGCGTTTAAAAGTCTTACAGCTTCCGGAATGAAGCTGTTCCTCAGTCTGTTCGTTCTACACTTAACGCTCCGCAGCCTCCTGCCTGAGGGGAGCGGGACAAACAGTGAGTGTGCTGGATGAGTGGGGTCCTTCATGATGCAGGTGGCCCTCTTCCTGCATCTGGAGGTGTATATGTCCGTGGTGGTGGGGAGGCTGACTCCGACAGACCTCTGTGCAGCCTTCACCACCCTCTGCAGAGCTTTCCTGTCTGCAGCAGAGCAGCTTCCGTGCCACACGTTGATGCTGGAGCATAGAACGCTCTCCACCACACATCTGTAGAAGGAGGTGAGGACCGAGCTCCCGAGCCCAGCTCGCCTCAACCGCCTGAGGAAGTAGAGCCGCTGATGTGCCTTCCTGACCAGGCTGGAAGTGTTGTTGCTCCAGGTGAGGTTGTTGCTCAGGTGAACACCCAAGTACCTGTAGCTGGAGACCACTTCCACCGCAGACCCTCCGACATGCAGGGGGAGGTGGGCATGTCTGCCCCTTCTGAAGTCCACAATCATCTCCTTTGTCTTCTTTATGTTGATGCAGAGGTTGTTCTTTCTGCACCAACCCTCCAGGTGTTCTACCTCCCGTCTGTAGCCAGACTCATCACTGTTTGTGATGCATCCGACCACTGCCGTGTCGTCCGCAAACTTCACAATATGACAGCCTGGGTGGATGGGTGAGCAGTCATATGTGAGCAGCGTGAACAAAAGGGGGCTCAACACACAGCCCTGAGGGGAGCCAGTGCTGAGGATTGTGGTGGAGGAGGAGAGGTTGTGGATCCTCACAGACTGCGGCCTGTTGGTCAGGAAGTCCAGGACCCAGTTGCAAAGAGAAGAGCGCAGACCAAGTGAGGAGAGCTTATCTGTCAGTGTCTGGGGTATCATGGTGTTAAAGGCGGAAGTGAAGTCCACAAAGAGCATACGGACATAAGAGTCCTTCTGCTCCAGGTGGGTGAGGGCAGTGTGGACCACAGAGGAAATGGCATCGTCTGTGGATCGGTTCCTCCTGTAGGCGTACTGGTGTGGGTCCACAGTGACGTCGATGGTGGCTTTGATGTGGGTCATAACCAGTCTTTCAAAGCATTTAGTGACTATCGGCGTGAGAGCTATCGGCCGGTAGTCATTCAGACCTGTCACTGTGGAGCTCTTGGGGACCGGGATGATGGTGGCGGTCTTCAGGCAGGTGGGAACAGCTGCCTGGGTGAGGGAGACATTGAAAATGTCTGCCAGGACCTCGGAGATCTGATCAGCGCACTCCCGTAGTACTCGTCCGGGTATATTATCCGGACCAGCACTTTTCCGGGGGTTGATCCTCCTGAGGGTCCTCCTTACCTTTATATGAGAAATACATCATTTCTAATATGATGGAAACATTCTGAATACTTTACTCAGTGTTCCTGGAGTCTTTTATTCCTTTTAAAACAGTTTATTCTGTTCCTGCATGAGGAGTTTATTGCCAGAGCACCCTGACCCCACATTCTCCAGCAAACACCAACTCCTCTTTCTCTCTGGCCTAGAATGTTCTCCATATTCATCACTTTCAAAGAAAGGCTCCTAACACCACTGCTAATATCCTATTGAGTGAGTACAGAACTAAGTGCCCCACCTCACAAATGTGCTGCCACTCAGTCTTTCTGTTTGCTGTCACACTGCATTCACACATATAAGTGTGAACAGCGCTGATAGTCTCAGAAGAGATAGCGCTGAATCAGTCACACCACAGCCCTGCCCTTATACAGCCCAGTAAACATATCCACTCACAGAGGACCTTTATTCTTCTCACCATATGCTCTCGTTAGTTACAGTGGGTAGACGTGCCAAATGACTTAAAAAGGACAACAGAGCAAGGATTTCTTTTTTCAACTTCTGCAACTACTACAGTGCAGAAGTGGTACATTTGTGGCAGCTTTCCACAAAACATTTCCATCTTAATATTTATGCTACATAAAGCTACAATGATTTGCCTTTCACATATGAGACCACACGACTCAAGCAACGTTTCAATAACTGAAAGCTGAGTCTGAGCTGTGATTATACATCTTTACAAGAGGGTCTAAAAGCCGGGCTGCTTCGATCCTGAATGGATACCCAGGCATTCTTTAAAGGGGGATTTCCCTGATTGTTCTAAATTACTTAGTTATTAAAATAGTTAAACTTAACAAAGTCATTCAGAGTGGTTTACTTTGTGTTATGTGAAACTTATAGTGGTCATAATCACAGTCTTATAAGTCTGTAGAGTTTAAAGCCTCCTAATGTTACCTCATATAAAGTTATTACATGAAATGGTTACAAATTCATAGTATAGGAGACTGTATTAGGATAATATTTTTACCATCACCTAAATTACATATTAAAACTCAAAACACGTGTAATTTCACTGGTTATTTTAGATTTATTGACTATATTGTGTTGTATTGCCATCATTGTAGGGGTCTAATAAGCAATTAACCATTTCACATCAAACACTGTATATAACTTTGTTTACGTCTCATTGATTGAACTGTGCAGAAACTTAAAAAAGCTGAATTCCCCTTTAAACCCCTGATAAGCTTATCAAATGAGACTGCCAAAGTCAGTTTGGTGCCCTTGATTCGGTTCTGCCAAAGAACGGAGCAGCTGTTCTTTGTCAGCATGTAGATTCAACATGTAGAATCAGCCACGGCAGTTACTGTCAACGCTTGTAGCTGTCAGCTGCAAGGCTCACAGTTTTTCACAAGCAGCTTGGCACATTTAGCTCAGGCTTTCTCAAAAACAGCCACATAAACAGAACTCGTTTTCTCTGAAACCTGCAGAATTCCCTGAACAGTGAAATTTACTGTCCTTCTAAAACAAAACAGGTGCTTAAAAGCAGAATTTTAAATATGTTACATATAAAAAGATCATCTGCAACAAATGAGAGCTGGTTGGATGTAATCACTTAGTCACTTTGAGGCTAACATGGGAAAATGCAGTCATTAAAAACTAGAAAGGGAGAAAGAGTCTACAATCAGCACTAGAATACTATCTATTCTGTAACAAACCATTCATCAAAAAACGATCACACGGCTGATGTTTTCAACCTTACAAATAAACAAACAAAAAACTGTTTTAATATGAAATAGAAAACACTACAACCAGGTCATAAGGACCGGCAGCATGGCAATTAGCAAGGCATGCAAATCCAAACCAGACTTTACATGCAGAGACACAGATTACACCACAACAGGGTAGAGGGTCTGATAATGATAATGAGGGGTGGAGCCAAAGGAGGAAATCATCATCAAGGCTTGTTTATTAAGTATTTAAAATAAGAGTGTGTGTAGTAAACATGCTTGTTAGATAAACTTTAAAGAAGAATAATTAGATCTAATATTATAATTCTTTACAACCAATAAAGTTGAAAGGTTGAAGTCTGAGTAGACTGATAAGTATAATTGTGATGATCAGTTATTACCAAAATGAGCTCTTTTGTGAATTTACTTTGTTAAAAGTAACAAGAGAGTGATTTTTTTGTACCGTACTCCTGTTTGGATGATGTGCAAACTTTTCATGAAACATATTAACAGAAGAACTACATGCTAACCAATGACAATGAGAACAGTGAGAATTAAGTATAAGTAGAAAAGTAAAAGTTTTACCATTTGCCATATTGCTGTGTAAATGTATCGTATTGTAATGAAATAGGTTTTTGAATACATTTACGGCATTAGTACCTATACTTTCATCTAAGTATTACATATTTTTAACTGACCAAATGAATAAATCATATAGGAAAGAAGTGTGAGTCTGCTCAGATATTGTTCCTGAGAAAAAGAGTTAATCTCATGTATCTCTTCTCAAGTAGACATTTTCCTGAAGTCATACATTGTGATCATATGTGCCGAGATATAAGAATAATATTCTAACATATGTTTATATGTGCCTAAACTCTCATCTCTCATTTATCTCACCTATGTCTCAACTGTGCTTTCTGTCTCATGCCATTTCTACTAAGGAGTTTTAGGAGAATCACTGTTAAGTCTCCTGAGCCATCAAAGAGCAACATTTGTGCGATAACATGAAAAAAAAAGCTACAAACAACAGAACATTCAGTGTTGATACTCATGGACCTATACATTTCCAATGCTGGCTCCCTTTATCTCTCTTACACAACGGAAAAGTTATTGCTCCTCAAAGTTTAACTTAAAGAGCCTTAAATTAACTGAACAGCTATTCGTCTTTGTGAAGAAAAGATAAAGCCACTGTTTGCTCCTGAGTCTATTTATCTCTGTGTCTTTAATCTGAATTGGAGACCATGTGTGTAGATGAGGCTGCAGAAGTGTCATAATGCAGTTGCTCTTCTCCAGGTTTTCTGTGCAGCACTGCGAAATGCACCAAACTCTGACCACCGCTGCAGCTGTGTGTGCGTCTGACGATAGATAGAAGATAATCACGTCCATTTGTATTCTCTTTGCGCTCCAACTTCCCAGAGAAATACTTCAATACTGCTTCTGCCAGACTGTTCATTCATTACTGTGATCGTTCTTTCATTTGACTTCAGTTCTAAAAGGCAAATGCAAAAACAAAACTTGTTCACATACACTTGGAGATAACATGTCTAATTATTATTATGATTATGGTTGTTATTGTTTTCCTAAGGATATAAGTCAGTTCATAATACAGGATGAAAAATCTACACTGTAAACATTTGTGACATCACAAAGTTTGTTTACAGCATGTTTGTTACATAGTTAGCATACAATGCATGAACAAAAGTTTTAAATAGTTTAAGCTTTTTATTAAAATGAAACCAGACTTGCCAAATTTTACCTGTCTACTGGAATCACATGCTTTTCAGGACAGGCTCAACAGGAGGGTCAAAATGACAAAAGATTTACTTATTTAGGATTTTTTTATACTAAGCATGCACACCAATTATGGAGCAGCAACAAAGTTTAGTTTCACTTTAATTGTTTTTGGCCACTTAACAAGTATTAACTTAACACTATAAAAGTATTAACAAAATTGTCTTTAGTGATGCAAGATGAATGGTTGGTGAGGCATTGCTCCAGTAAACAAGTCTTTAACACTAGGCTTGCCTCCTCAGCATCTAACGTTGTATCACCTAACCCAAGTGTTAAGGCCACAGCATATTTCTTGAGGAGACAACGTTCACCAGGCTTTGGTGCATGACACAAATGTTTAGAAAAAGAAGACCTGCAGATGGTGCGCACATGGCAGCTGGGAGTACCATACAACCAAGATGGACGACATTGAAGAGTTTTGTTTCACAAGAATTTTGCTGAGCACTTTAACAGTGACACCAATATTTCACTGCTAAATACTGAATACTTCAATATTTACTTTTAATGGAGCCAAGCTTTTTCGCTGGCTTATTTCTTTTGTTCTGGTCGATGCAGTTTAAAATTTGTACAGGCATTTTTAAAGTTGAACTGAAAAACAATCAAATGGAATTTGAAGTGGACAAAATGGAAATTTGTTTCAACAGCAGTAATAAATGTCACATCTTGTATGTGGGGTTGCAAGAGGACGAACTTGAAGTTGAGGTCATATTCACCATCTTTTTTTTTTCTTTTTACATGCATATGAAGGAGTGAGGTTTCGTTCATTTGTGTACCTTACATTAAATCTGATTATTTCCTAAACCACATCAACAAAGCTACATCACGTTAGCATTGTAACCCCAGTGCTAAATCCATGCTTGATCCTCACATTTAGTTTCTTTAGTTTAGGGCGGGAACTACAAAGCTAACATTGCAAGCAAGCACTAGAAGTCAGTAGTCTCAGCCCACTCAAGCCACAAGTCTGTGTGAACTTAATGTAGCTCCTGCAGTTTATTAAAGAAGCAACATTTGAAGAAGCAGCCATGTCTTGGCTGATGAACTACATCTTTAATTGCAGTTGTTCTGTTGTCTTATGTAAATTTTGCGTCAGGGCTGTTACATTTTGTAAACCAGGATTTGTGTTTGATGGAAGAGGCAACAGTGTTTGAGGTTCATGGTGTGTTCTATGTACTGATCTTTCCTCATTCAACCATCCCAATAGAAAGTCTCAGTTTCCACTACACGAAACCTTTAAGATGTGATTTAGCCGTCCAAACGTCCAAACCGTCTTTACTAGTACAGGGTTAATATTTTGCATGTGTGCATGAATTTTAATAAACTTTTTTGATTGATTTTTTTGTGGAAGTCTATGACGTGACCTGACAGGCTCTAAGAGAGTTGGCGTGAAATCAGCAATCAGTCCAGCTTGGCTAACTTAGAGCTTATTGTGGGTTGAAGCCTTTGTAGTCTCATTCTCCGACACACACAGAGGTACTTAAAATATAGTCATGTCAGGCCTCACTGCCTGGCGTTCAAAGTGCAAGTCAGCATGGCGTTGATTTATTTTGTTTACAATGTTGATTTATTTTGTTGTTGAACTGGGGACAGGAGGCGGTGATATTTCCCAGATGGATGAGTTATTTCTGATGAGTTTCTTGTAAACGTTTGTGTTTTCAGGGACACCCCACTGCTCTGCAGACACACTTCCTTGTGAGTCTGTTTGTGGAAAGAGCTTCTACAACTTAAACTATTCAGGGAGCCTTCAGCACCAGAAACACACACATACCATACTACTGCAGTTCAGGTTGGGTAATTCAGTGGTAATTCAGTGTGAAAACCGATATGGCAGGTATGTCAGACCAAGGTTAACAAAAAAGCAAAGCAGGAGAGAATGTAGGATACCCTCCAGAAATATTGGCACCTTTGATAAAGACAAGTAAAAATGTCTACAAATATGAGAGAAAACAGTGAGGCAAAATAAACAATAACCTAAGATTTTCTCACCTAATAATAATAGAAACGTATAGAAATGTATAAATAGGTCAAATGTAAAAACACTTCTCTCCAGCTGTGAGAAGAGCATTAATAAGTCCCAGTGAGAGAGCCCAACTTAAAAAAAGGTGGTAGTTTAATTTTTGTGATATTTACATGATTTTAATGTATTCAGTTAGAGCATCCTCTCTCTGTGTGTGTGTGTGTGTGTGTAGAGAGAGAGACTAAGTGAAGTCTGACAATGCTCAGACTGGAAGTGTATGAATCAGGACAGGAGCTCTTTGAAGGTTTTATAAGTGTGTGTGCAGCTCAGTCCAGCTGTCAGAATCCCAACAAGCCCGTCGCTCATTAGTGCTGCAGATACTGACCTTGTGCCTCCTGCTTTTGGAGCACATCCAAACGTACAAACAGACACACACGCACGCACACACACACACACACACACACACACACACACACACACACACACACCATTGAGTTATTTTCTTATGAGCTACTGAAGCCTACTATACATGAAGCTGCTAATTGTGTAAAAAAGAAGATCATCCTCATGGGGCCAGGAAAACGTTTGTAAAACATCAACATAACTGTCCCCACAACTGTCTTTATCTGAAACTGGTGTCTTCAACAAATGTCCCAACTGAACTAGAGATTTACCCAAAAGTCCACACAAAGCTGGATTTTTCTCAACTAGACTTCACTAAATATCTCCTGGACATTGTCTCTGACTCTGACAAACATATGTGCGCACACACACACACACACACACACACACACACACACACACACACACACACACACACACATCTTCTTGCATTGTGATCTTTATGGGTGTAATATGCACTTCTATAGCTAAATAGTGCTATGTGTGTAAAAAGCATGTTTCAGGGACCATTAAGTCCTCAGAATGTTTAGTGTCTTTGTGGGGACCTCAAAATACTGAGTATACACTATACATATCACACAACAGTACAAACACACAACAGCATACACACACAATATGGAGCTCCCGCTAAAGTGTTTATTTAGGTCCACAGTTTGAGCGCATCAAACTGTGGACCATTAAAAACACCAAAAGCTCATACAATCATGCAGAAACGCATCGTCTCTGTCCAATGAAAAATAAATATCACCAAAACAGCAACTTTAGGATTTTTTCCAAGCTATTTTGCTCATTTCTATTGGTCCATTCATTAAATTCTCCCACAATGTAAAGGGCAGCTGCTGTGTTTAATTGATATAGAAAAATAGAAATGGACAAAAATGGATATACATGTTTTTCATTGGACAGCGAGGCCGTACAGAGGCAGTTAGTACAGTATCTACCCAGCGCTCCATCTTATACACGCAGAAACATAGGATTCCTCTCTTCTCTGTGTGTGTGTGTGTGCTCTAAGTACTAAAGGGTGCTCTTCCTCCTCCTCCTCCTCCTCCTCTCTCTCCATTCCTTTACTCTCTCTCTCTCTCTCTCTCTCTCTCAGTGTATGTGTCCCACGCGCTCGTGCTTCTTACTTCACAGTTGCAGCAACCGTTTCAGGATGAGCGCGTGCTTGTTTCCGCGTGTGTAGCTGGGGTCTCTCTCTCTCTCTCATTCTCTCTCTCTCTCTCTCTCTCTCTCTCTCTCTCTCTCTCTCTCTCTGAGTTTGAAGACGAAGCGCGTTCAACATGCTGCCCGAGAGCCAAACTGAGCAATAGAGAAGAACCGCGAGGAAAAGAGAGGAGGAAAAAAGAGCGAAACACGAGCTCGAGCTCTTCTCGTCCCGCGGTAAGCGCAGCTGTTCTGCTCTGCGATTTGATTTACAACAAACTTTTTATTCCACTCCGCTTCTCCGCTCCGTGTGTTCGGAGTTGTGAGCAGTTCTGAATGGGTTTAGATGAAGAACTCAGAAACGCTGAGTGTTCACTGTGGATGTGCTTTGGAGCTCTGCTGATTTCTCTCAGCTGATGAAGAGCAGGGCTGGTGTGGTTCGTACGCAGTCGGCGGGGTTTCGGTGTGTGTTGCTGTTTCTGAACTTGTTTCTGAATTAGTGAGCAGGAGAGCTGCTGGGTCAGGTGAAGAGGTTCCGGTCAGACCTCACTGTTTTTACAGCCTACAGTAACTGTGCGTGTGCTTCCGTGTGTGTGTGTGATCAGGTATTTAGCTCTTTGTGCGGACAGTCTAACTGAAAGCTTAAACATGCTGAAGTCATTGGGGATGTAACTGCACGTGAACATAGAAATGCAACTGTGAGTTAAATAAATAAAGCAGTTTTTTTAGGGAACTGAAGTTAAGGTTGGATACACTAGCACTGCTTAGTTACAGTACAACACTTTTCTGCTGTATTGTTTTGAATAAGCCAGTCACAGTTGTTTAAACTGGTTTTGGTTATTTTTCCAAAAATTACTGTACTGCCATAATTAAACAATACTTCAACATTTATGAGGACAATGCTGTTTTCAATGTTTACCAGTTAAACAGGGCTAATTTTGCTAATGAAACATCAGGTTGTTTGGAGTTTAAGTACTAATAAAATCTGTTCAGAAAAGTGTATTGTGACATATAATATTCCCACAAGGATAAAATATCATCAGAATGCCCCCTACTATTTATCCTATATTTGCAACAAGTGGAATGTGAAATGAGTACATTTATGTCATTTCAGTTGAGACTAATACAATGTAAGACCTAAAACAATTAGAAGGCAGCAGTGATGTTTGTTTATTTGATGTTTGTTAATAACACCATAAGAGGGCAGCAGTAAGTAACTTTATTTGATCTCAACTGTTACTGTCTTAGTTGGGAACTAAAATAGGAAGACAGCTAATCAACTGATTGAACCACTTCAGGCTTTTACTTTATTAGCCATGTATAAAAAACCTCAAAACATTACTGGTTAGTTTTGGTTATTTACATGGTAAAGAATAGTTAGTTACAGTTTCATGCATCCGGGGCATTTTGTCAAGATAATTTTTCTAACACATATGTTCACACTAGAAGGTGGTAATTTTTAGTGACGAGTTGAAATGAACTATAATGCAGTAAAGTGACAGTCGCTTTGCCTCAAATCACATTTCTTTCCTATTCCCAATTGTATCACACAAAAAATGAAATAGAACATGTAAACTTCTAAACTTATAACAGCAGTTCATAATTTAAACCTAATAATATTACATTCAGTGGTGCTCGAAAGTTTGTAAACTGTATTTCTGCATCAATATGATGAGAAACCTAATCAGATTTTTAAAGTCCTTAAAGTAGATTTATTTAACAAATGACACATAAACGTAATACTTGTATTCATTTATTAAGGAAAAATATCCATTGTTACATTCTTTAAGTGGCAAAAGTATTTAAACCATGTGAAAGTATGTGACTTGTAAAGCAATAACTGCAAATAATGTTTCGGGTACTTTATGAGTTCTGCACATCGGCTTCAGCCCGTTCCTCTGTACCAGCTGCAGTTTTGGGATGCCGGTGGATTTTCTTGCTTTAAGTCCTGTTTTATTGGATTAAGGTCAGGACTTTAACTTGGCCATTTCAGAACAATCTGGGCTACATCAACAATCAGTTATACCAACAGTTCAGTTAAAGACAAACGCTGACCAGAAACTAGATTCATGATCCGGACTTAAAGACCTCTTCGCTGGAACATTGCTATGAGGATTTAATTGCATGTGGAAATACCACAATGGCATGAATACAGATTTTGTGTATGTCGGTAAGGCTAGCAGCAGGGGTAATGGTAACTTAGAAACAGGAGCTTAGAGAACAAAAGCTTGTGTTGAGGGGAGAATACTGAACACAGTCCAGATCTCCAAACACAGTGTATAATCCGAGCGGAAGGAGAACCATCCGTGTCTACACGAGAGTTCACACTCCCTCCTGAAAGACAGTTACAAGAAACACAGTAGCAGCTCACACCAGTCATGGCGTGTGTCTCTGGTGACATGCCTTACTGAAACTCTATCTCTGTGAAACAAAAATGCCTTTCAGTTTACAGAGGCACGTTCTGGGCCAGCTTAGTTAAACTCGAGTGACTCACCAGCTGACCTTTTCGATCTTAAACTCACACTGTCTGGTGTTAATTCTCTTCAGCTAACCTAACACATTGAGTACTGTATAAAATTCTTAGGCATCTAAAACCATTTATCTGGCCAGTAGCTGCGTTTATGTAGTGTTGGAGACAGCTTACTAGAGGGGCTGGGTCTTTTACCCCTAAAAGTGGACCCTCTAATTACAAGCATAGGGTATGTTACATAAGGCAGCTTTTGACCTGGTGCTACTATTACAGTATCACCCGCAGCCATTAGGCGTGCCCACTTTTTCCCTGCCCTCATCCAGCACTGTTCACTACATAATTTATATAGATACACTGGAGCCTTTCAGTGTATCAGGGCTGAACTCTGAGCTTAGGTTATTGGCATGCATTTGGCCGGGCTAACAGTTATTTGTTGGTTGCAGTTACTGTAGTGGGGTTCGCAAGCTAAACAGCAAATAAAGTAAACTGAACTAGCAGAAAGAAAAACATCCGCCTTTCAGAATAAGTTGCTTCAGTTGAATTGTTGTGTTTTGTACTAGCCATGGTGACTGAATTTAGCACGGAACTGAATCAGGCCTGGTTCCACCTGCCAGTAAATTTGTAAGGTGATGTCCCTTGAAACTCCAGTGATCGTAATGGTATAAGCTTCTTGAATATTTGTTAGGTTTTGTATTATTAATTAGTTTAATATTAAAATTAGGCTCAAACTGACATGGGTGACTCTGCACTTATGGCAAAGATGCAGAATGTCTTTTTTTAAGGACATGTGCGATCTTTGTTTTTTGCCTTGTTCATCCTTGACTTTGACTTTATATCACAGTATAGCATTAGGATAAACGCAAACAAACTTTAATGCAGAAATAGATTGCGTGGATGTCTTCAGATCCATCAGCAGCACACCGAGTTTTATTAAGTGAGACACTGATTAGCCATATCAAGTACCTGATGACAGTGTCAACAGCTATAAATAATACCGGGCTGCCATGTGGAGAGAGTTGAAAATGGTTATGTAAGCACATTAACACTCATTGAATCACTAATTATTAATTATTTGTATTAATTATTAGATTAATATTTTTTGTACATATTTTAATGTTAGTCCTTCTTTTTCAAATGAATGCTTTAATGCTTAAAGTAAAACTGCAGTTTACTTTATTAATGCTAAGCTTGTCAGGTATAGCAAAATTCTGAACTAATGCATTTGATTCATGTTTCAATGATCTTAGGATAATCTGTCTTTCTGAAGACTCTCTCCTGATTAACCGATAAGAGCTTTCCCAAGTAGTAAGGAAGGAGGTCCTGATGTCTGTCTGTTTTTAATGTGCAAATGGAGAGCTCCTAGCCTTTTTTCAGATGATGTAATGCCTGTCTGGGGTGTCTTCTTCTCATGTGATACTCAGCAGAGCTCATCAATAAAGGATTGCCAGATTTTCCGTGCTCCTCTTTCTTTCAAGATGTAGGAAAAAAAGAAAAAGCCAGTCTGTCTCTAATGCTACTTTTGCTCAGTCTATAACTTTTATTTGCAAGCTTTGCTGTTTTAGAAATTCTTTATCCTCCTTTAGCTAGTAGCGGGCCGTATACAGGTTGAAAAACTTACTTAGGCGGTATATTTATTAAGAACTTTACTTTTATGCCGCAAGAAGCACAGATAACATACAAATGAAACCATGCTAACTTAAACCCCTTTAGCTGAGCCACTAAGACCCTGTTGATCACTTCATGTGACTAGTATCTGGATTGAATCCTGATTTTATTCACATGCATTTACACTTGGTACTCAAATGCGTCTCCAGGTAGTCGGACTGAATATGCAAATCTGCTACTTTGAATGTTGCATACTTTGTGTAAGTCGCCTGCAGGTTGTTTTGTCCCAACTTTGTGCGTCCTCCGTGATTATCTTCTATGCTGACATAGATCATGTGCCCAGTGATGTACATCTTGGCGAGATAGATACATTTACACTGCTATAATTTAATGTGGCTCAAGACTTTTACTCAAGACTCATGAAATAAACATGTGTAAACAGGGTCATATATCAGTCACATAAAAAAAAGAATTGCCACAGTCTCACAATCACCTACCACTGTCCTCATAAGAAGTAGTCCCCTTAGTTTTCAGTGCGGTGGACATATAGATATGGCGGGTCTTTCTAAGTTAGCCTATTCTGAACATCAGACTGATTGCTGTGGTTCCTCTGTTTTTCAGATTCTAACGGTGTGTGATGGTCGGAGGCACGAGACAAATTAGTTTAAAAAATTTTAGAGCTAAAGTTAGCTTCTTATTTGCATTTCCTGTTCCACCTGAACAGTTACATTTAGCTGTTTTCGAATACCAGAATGCAACTGCTGCTGCATTTAAGGTGGAATAAAATCATTCAAACCAAACGAAAAACAAAATTTGACATGAAACAACATTAGCATGTTACTGCAGTGCTAACCTACAAACATAGGTCTATAAAGGTATGTGGTTTCATTTGTAAAATAAACTTTACTGCGATAAATACCTTCCATCTACTTCATTAGGTACTCCTCCTTGTTTTTACAGTAGCAGAGTATTTTATCAGTTTCATTTTCCAAATTGGTGCACTTGTAGTTTTGCAATCACAGACTGCAGTCGATCTGGCTTTCTGTTTACTTTGTTAATCCTCTTTTACTCTGTTCAACAATGGTCAGAACCCCCACAGGACCACCACTGAGCAGATATTATTTTGGTGTTGGCTCATTTTCAGCACTGCAGTGACACTGACATGTTTGTAGGGCGTTAGTGTGGGATGTGCTGGTTCGTGTAGATCAGACACAGCAGTGCTGCTGGAGATGTTAAACACTGCTGAACTAAGAATAGTACACCAATAAAACACTATCCAGTCAAGAGCACGCCCTGATCGCTGATGAAGAACTAAAGAATAACAAACACAAACAGTGCAGCAACAGATGAGCTTTCATATCTGGCTTTACACCTACAGGTGGACCAGCAAGGTAGGAGTATCTAATAGAGAGGACAGTGAGTGGACTCCAGCGGCACTGCTGTGTCTGATCTACTTATACCAGCGCAACACACTACAGTGTAGTCTTCAGGTCTGTTGGACCTGTTGTCAATGCCAACCCAAAGAAAAATTATGTCAAATATGTAAACTTCCTGGCCTTGGCTCATTTTCTGTGAAGAACATATATAATTACACAGTGTCTTCACACCGTACACCCACCTTCACCTTTATATTATTCATGTGGTGTTTGGGTCCACTGGACCCACAGGTAATAAAAGTGTGGAGGTACTGTGTCTCTTCACTCTGTCCTCCTCCTACATGGCTTGTGTGTGACATTTTTTCTGCTCCTAATATTCTCACACAAGGTTGCAACATAGTTACACTTCAAGCACTGAAACCTGTCTGCTCCCACATCCCCGTATATTTTAAACTCTGTTCTGCGGGAATCACTAAAAAACATGCTACTCATGAGTGCTGCATGGGGTGTGGCCAAAAACATAAAAAACACAGGAAATCATCCTGGATTATAATACCACAAAAAGAGGGCTGGACAACATGGACAGGCTAATGACCGACTACAGCTGCAAAAACCCACTGCTGGCCACTTGCAATGATTTTCAACATCTTGGACATCTCAGGGTACAAAGCTTTAGTCATCTGGACAGAACTAAACCCAGACTGGAGGAGCTGGGCAAGACATTGGCGAGACATCAAAAAAAAAAAAAAAAGACAATGTATCCTAAGAAGCCCACCTTCTGCATCCATCAAGAGGAGGATTCAGGAGGAGGATACTAGAGCCTTTTCAGTCCGACCTATAGAACAACCATTAATGAGGCTGATGTGTTGTGGATGGATACTGTATAACAGCGCTGGTGTTTTTATAGACTGACATTGATGTGTTTCATTTCTTAACAATGTTTTATTTAAATTTTGTTACATTTTATCACAAAATGGATAGAATGCTTAATTATAAATATGATCTAACAGATGTAAACGTTAAATATTAGCCATATATGCTAATAATGTGGATAAAGTAAACATCTGATGTTTGTACATAACTTGTTATGCCTGTATTGATTTAAAACCCCAATATTGCAGTGAGCCCACCAGACCTGAAAACACTACATCAATACTAAATAAAACATGAACACCACACAAGGACAACAAAAATGGGCAGTGAGTGTGGATACAAGAAGGTGTATCTAATAAAGAGTCTGGTGGGTGTGTATTCTAACTATTCCATGATACAAATGTTGGTCATAGCACCCTCTAGCTGACACTTGGCACAGAAAATCTGTGAAGATTATTGAAGTTGTATATGCACAGCTGAGCATCTGTGTCAGTAATAGGTGCACCTTAAAGTAGCTGAGTTCACTAATTGGAAGGGCCGTCTGGATATGTTTGGCCGTACAATGTGTAATTATGCTGCCCTTAAGCAGGTGCATTGCACGGAAAGTGAAAATGTCAGCCAACAGATGTGCAGTGAGAATAAAGGGAGTTTAGCCTTGGCTTAGGCATATTGTGAATTAGTCTGGCGAGAAGTGTAAGTGAGAATAAAGTGACAGTTCTCCTCTTTAGAGCATTTCTGCTGTTTACATCCCAAGACGATACCCATTCAGGTTGAGAGAGCAGTGTGGGTCAGCATGCTCATAAGAGAGAGAGATAGAGAGAGAGAGAGAGAGAGAAGGAGAGAGAGAGCACTTTAGCTTGGCTAGATTAGAGGCTTTCTCCCAAGAGCTCTTCCAGCCGCAGTGAAGCAGCGGTAGAGGCTTAATGCACCGGCAGTTCCGATATGTGCTTTAAGACTAGTTTTTAAAATGACTCCAACCTCAATTTGCTCCAGCACATTTTTCATGGGACATATTTATTCAGACTCGGACCTTTCCGAAATAGTGCCCGGGCAGAACGAGGGGGAAGACAAAAAATGTCTCTCGGAATTAGGGTCCAGATTTAGGCGACTAATTTTAGGCGCGACACGTCATCGCTCTTAGGTGAGAAATGCATTTAGGAAGAGAACAAAAAGCGTGGTGGATTAATGAGAGCAATATTTCAGACCAAAGCAGCAGGGGTTATCTGCCCCTACCATACCGAGAAAAGGGAGAGCTGGAAAAGATAGACTTCTCTTTCACCCTTTCAACTTACAAAGAGAGGTGGAGGCCTAGGTGTTTCTGATCCATCTGCTTTGAAGGCATAGTGTGCATAGTGCAAAAACAGAACTGTGTGAAAGGTCCTCTACACTCTCCAGCCTTTAACTGTTGGATGAAGTGCCGACCAGTCTTTAACCGTTACAGGCACTAACGCTGCTCAAACTGCACTCAAGATGATATTTCACGGATCCTCCCACTGTAAGCATTACAGCTTCACTCTGAGTCATGGTGGGGACAGTGAGACTGTAGAACCTGGATAAAGAGCTCTGTTAATGTGTGCGCATGGTATGACTGTCCATTACTGACGGAGAGGATGGGGTCGACAGCCAGAGCAAGTAAACAAATCCACTCAGCTGTGCAATAAAAAAGCACTTGAGTGAGAGAGGGAGCAAGTGAGTCAAACTTCTGAGCAGTGAAAAAAGTGAATGCCTCTATTGGGGTCTAGCGGCATTGTCCCTCTGAGAAATGTAGATATTTGTGATTTTAATGTAACATTCTGGAGCAGTCTGGTGCTCACTGAGACTAAATTACAGGGTAATCGCAGCAGTTATGGAACTGAAAGGAATGAAGTTGTGGGCATCGTTGATATTTAAAAACACTTCCCAACAGTGCAAGAGAGCATATATTTTGCTCTGGTAAAATTTCATGCCTGATGTGTAATAAAATAAATCGTATTTCTTCTGAATTCGACATTACCTTGACTAATTGTTTAAATGTTATTAAACAATAAATGGGACGGGGGGGTGGGGTGTTCAACGGAATTGATATAGAGCATTTTCAAATATAGAGCATATAATTTAGTGAAAATTTCATGATGAATAGATAAAAACAATGCTCCAAAATCATTTGTAATAAAAACATTAACTTAAGTTAAGAAGGTTGTGGGCCTAGTACAGTTAGAGATAAATGTTTTTATTTGAACAGCAGTGATTTGTACATGTACAAGCATATATGTTTTTAGCACATATATTTAACAATGTAGAAAGCATTATTCATGGATAGCATATATTGCTCGTATATACTTTCTGCATATTATTAGTTACAATGAATTAATAAAATAGCTATATAAGTGAACACATTGTAAGGTATGCAATAAAATCACAAAAATCACATAAAATATATTAACAATAATGCAATTCCCTGACACATTTATTTCAAACAAAATAAAACATTATTAAACAGATAACAATAAAATATAAAGCAATATAAAGCAAAAAATATAAAATCGACATTTGTAATTAGTTATGTGTAGCGCCCCTCCAATCCCCCCAGCCTCTGTAGAGAGCTGTTAGGAAAGTAGTAAACTGACATCAAGCATGATTTGTGATGTTGAATCAACTTTCACCTGCAAGAAAAAAACAACAGTGGTGACAAAAACCCTGCATACTTTTGGGCAATATTATATATTATATCTTGAGTACCTGATTTGAGCACCATGTACAGACAGTTAGAAAGGAATGGAATTCGAAGAAATGAAGGAATGAAGCTCGAAAGCATTAAAATTTCACGAAGCTGAACTTTCAGACAGGCTAGGCACCATCAGCACAGCCAGCACATAATGCTAGCCCATTAGGGAAACATCTTATCTCTGCTTGTCATGATGACAGCCAAGAGCCCAGAGTTCCTACCCCTTTTTAGTTTCGAAGTCGAAAAAGCAATGTACTGTAGCAAACTCTTACTCCTTCAAAGCAGAGAAGGTCATTTGTTATACAGTGATCCTCTGTTTGTTATTACCATAACACTGTGGCTGTGAGAAGAGCTGTAGTGCATTGTTGTTTTGTGTAGAGTTCAGAGAGTGACCAGAGACACTTTGCATGCAGCCTTGCAGCTGTTAAGAATCTCAACAGCATTTTCAGCTGCAATTGTGGATTTTTCTTTTGTTAGATGTTAATCTGTCCTCCTAGAGTCCCATACAGGTCTTTACATTCTACAGACATCAATGTAATGTACAAACCCACATAACATGAAGGAGTTATATGCTTGTCTGTCATCTCATATTATCTTATATTTTAGACATTGTAGGTTATGTGTATATATATGTAAACCAATCTTATAATTAATTAAGAAAACAGAGCAGCTATTTAATGAAGGGTATGGCCTGTATCTCTAGGAACGCAAGAGCATTTGTTCTCCTCTCCTGTCCCTTTTTCTATGCTTAGCAGTCTACAACCTGGTTTGTTGTTGGTAATTAATTTCCTCTTTCTAGTGAATGTTAGTGAGGGAGGAAAAGGGGAAATTGTTAGAAATGGGGCTGTTCCTCTCAATAACAGGCCAATACTAGAAAAGTTAAAACAATTACTTTGATCTGATTCTGTAACAAATCCTGCCTAAAACATCACAGATTTGATTATAGCAACACCTGGGGTGCATCTGTAATCTCCTACTAAGTCAGTAGGTACTGGATTGGAGTCGAGATGTCAGACCACTACTACATCATTTTAGACACTTTTTGTGACACTGAGCTTTGTTTTTGTCTGAATCCATACTCAGACGGTGTCGAGCTATAGCTCGGAGAAGACGAACCAGGAGGAACCTAATGGAACCTTGCCAGACGTCCTGTACATTTGCACTCCTGGACACTATTTAACACTCTGCTCTACATCCTGTACATTTGCACTCCTGGACACTATTTAAACACTATTTAATTTTTATATACCTTATTGTTATCTATCTATCTATCTATCTATCTATCTAATAATAAGTGACTACTGAGTATTCTTCATGAGATTAGTAACTTGTCAAGCTGTGAGAGAACTTAAAACATCAAGGCAACATGATGCATTAAGATTGATAAATTTTCTTAATAGCTGCTTATGTAGTCATCTCACTGAAGTTACTATGTTTAACTATCCTACTTTTGTGGAGGAGCAACTTTTAGTCTACATTCCACTCATGGCATTTGGCAGACGCTCTTATCCAGAACGACTTCCAGTCTACTCGTGTTAAGTCAGACAAACACTGTGTGATTTCAGTCCCGCTTTATCAGTTGTAGTTTGATATGCAGTGTAGGGAAAGCAAGTGATTAATTGCTCCAAACAAGCTCTTTTAAAAACTACTATTCTGTAACATGAGCTGCTTGTAAAGCTGCATAATGTAGGACTTGGGTTTTGAGTTTGTGTGTGTAACGTTAAGCCTGTGTGTAGGTGTGTGTGATTTTTCTGTGTCCATACACCTCTGGCCTTTTAAAGTCCGACATGACCCTCTTTTATATGTGGTCCTAGCTCGGATACATGCCTGATTCGTTTTAGTGCATCTTTGATGATGATGCTTAGAATGAGCGTGTTTTTTTTTCACTGCACACCATCATTCAGAGTTAACTAGGCAACCGGAATCATATCTCCTGACTCGGCAAGCCTGCAATTTTTAACCAAAAAGACATTTGCAGCTTTAATTTAAGCACATCATTTTAGATGGCAATCTAAAGCAGTAGTTCTCCACTTTATGTCTCCATGTCTCAGGTGTCCTACAGGCTAAGGTAGAAGTATGAGATAGATACTTGTTGAGCATCTAGGCAGCTCTCAGGACCAGTTTGAGAAGCAGTACCGCATACCACACACTGCATTCAGTGTGAAACATAACCATTTTAAACTTGTTTGTTTAACCAATGTAAAATTGACAGTAATTTATTATTATTTTGTAATTTTATATACATTATATTTACAGTGGTAACTAATGGAGAATTAGAAGTCCAGTGATGCTTACTGGAGGAGAGTTTTAACTCCTGGGTGAAGGGCAAAGGTGTTACCCACTATTCTTTATAAACCAGAACATACAGCAGTTTATAAACATCATCTAAATTCTCAAATTATTTTTTAATACTGTCTGATGCGGTGTGCACTCAGTGGAAATGTCAATGGTAAAATGACCTTTCTTTTAGAAATCTTGTAATTTGGTGTCTCACTCTCTACGTATGGGTACAGACAAAGCTCACAACTCAGAAGCTCATTCGGTATAAAAATGCTTCGTCTGACGTCAGATTTGCTGTATCTGCTTGGTCTGATGTGCTGTAACTTTAGAAGCTCTTAAAGCATCAATTAGTTAAGGCATACAACTTCTACATGCTCTGGTTTCATTGTTACTTCAACTCTTTTCCAGTTTAGGTTTCTTGGTTTCTTTTTGTTTCTTATCCTTTCCTTTCTTTTCCTTGCATCTCACCGCTCTCTCTCTCTGCATCTTTTCCTGCCTCTGTCTGTCTTTGGCTCACTTGTGCACTCACAGTCTTGGGTCCTCAGGGGATAGATAAACACATTCTGTAGTGTGGCCTTGGGAGAAGAAGCAGGCAGTGTTTCCTAGCATGTGTACAGCCGTCTCCGGGCCTTTGGCAGCAGTGGCGTTTTGTTTGGGTCCAGGGATGCACTTTCGAAAGAGTGAAGGCTCTTCCTGCTCTGGGTTCATTTTTCATCTGCAGTATTTTGTAGCCTGCACACTCATACACTGATTAGCTACAACTCCGGCTATGACTTTGATATTTTGCACTAGTGCATATCATTTACTGTGTCTGTGCTGTCGGACATTCTTGTAGAAACTGGATATACTTCACCTCACATACTGCTCAAAAAACATTTACAGTCTGGCTAAAGCTTCACTGCCTGGACTGTTTCAGTATGTTCTTTAGTTAAAGATGTAATAGAATGGAAGGAGTAAGGAGAGTTAAGTACATAGAACTGACATTCACTTAAACCCTGTTGTTCCTTCTTTAAATACAAATCCCACATTTACAAAAGAGCTTGGTAAGCTGGGCTGATTTAAAAATCCTATTATGTAACAGTCCTGACTCAAAGTTACACCCCGAAAATGTACATACACCAGATCACATTCCAGACCAGCAGGAAACAACAACCAAGGAGCATCAGCAATGGTGGAGTGAACATGCAGGGATCTGCCGTTCTAGGCTTTAAAAGGGATGTTGGCACTTTCATACCCCTTCCAAGGAATTGTGAGTGGAGATGTTCATCTTTAAACAAGGCTAAAATTGATTTCCTATTCACCAACCTCTTATTCAAATGTTCTGTTTCTCCTTAAACAGCTATGTAGACATCAGAAAACAATTTAAAATGCTGAATAAATTAATTTAATAACACCTTAAATTACATATTCTTGGTACAGTTATAGGCAAATTCCACATATTTTTTCTACATATCTTTATAATCAAATATTTAAGATGTAAACAGTCATTCAGAGTTGGTTTGATGAGAAACATTTAGGAAAGACATGTCATAATTGTTCATAGTGATGATGACCTGAACCAGGCGGCTGAACAGTTTAATGCCTCCAAATAGTTTTGGATCTGCTGGCTGATATCTGAAAAATATTGTTTTCTAATAGTTTTGTGAAGGTCTTAATCTATTTATGGTGGAGAGTTACATGCAGAGTATTGTGAGACAAAATGAGACTCCAAAGATGTATGTATTAAAAAATGTAAAAAAGCTTACTACTAGATAGCCATTATTATTTTTTATTACATTTTATTACATTACATTTATTACAGGTTCAGTGGACTTTTTGGATGGCTACATATGTGTTGTAGACATTGTGGCCACTGCTTCCTATCATCATTTGGTTATTAGAGCTGAGTTAACCCTGTTTCACAGTAGCCACATAATACAGCCTCTGTCTGTTTTGGAGGTGCCTCAGTTGACCTATGTATCATATTCAATAACACTGGCGGAAAATATTTTAATGGAAATATGTATGATTAACTAAACAGATGATTTTTGTCATAGTGTTTTTTCTCGTTTTGTCGTAGTGTTGTCACACATAGAACTGTGAAAATACATCACGAGTTGTGAAATAATTGTTTGGTTTTCGAATGATAAATATGGCAGCTGGTGTAGCGCCTACTGAAGACAGTATCTGACATCAGTCTGAACACTTCAGTCTTCTGATCTGACTCAGAGCACAGAGCACGCTCATGGAACAAACACAGCCGTCCTCTGTATTTCATTAAGATTAACAGACTCCTTTCACACAGCGTCAAGCTTGAATGTGTACGAACTGCTGCTGGACAAACAGTAAGCCTTAAAATGGTCACACTGGACAAAGTTTACAGAAAGGAGTAAAAGTAATGAATTTCTGTGCTTGCTTTAATCGTGGAAGCTGACCAACTTTTACGCGCCTGCTATAAAGAAGAATGACAGTAAAATGACTCAAACCCAGAATATTTACAGAAGACACTTGATCTGTGTGAGGCTACTTTTTTTTTTTTAAGTAAATTAAAGTAAATGTTTAAGTGGCTGTTAGTTTGATTTGTCTTGTTATGAAGTGCTGTCTTTAGGAATTTTTTTTTTAGAAATGAAACTAAATTAAATTTGAAACGTAACAGTAACAGGTGTTTTGATGCCCAGTAGGTGTTTAGAGGTGGGTTGACATAAAAAATGGCATGAAATCTGAACTGGCTGTTAATTTTGCAAAACGTTTTAAACACGAATGTCAGTGTCCCATGTCTGAAATGCAAACAGCGGATGGTTTGTGTTTTTTGTTGTTCACACTGTCACACAAAAATACAAATCTCTGTCACGTATAAAGAAACAGGCCGTATTTGGACTACTTGCTGTGTAAATGTAGCTTGTTAAACTAGTGCTCTTGATTTACTGGTTTGCTTTTTTGCATCATAGATGTATAACTGTATCACTAGAGATACTTTCTTACTTGTACCACTTGTGACCGTAAATGATATTGCACAGTCTGCCACACGGCCAAGATTTCATTTGTAGATCGCCGTAAACCACAGTCAGTTCATCAGAACAGTTCTGAACAAGTCAACTTGATTTCATTTCATTTTGGCTCACAGCTCAGTGCTTGCTGTTATCTTCAAACTTCATTTAACAAATATGAAAATGCAAATTGTTTATTATGCAGATCATGAACACAAGTCACAGAAAGTTTCACTGCACCGCTGTGGCAACTGGTCAGCTTTAATATTCTCATAGCAGCGGGGCAGACTTGCATGCAGAACTGTTTTCTCTACTCTCAGAAAAACAAAGGTGTGACTGTGTAGTGGCACTACAGTTGCTTGAATGCTGAGTGTTCTAAAAAAGCTATTGAAGAACCGCTTTTTGTTCCCTATAGAACCATGTTTGTGAATGCAAAGTAAATAATGTATAGAAATAGTGCATTTGTATTTAGTATAATGTATATAATACATGTTATATGCAGTGGCTTATATGAAATGACTCTTTATATGAAATGAAAACTATATTTTCCTTAATAGTATTAACTGGTCATGTACAAAATAAATGTTTAAAAGGTTTTATTATGTTTAATAATATTTTTTATTTGTATTTAATTTAATAAATAATTTAATTTAATGTTTTATTGGCGGAACCACAAAACTGTTCAGCAATTTTGATATAAAAACACTTACAAAAGTCAGTAACTGAAGCATCATTTAACAAATTTGCTCTCTTACAAAACAATAAGGCTCACTGTGCATGTGAGGTCTAAACACAGACAAAACAGAGTTGCCAATTTAGCTATGATTTATGTCCGGTGTTTTATATTCCCTTTTATAGGAATCACAAAAGAGATTGTAATTACTTGCATGGAGATGAAAAAATAAAATACTTTGCTTTCTTTATCTCTCTTTGTGTTTCCAAGGTAACAGCGTGGTACGGGCCTGGTGCGCGTAGGATAGCCTTGTGTGCTGTTTGTTTCTGTTTTCTCTTTTTAGCATATAAAAGCAGAGGGTTGGTTTTTCATCGGAGACACGCAGCAGATGTCTAGTTTAGCCGTGGTAAATGGAGTACTAACAGGCCAAAAATGAACGCTGCCGGAACAGGCGCTACCGGAATTATCCTCTTGGCATGATTATTATGATGCCTCTGAACTGCCCTGCCTTTGCTTTGAGGATAATAATGCAGATCATATGCTTGGAAACCACACCATCTCACACTTGGCTCAAACTGCTTTACACTGTTAAGTAATCGCAAACTGATTTGTGTGGTTTCTGTCACAGTGTAACATTCTGGTATCTATTAAAATGGACTAAAGTATATACCAAATTTATGATACGGTTTTAGATTAATTTTGTTTAAAAAGTATTGGGTTTAGTGGGGCATGATGACTGGTTAGGTGGGCATTGCCCAACAAAATGACCCCTAATGCCAAGACTGCCAGCCTAAGCTATGCCTCATTCTCTCAGCCATCAGCTCTGGAGCTCCAGTTTTTCCTAATCTACACACACATACCATTCAGGTACTTTTCCTACCGTACACAATCAGAGACTGCAGCACAGTGAATAAACACGAGAACTCAAAACGTAAACTTGCATGAAAAACATTTCTTGAACATGATACACTACTTTTGCTAGCTGTGTGTCACATGTTTGTTAGTTGTGTCATACTGTGTTACACCCTGCTCAGAAAAGCTTGTTAAAACCATCGTGATTAAAGTCTAATAGAGTTGTTTTAATGGTTACCATGAGATCGCACAAGAGCAACTTTAAACCCCTCCAGAAGACCTTTTTAACCATTAGAATCCTTTCCACTGTGACATCAACCCATCCAGAAAACACTACATACCATTGCTGGTATTGGACATTGCCAAGAACCAGGAGACACATAAAAAAGATGGTTTAAATTATTTATTTGTTTTCTTTGTCAAACCTTTTTATAAATGATATGTCAGAAACCACATTTGACATTGCTTACCAACTCAACAGTTCACAGGAAGTATATGATGACTTAAGCATGCTGTTTGCACAGTGCTACTTATTGGGCACAAGCTTCTGTGTCCTGTTAGCATCATTGACAGCGTAGCTCCTGTGTAAAATTTAAGAGGAATCAAACTGTCTTGACTGATTGACTAAATTTGGTATAAGGGGAAAACTCAAATGTTTAGTATCTAGAGCACCTAAAGTCCTTCAGTAGGTTGTGTTTCTTCTCAGTGGTGAATGTGCAGATTAAGATAAGTGGCGTATGCTTGGTGTGCCAGTGGTGTGTGTGGGAGTGAGTGTGAGATGCGAGCACTGAAGTGAGATTTAGTGTGTTCTTAGTGTTTATCACTGCTCGAGAGCGTTCTTTTAGAGCCCTAATGGGAAGAAAGAGGGGGCGTGGCTTGGCATAGTGATGCGTTATGATGGGTGTTGGGTTTAAAGTGAAGGAGTCATTAGCGGAGCTGTAAAACAAACACAGACATGTTGACACTGCTGTGTAAACAGAGGGAGAAAGCTAGTGGGTGGTGGGGGTGATGGTGGGGGGGGGTGATGGTAGGGGGTCTGTCGGGATACATAGTGAATAAGAAAAGGAGAAAGAGAGATGCTTTAGGAGAGCTGTAGTGAGGACAGCACCCATTAAAATTATTGCATCATAGTTCTGCCTCTCTTTATCTCTCTTTCTTTCTCACTCTCTTTTTTTTCTCTTGCTATGTTTTACATACACTGACTTGAACACAGTGCATCTTTCAGAGTCATACGGCATGCTTTATATGCATCACAGATGTTTTGAATCCATCATTGTCATCCAGTAACATGTATAAGATGATTTTTGCAAGATGTTTCCTATCAGGACATATGCTTCACATGTATCTGTAGATATCTGCTGTCAGCTCCTAATGAGCCTCAGCGAGGGCGCATTTACTGTAGGACGGTTTCAGCTTCACTGTTGATGGAAAGCATTTCATTGTCTTCTCTCTGACTATATGTTACAGCAAGGTCATCTGTTTCCTCTGTGTGGATGCATTCGCACAGATATATGAAATGTGACATGGCTCTGGGTTCTATAGTGGCTTTTGGACTGTGTAAAGTGAATGAATATAGATGGAGAGAGCCATTGTGCTCTGTATGAAAGGAGAAGATCATAAAGGGAATCTATCATTTCCTCCCTCGTTCTCTCTCTGTACTGTACTGTACTCTCTCTGCTGCCTCGGTTTACTATCCTGAACATGTCAAACAACTTGAATATTGTCCAATGCTCAAGCAGGGCTAAAATCAAAATCAACTGAGCCTAAAAGTCAACATTCATTTTTATGTTCCATTTTATTAGCGTTATGATTGCAGAGTGTGGGGAATGCTGGATCTTAATTAACAGTTTATCAAGTTATTTTATCACAATTTTCAGTTCAGTCACTGTGAAGATGAGCTGTCTAACGAGGTTAAACAATTGTGAACCTCCACTTTTAGCCATGGTGGAAAGTTGCTTGAAACAAGAATGACAGAATAAGAGTCAATAATAACTAGCTTTATTATATTGATATTAATAATAAACTTCAGAACAATATTCCCTTTTTGCTGACAAATGCTTACTATGACTGCAGTGAATTTTAAGAACTTTAAGAAAAGTAAAAGTGGCTATTATAGGTATCAAAAAGTAAACATCCTGCACATCCCTGAGAAATTACTGATCAGTCTTGCCAAACTGCAGTGTCTTCTAGAGAGTTACTAGAGCTAGATTTTTTTTACCTTGCCCATTGCACAGTTGGGTTTTTGTCAGATTTGATAGGCTACATGCTGGCAGCAAGTCAATACCTGTAGGCAAATGTGCATGTTTGTTTCCTTTAGCAGATTGCAGTATAAGGAGTGCACACAGAAGAAGGCAAGCAATGTGTAGTCTTTGAGTGAAGGCACTGTTCCCTCTCTCCAGCACCCACCTTTTCTTCATGAGGACAAAGAGATGACCATGCACGGCCACTGGTCCTTCAACACCCTGGCCGTAATCTTCCTCCTACTGTCCACTGCCGGTGAGTGTGGGACCATATTCACATTTTCATACTTTGTTGCATACGCCAGTCCACATTGTCACACGCTACTATTTCAAGGCTGGACCTAGTCTGAGCAAGTTCCAGACTTTATTGTAATTGTTCCTTAGAGCTCATCTAAATGCTTGACAAACTATCCGGTGAAGCCTAGTTGATTGTCAGCAACATTAAGGTCAGAATGAGCTCAGTTTATGTGCAGAGTAGTTCACAAAATATTTAGTTGAATTGAAATTACAGTGGGTCATCAACATACAGGGTGACTGAATAACAAATTTTCTTGTGTTCATTGGTGCTGATAAAAAAACCCAGCAGTTCAAAATGTGTATTATGGAAGGGAAAACCCCTCTATGGAGAGTGTGAGATGAATTACATTCCCTCAAATAGTAGATGGGTAGAAAGGTGATAGTTAAATAGAAAGTGCTTAGCTAACAACTGTTATAAGGAAAACGCTGAGTGAGAGAGATAGAGAGCATTTAAGAGCATTTTCAGAACTTGGTACGTTTTGTTCTGTGAAGATTCTTTTCTCTAAATATCACTGGATCCTGTGAATTATGAAGTTGTTAAAAAGTTGTTATGCTAATATTGCTAAATGTAAGCTAATGCTACTGCACATGGAATTGACATCACAGAGCTACATGAAAGCAAGGCAGGCTTTGTGGTGGTCTGGCGAGTGCTAGGTGATAGAAATGTCTTACCAAAGCAAAAATTTATAGATAGCTCTGTACATAAAACATCTGGGTAGATTTCTTTATCAGTAGTACTGCCAGCATTATAAGGCTTAAGTCAGCTTTTTGTTCAAATATTTCAGTTCCACCTTAAATGGTACAGCAGTAATGTTACGTGATGTAACATTGTTTAAGGTGGAATGGGAAAATATATACATGAAGCTGGAGAAGGATGCTATCAGAAAATGTTTTCAGCATTAAAAGAATAATTAACATGTTTTGTTACTTAACAGGGCACCTGTTTCTTTTTCTTACTTCTTTTTAAGCGTCAACTTTCTGTACATAGTAATACTCACCCACACTGTTTCTGAGGATGCTGCCAGTCAAATGATGTCAGTTTAGAGTGATGCAGCACTGTATTCATTCTTCTCCTAGAGAACTTCCTCCTATGCAGCGTAAGTTGCCAGGTTAATGTAAAAGCCTAATGTAAACGACATGCTCTATAGGAGGAATTTCTCTTTGAGAAGAATGATTACAATGCTATACCATAGCAAAGCATACTGTACTGCGACATAATATAATAACATAATATAACATATAATGTAACGTAACATGACGTAACAGTGTAATGTAACATAGCATAATGCACTTTTTGTCAACCTCTCTTGCAGAGCATAGGTCTTAAAGTTATGCTACGTCTATAAAATCACTCATGCTGCGTTATGTTTGATATTTTTTCTCAAGGCAGACAAGGTAATTGTACCATAGACGAGCGCAATTACTGCAAGTCATTTGAGGACAAGTTCTACTTTCAAACATCTGCAATTATTTAATATCTTTTAAAGGAAAGTCTGTCTCACAGTGGTTCAGCCAGTTATTATGAGCAGAAAACACAATCTCCCATTATAATGAAATCATAACCAGCTTGATCTGTGCTCCTGAAGCATCTTGCCAGAAAACACACGCTGGGTCTCGGTGTCGGCCAAAACTCTCCTGGGAAGATGACTTTTAACCTCTTTGAATCCAGACAACCAATCAGAGCCTTGGTTCTGGGTTTTATGAAGCACTATGACCAGCTGTCTTTTAAAATCAGGCCTTTAGAAATATGAACTGACATTAACCCATGTATTGAAAAATGATTGTTAATGCTTCCAAAATATTGTCAAGAAAAATATTTTTTGTTTATATATTGTCCCACATAAAGTAACACATACTAAGTTTAAACAATTTTTTGTCTCTTTCTCCCATCTTTTCAGTGGTGCTCTTACCTGTAATGATGCTCTGGTAGTGTACAAGCTGATGAAATATCTCAAAACTGTGGCATTTTACATCCCTGGTCATGTCACATCTCTCTTTAGCGCTCTTTGTGTTGTGATAACAAGGTGCAGCGGTAGTCCATGAAGGAGGACGTGCTTCACCAGGCCTGCCAAGTTCAGTTTTAAATAGTCTGAGGAGGTTTTTTGGGGCTGTGGGTGGAGGTTTGGGTGTGGGGGGGATGGTTACCTTCTAAATCGCTTCAGCATGTGCCCCTGCTGCGCCGTTGGCCAGCTCCCTGAATGGACACACTCATCAGAGTAGTTGCCATGGTGAGACAGACAGACAGGTATTTCATGCTCACTGTCAGACAGGTGTCTCTGTACCCCACCCCCCTCTGCAGAAACGTTTATTTAGCATTCAGTCTGTTGCGCGAGACAGGAATTTGAATGTCGGTCAAACTGATTAGCGCTGAAAGCCTACAGGGTGTTAATAATGCAGAAATCAGAAATCAAAACGCATTGATTTTTCTCTCACTGCCGTAGTGCAGAAAGAAAAAAAGAACGAAAAACAGGGCCCGACAGGTGGTTTTCATTTCATATGCCTGGCTTTTTCCTTTTGTTCTTTTCTTCCCTCCCCAAAAATATGAGCGCCTTGCATTACGGCTTGACTTCTTGCCTGTTTGGTTGATGGATACGCAGCTTGTGCTCTGCCAAATAACTTCCCTTGCTATTCAAGGCTCTTTATGAGGTCAGAGGTGTTCCTGGAGGGCTCTTTGGCTCTCCTCTCTATCAGCCCTGATTTATTACGACCATTAACAGCCCCTCTATACGCCCATGCACACCGGTAATTGGGCTTTTTGGTCATTAACAAGGGGTCAAATGCGGCAAACATCAAATTGTTTCCTGTTTTCTTGATCACACTTACATATCAATTTTTGGACTGCCGTTCCAGTTGTGGTTTTTTTTTTTTCTGAATGTGTTTTTTATATGAACTGTTTTTATTCTGTTTTTATTATTTAGCTGGTTTTATGCTATTTATGTAATGGCACTAATGAATGCAGCATGCCTTTTTCCATCATTTGAACAGAAGGAGAGAAAGGAGCTTTTATATTAATTGCTATTTACTTTTTCATTGCACTAATTACAAACCTGGCCTTTCTATTAATACCTTGTGTGAGAGAGTAGGTCAGAATTTACTGACTCTCTCTGCATCATTCTGAGTTTTCATGCATGCAAAATCATGACTACAGGCTACATTCAGCCAGCTCTGCTTGGCCACAAGGATTTAACATTAATTTTAAGATCCATTTCTAAAATGATGTGCAGAGATATGTTGCCAGTTCCACCGGAAAGGTTTCATGAAAGAATCTCAATGAGTAGCAGCTGGAGATGTTCCTAAGTGGCCTTTGTACTTTCCTCCCTTGTTATTTGTTGCTAAAAATTATTTTCTGTCCACATTACTCTACATGAGCTCTGGAAGTCCTTGTGGCTGACTGGCTACAGCAAGACCTTTTGTACTGCAGTATATATGTTTGTGCTGGTATAAATGAGTTTTTGACATTGGTGGCACTGCTAAGCTCACAAAAATAGCCAGTCAGTAAAGGTCTTGTGGTCAGAAATTGATAATTGAGGCAGGGCTTGAGCGGTGGTTCCCAAAGTCATTAGTGGCAACTCCATGCTCTGTGTATTCTCTACTCTAGTACACTTGATCCAGCACGTGAGGACCTGTGCAGTGTGCACAGTGTGTGGTCCCTGGAACCAGAAAACAAAGGCTAACACAACTTGTTCATAAAAAAAGATGAGGTACACTTAGAACACTACCATGTCAGCATCAATGCTGTGCTGAAAATGGCCCACCACCCACCTAATATCTTTTCATCAGTGGTCAGTGCTGGTCTTTTTCCATTGATATGGTAGAGCGAGGCTGGTAAATTGTGGAGCAACACATGAACATAGTTGTAAACCTACAGAGTGCACCTACATAAAGGTGTAGCTGTAGCATTTCTGATCAAAACCTCAGCTCCAGTATTCCCACTCCAAAGCACAATTTTGTATGCACAGACAGGATAGGCACCCAGGACTGGGAGTGGACCTGAGTAAAGACCCTTGAGTTCTTCTGTCCATCCCATTTATCTGTCCTTCAGACCCCGACAGCTCTCATCTAAATGCAAATGATGGCATGGCTGCGCTCTTCCTCCAGAAGGCTGGATATGAGTTTGGAGGCGAGCAGCTGAGCTAGTTGACTGACTCAACAGTCCTGGGCCTAATAAGCAAACAGGGGCATTTTCAGTTGTTCTGGTTTATTTAACATAAAGGAGAGAATTAAGAATGGCCACGGTGCTGGTCTGCCCTTTTATTTGCTCAGACAATCAAACCCTTCACAGATCATCAGGCTGTGTGAATTGTGTGCAATTACCAATGTCAGGACTATTTCATGGTGGTTTGGTTGGGAAAGTAAAGAGCCCTATACGGCGGGCTGTAAGCGAGGGCAGGCTATAATGTGCCAGTCGTGATATTCAAATTCATATGCAGAACTTCTCACGGTGCTTTCTGCTTGATTGCATAAGGTGAAAATTCTCTACATCATACACTAAATCAAGTTCTCTTAAAAGTGACAGTTTCTATAGAGGGACATCTCACAGATGCTTCATAGCTGAAAAGACCTGCAAGCTGGATGGATTTTGCCTTCCAGTATTTGGGTGTTACTTTTAGGGCTGTATGACTGTAAATAAGAATCAGAATGAATTGTTTGTGAAATGAGTCATGCTCACTGCATGTCACGGGATGTCATTTGTGTCCTTGTCATGTTTCAAGACCTTTATGTAATGTGATTTCTTTTTACAGTGTCTATGCACTGAATAGATTAATTGTTGGCATGGTAACATAAATGTGCATGTGTCAAAAGTTTATTACATTCAGACTACCATACAGTACTGCAAATGTGAGTAAATGTGAATAATTGTATGTGTGTACAAGGAAAATCTGGCACAATACAGCAAATAAGTCATTTATTTACATTCAGTTATTTGGAAGGCAAACCTGGATGTTGTGGGTCCACTGAACCAGTATTACCCTAATAAGAGCAACAGCACAGAACTCATTTTCTTGGACCTTTAAGGTTTCAGTACTACATATGTCACACAACAACTCTCTTCATGTTATTTGGGCAGCTCTTTCAGCACACTTCAGGGTTTGTGAGCCGTACTCCGACCACAAGGGGCGCTATCACTTCGGCTTCCACTGCCCACGTCTTTCTGATAACAAGAACTACATGTTTTGCTGTCACCATAACAACACGGCCTTCAAGTACTGCTGCAACGAGACGGAATTTCAGATGATCATGCAGCTCAACCTCACTACCAACTCCAATGGCTTCACTCACAAGTAAGTAAGAGGACAGCTGATGACACTGATGACAGAAACCCACACATCACTATCACTAGACATACACTGGTAGCAGATAGGTCTGTTCTTAAGGGCTTCCCTTAAACACTGTGTGTTATTCATAATTCTTTTTTACACTCTCCTCGCCTGTCTGTTTACGTCCTGTGCCCATGTGCTTCTGTTTATATTCCTGGTTTTTGTCATGTGCTCTGTGTCTCCGCCCTGGCCCCGCCTGTCTCAGCAGTCCCTCATTTGTATTAGTCGTGTCAGCTGTTTCCCTCTCGTTATCCTTTGTATTTAGTTTCCCTGTTTTGCCTTCTCCTTTGTGAGCTTTGTAATCCCTGTAATGTTCCTGGTTCCTCTTTGTATTTATTTTGTGTTTTGTGTACTTCGTGTTTTGTTTCTGTCTTGTATTTATTAAATATATTCTGTTTAAGCTTGCATGTGCCTCCGTCCCATCCTGCTTCTTGCACCTCCATTCCTAACAGTGTGTGTGTGTGTGTGTGTGTCTATTAAACCATAAATCTTCATTTTTGTTTCTATTGTTTGCCAATTGTATGATAAATGGACCAATAGAAATGCTTACATTGAAAGTAAACAATTGTGCCCTCTTATTATTTTACAGATACCTGTTTTCTTTTTTTATTTAATTAAGGTGTTTGTACAAATTTCCTTTTTTGTTCTCTTTTATCTTTTGAAAACACATTCAGGTCTACTCATCAGAGGCTTTCACACACACTTGTGTAATCCATGAGGGTCAGTGCATTTGTCTATAAAAAACACATAAATGTGTAAAAAATTTACTTTCTACTTTTCATTCAATTATTAAACTCATAATAGAATTTGTAATAAAATCTGTACATTAAAGTTGTCATAGAAAACTAGAAAACAATTGAAAACTGTATATAGTTGAATAAGGACATAATGGTTCACATACCGTGAACCCACATTAACAAATCCTTTATGTTTACATATACCAGCTCAACTTCCTGCCCTTCAGAAACAGCAACAGAGTAACAGCAGTGGTAACAGTAATTAGCTTCTTAATCAAATATTCTGGTCCTCCTTAAATGCTACAGCTTGTTCAGGTCCCTTAATGCAGCTGCAGTACCATTTAAGGTGGAACGTAAAATTCCCCCCACAAAAAGCTGGTGAACAGCAAGCCAAGATCCTGAACATGTTTAGTTCAAGTAGCATGTTTTGCATATTTTGTCATTAAGGCTTATTTTGTTTTCCTGCCTGTGTGTATTTTGACATGTTGCTTCTGTGTGATCAATCGGGTGTCTCGCTGTAAACTAGCAAATCCTTAAATTATTTATGATATCATTCTAGGGCTAAATCATAGTGTTTTTAATGGGTGTGTAAACCTGTATTGGGTCACATACCTGGTATGAAGACAACAAAGATCAATTAAAAATATTGAATAAATGCATTATATGGTACCTTTAAATTAGAAAAGACTGCAAAAAGATAATTTTCATTGTTTATTGAATTTTTAATATGTATTTGCTTGCTTGCCCCTTCACTTTAATTCCATGCTGCCTCAAGTCAGCAGCCCATTGACATCACCAGACTCTAAATATCTTCTCCCGAGACGCTCTGCCAAGTCTTAATGGCAGTGCCTTTCAGCTGTTGCTTGTTTTGGAGGATTTCTAAGTTTCCTTTTCAAAAACGTGAACTGCATGCTTAGTTAAAATCAGTCTAAATCAGAAGACTGGCTTGGCCCGTTGTAAACTTTCCACTTTTCCTTTTTGAAAGTCTCCTTGCTAAGTGTGTGAAATGATTTCATTCAGTGTCTTGCTGCATTATGAGCTTCCATCCAATCTGTTTTGGAGACATTTTTTGGGCAGAGTGTTTCTGTACACAGATTTTGAGCACGTTCATTCCTCTGTTATCAGCCTTATTTAGATCTTCAGTAAAAGTAGATACTGTTCAAGAGGCAGTGATGCAAGTACAACACTGCATTGGGTGTGTGCAGTAAGGTGAGTTTGCTGTGAGTAGTGAATCATGATACTTTCACCTCAGCTCTCTACAGATTCTCTGTGATTTGTTGGACTGATTTTCCTTCACAGCTCTTGTCTGTTACCGTGGTCTCCTTAAGCCAACCGGTCAGCACAAATTACTCTTACTCTACCAGGAGTTTCTGTCTATTTCGAGATCCTCTGCACTATCGATTTTGTGGAATCAGTGTTCAGTTACTCTGCTATTCAGTTAGTTCATCTTTTTAGTTTATATTCTTACCTCAGAATCATATTTGATAGAAAAATGCCAGTGACTACCAGCCACCCTATACATTTACAGCTTCTTTAAGGGAAAAAGTCTATCATTTTAGAATTACCCTTTAAAGAAGACCTGAAGGACATTCTAACATCAACAGTGTCAGTTATGGAAACCAGAGGTCTGATCTCTAAAATCTTCTACACAGAATGGTTAGAAATAGGCTGCCTAATGTCAGTGTTTGATGATGGTTTTGTGGTTTAGGTTTTGGCCTAAAACATTTTTAATGGTGGACAGATACATGCACAGCTTAAATAAAGCAAATTATCATAAGAACTACTGTCTTCTGTAGTTATATGTAATATTAATTAAGTTAAAAAAAGTTGCAAAACTGAAAAACAAGATTTTGTTGGGGACTATTTTGCTGAGTAAGAGACAAGTCCTCAGTGACTAAACTACAAAAACAGAAAGAAAACAAGACAAAGTGACTTGTGGCAAACCAGAAAACAAATAGGAGCTAACGAAACAGGGACTGACAAAACAAACACAAATCACACAATCAGTGGGAAAAAGTGCACAGAGAACTAAAATGAAACACATGAAGAGGCAGGGCTACAAACTCCACAGTGGTGAGACAGATTCAAGAAGGCAGGACAAAAGGAGGAGACAAAAACCAAAACAACAACAGAAGCACATGGCAAGACACATGAGGGAAGGCTGACTGGCAGAAAGACAAGTTCTGGGCAAGACAGGCTGTAAGTACATTTTGTGCACATCCCTCCTCACCATAAAATAACTTTTAAATATGTTTTAGGCCAATCCTTATTGTGAAACCACCAGGAAACAGTGCCTGTGTTTACAATGGCTGTGGATTCATAGCAATTTTGTATAATACATTTCTGTGAGGGAGCTTTTAGAGGCATTAACTCTTTAGATGTCTGGGTTCTATCACAACTACTGTGAACAATTCTGACCCAGTAGGGTAATTCTCTACAACACAGCCTCAACATCAGACCACTCTGAATGACTTTGTTTACATCGTAATGGATTAAATATACACACATTAAAAAAGTGCATATCCCTTTTAAGAGGACTTAATTTCTTCTATACACAGCCAAAATGAAGAAACAATAAACAAAACAAATTTGACTTCACTCGCCCATTACTTGCTGCAGGTATGAGAGAAGCTGCTATGTGGAATGAAGTGGTACACTGTGGTATTATATGGTACCCAAATTTGGTTACAGTTTCCTAGAACTCTTATAACAAAGCCTGTAAAGTTACTGTATGTTGGGCAGATTACATGAAAATTAATGATGATGAGTAAAGAGAAACTACTTATCACCCAAAGCATAATCCTTTATTTATGAAACATAAGCATTGATGTCTTCCAGTGGAGTGGAGTAACTTGTCTTTATTGGTGCTACTGGTGGCAGCAGCAGCAGGATGAATTTTAATAATAAACCTGCTTTGATCCAAGAAAATGCCTCAAATCGTTGTGTATAGTGCTTTACTTTGCATCAAAGAAACATACCATACTCAATTAATTCTACCACAAAAAATGCTCTGTTCTTGACTCGCCCAATCAATCACTTTACCTGAGCTCAGACAAATTGCACCCGAAACAAACAGAACGTAAAACGTGACTGCCTACAAGCCTGGCACTCCGTACCTCATAATCACTGTTTCATTGGCACAAAGAAAGGTTAATCAGTTTTTACACTTTTTTGCAACATATGCATATGATATGATGCAAGATGGTAAAGAACAAGTTCCTCACTGGACTCTAGAGTTTCAACATACTTTCTTGTTTATCTTGTACTTTCTTGTTACTGGAACCACAATATATATTGTCGCTGTCCAATGAAAAACATACATTTTTTCGGAAACATCCGTATCTCCATTTTTTTTTCTACATCATCTGAGCACGCCAATGGTCGTTTACGTTGTGTAAAAATAATAGAACTAATAGAAGTGCTCCAAAACATCTTGGAAAACATTTTCCATTGACTTACATTGAAAGTACAGTATGTTTTTGGTCTCTCCTGTAAAGTTGCAATTTTGGAGATACCTGTTTTTTATTGAACAGCGACGATATGTTGAATCGAAGACATAAGAAAATATAAAGTGAGTTTAAAGTAATGGAAACTATAATTAATACTATATATATATATATATATATATATATATATATATATATATATATATATATATAATATTTTATAGAAATATATTATTTAATTAATACTAGGTGTTATTAACTAGGTACGTGTGAGACACGAAACGGTGTGAAAGTTCTGTATCCTACAGTTTTCTTGTATTTGAATTCACATTTGCACTCTATTTTACATGAACATCTCTTGATTTGTCAAAATGGATTGTTTTTGTCACTGTGCTTATTTAAGACTGCTGCCTGGAATTGTACCTCATTCTAAAACCACTCAAAACTGGGATCTTTTTTAGAGCTTCGCTGTAATTGGTTAGGAGTTAGAATGCTGCTCGCTGACTTGGTTTATGTGACATCACAGAAATATTGTGCTGGGTAATTATATTGGGGGAAAATGATGATGAAATACCAAGACAGTCTAAGTAAATTACACTGAAGTGCCTGGTTCTCAGTTTTAAGCTGGTAATATAGTGAATTTCTCATAACAATTTGGAATAAGGTGGTAAGTACAGACATACACCAAATTTAAATGTAGTGTCTCACAATTCACAATTGTGAATATCCATGTAATTTAGTTAGACTACCTTGAAATTACCTGGTACTTTAGTACTTTAGAGCTTACCTGGTTAATAATTAAATAACTTAAGGAAAGTGAAAGAAAGTGTTACCAATTTTGCTCAAATATAGTTAATCAGTCAAAATTAAAAAAATTATATATGTATATGCATGTATACACTTATCTATAAAAATGGACATAAGTATAATGCATAGCAAAAAGCAGGGAGCTTCAGTCTAGAAGCAAAGAAACTAAAGACATGCCACACATGTCTTGGCAAAAAAACTATATCTGGGACAGGAGGAAACTTGGGTAATTAAGTACAATTCTACAAGCTATGACTTTAAATCACTGTTTAAGGTGTTTTCATTAAAAAAAAAACATTATTGGTAACATCCTGCAGTCACTTTCTGCTGCAGCAGGCTGTTTACAGAAAAGCTGCAGTACTTACATAGCTGTCAAAAAGTTTATAAAGCTTTAATACACAGAGAATGCTAATAGAGCAGATTTTCTATTGGCAAACAGAGTAAAGGAGCAGTGAGCTGAAAAGAAGTGAGCTGACCCAGAGGTCAGAGAGATGTTTTCTCCCCTGAATGTCATCATAGCTTATTTATCCCTCCAGCAGATGATAACATATTCATAAACTTTGCTTTTTGACCTTCATTTTCAGTTGTAACCGTACTTGCTGAGACTGTAGCCTAATGAGTATAGTCAAACAGACACACGCAAAGTAAGGAATTGAATTATAATGCTACCTGCTATTCACATCTGTGTATTTAAATGGATAGTATATAAACATCCTAACCAGAAAATAATTTATAATCATAATAAAAATCTAAAAGCTGGACAGTAAATTTCACGTATAGCCTATTCTGTATGTGTTAGGCATATGTGATACATTTGACAACTAGTTGACCTAAAGAATATTAACAAACTTAACATTTTTGTGTCAGATTTATACTGTAGCTCCACTTATGCTTAATAAGTCCCTCAGTGGGTCATACTGAAGAGTTCCGTGACTTTTAATTTGTTGCTCTTATAGGATGCCACCTTCACCACAAGTCATTTTCAGCTTTACTAGATTTTCCCTGATCAACTGTAAGTGATATTGCGAGGTGTAGGCATCTAGGAGCAACAACAGCTCAGCTATGAAGCTTCCGGCCTGCCCAGAGCCTACTGAACATCTTTTGTTTAAATTGGAGCGTCACTTACAAGTCAGGCCTCCTTGACCAACTCTCTTTTGACGGAAGTCCCACGGACACACTCCAAAATCTTGAGTGAAAGAGTGAAGGTTGTTAAAGCCTCAAAGGTGGGGGCAACTCCATACTTTAGAAATGGGGTATTTCCAACAAGATCCAACAAGTGTGATGGTCAGATATCCACATACCTAATACTAAACCATCAATCATTGCTACAAAGTAAACAGTGCTAATTGTGGCAGTAAAGAACAGATTGCTGTCCAAGCATTAGTTGAGCTAGGAAGCTAACAACTCAACACCATAGAACAAGTCTTCAGTCTTTCTGCCACTTTAGCATCAGTTACTTAGTTTTACTAGCCCATGTAGCACTGTTAGTGCTAACAAGGGTAATAGATTCTAGCACTATTTTGGGTAAGCAAAAAATTATAAATGGAATCCAACCATTGTTGTTAGTTTTGGAGTGTCCATCACAAATATCTGTCCTGGTAGCTCAGATATTTGTGATCTGTAGTTTCCTGATTTCATGCCATCATTTAAATGTTTTAGTGTATTGTATCCTGAGGATCAAACTAATTTGTATGCATTTTAATGGAAAAAGGCTAGATTTCTGTTGCGGTAACACATTTACTACCAATACCAATTCAATTTATCACAACATGCCACCCAAGAGCAATTAACCGTTTAAAATAAATTTTTGAGCGCAAGCAGTCATCTTGGTCATCTTGGCTCTGAACAGTTATTGCCAGTCATACAAAACCAGGCTGCTATCTTTAAATGGAATGAAATGCATGAACCCCAAACTAAAAGCTAAACTAAATCAAAGATAAAACCTGACAAAAACAGTGGATGTCAGACATTATGTTGAGTGCTTTGAGGTTTCTCATTTATTTTCTAATCAGTGAACTTTCTCTTTCTTTACAATGTCTCTGGTGCAAGGATCCTTCTAAATAAAAGTGCTACAGAGCATTCTCTGGGACGATACAGCAGAAAAGAGCCTTTCCGGGATGGTGACAGTTGTGTAATTAAGATATGCAAGTGTGAATAACCTTCACATATTGTAAAGATTTTAGATCAGTTAAATATTTTTTTATTGGTATGTCCATGCTAAGCACTAATTAGAAACCTTTTTATTATTTAAAAAATGTAATGCCATTAATATTCAGTGTACGTGAAATTTTTACTAATTCAGATGCTGCTGTTATCTAGTCAACGGGTAAAGCCTTTGTTTGGTCTATGCTTTTTGATCCACCATTAACAAATTGTTTTTGCTCTCTCATGTGTGGAGCGACAGCATTCATCTTCCGGTTTCATGATGAAAGGAGTACTCAGAGGTTTTTGAGTGCTGCCTTTAAAGCAGAAATCAATGAATAGCTCAGCAGGCAATGTCTTATATCTGCTAAGGGTGTGAGTGCAGTGCAGTAATACACATGCATATGTAGTAGATAAATATGTATAAACCTTGTTTCATGATATGGAGTTGTTTCCTTCAGTTATTCTATCCAGATGTAGATATCCCCTGGTCAGGCATCGTGACGTTTACCCCTGACAAATCATCCGGTCTTCATTCCTGAAAACAGGATAAAGGACCCGTTCATTAAAGAAGCTTGTAAGCATGCCCTGGCACTAGACAGGCATGAAAATGTCATTTCACACTTCAAGCTCCAATTGATCCTCCTGGGCCTCCGTAGTCTCCGAACGGTTTCTCTACACTGGGGCCAGCTGTACAGCTCTGCAGCTCTGATCTACTCACCGAGCCCTTTTACCATCCTGCCAAAGCAATCTCCACGGCCTACAGAATGCAATTAAGACACCTTGCTGCCGCAGCACGGGGCTACGACCTCTATTTTCATTTCAGCTCTTGATTTAGGTGGGAAGAATTTGGTCTATTTTTCCATTACAAGAATTATTAACACATTTCCTGTCCAGAACAGAAAAAAATCCCCTCTCTGGGAAAAAGTAATTGTGTTTAGTACTGCACAAAAACAACTAAAGGTGTCATGATATGTTTTGCACTATGATGCACCACGTTGCAGATACAGAAGCTTTATTTTTTTGGTCAGAGACCATTTGCGTAATGGGACTACAGTGCTGAACAAAAGCAGAATAAACACAGATTAGCTGTTTTCTTAGGGTGTGTCTCAAAACCTAGTGAGTGTCTAAGTAGCAGCTTTCTGTCTGTCCTCTCTCCTCATAAAACAGATTACTGAGATGCTCTAGTTAGAGAGAGACTGCGTCACGGCTTGTTCCCGCCCACTGCAGCACGAGACCGGTACTTGGTTGCTAAGATACCGGCCGGCATCCAAAATAGCCTGAGGCTTAAAAATAGGGGCAGTCGTGGCCTGAAGGATAGGGATCTGGTCTCGTGACCGGAAGGTCGCCGGTTCGATCCCCAGGATCCTTGAGCAAGGCACCTAACCCCCAACTGCTTCCCAGGCGCCATGGATAGGGCTGCCCACCGCTCCCGGTACGTGTGCTCACTGCCCCCTTGTGTGTGTATATGTGGGTGTTTCACTGCACGGATGGGTTAAATGCGGAGGTCAAATTCTTCTGTGTACAACCACATGTGGCTAATTCAAGTTCTGTTCCAAAAAATCTGCTAGCATAAATGCTAATGGCTCAAGTAAAAAATGCGAAATGGTCAACAACTCGTTGCAAATAAAATGCAGTTTTGTGTGTTTTATGACAAGAAGCACATTAAAACACAAGAGAGAATCGAAATAACTTACATTTTAAAATGACTGCTCATAGATTTGCCTGTGTTGCATCATGGTATCATCTTAGCAGCTGAGGAAGCATCCGATGCTTCCTTAAAATCAGATTAAAATAAGGCTCCTCAGTAGACAGCAGTTAAGCATTTTTTGTGTCTATGAAATGTTATGATGTGTATACAGCTGTTCAAAGCTTTGTTTGCTTTGTCATCTACTGGCTTGCGCTTGAATTTTGCTCAAGGTTTTCAAAAGGTTTTGATATTATAACTGTTTTGGTAGTGACAAAATGAAATAGTTTTTAAAATAAAATAAACATATTTTATTTCCAGGGTCACTCAAAGAAAAACAGTTTTAAAGTTGGTTTTAACTCTGACTTTGTCCCAGTTCAGTAGAATGATCCATACATTGCTGTGCAAGAGTTAAAAAAACAACCATCATATATTTTTCATTTCCACAGTGAACATTATTTTCTGTACTTTATACATTCTTAAATGACTCCCAACAAGTGGTTTTCAGCAGGAGCTGAAATGAGACCTTCAGTGTATGTGTATTAATTATTTAGAGTCCTGTTATTTAAAGCCTGTTACTCCTCAGGTGGCTCCTCATAAAGCTGCTTGAGAGACTCATTGAGAGTGTGTAAATCTGCATCAAGGTAGACGGGTGTAATATCTAAAATAATATAAAATAGAAGATACATTTGTGTAGTTATTTGTTATTATTGTTCAGAAATGTATTAAAATGTGAAATAGTACAGATGAGGAAGGTATTAGTATATGTGTCCAAACTTTTGACTGGTTTTGATCACACATAGAGTAACAAGTACACGCACACTTGATGGAAACTGTAGGGTTACACAATTTCTAAAACTCTTAGAAGAGACTAAAACACCACTTAAAGAACATGTTTCTATGTCATTACTGACCATTAATGCTTGTCCTCCTCTCACTTCTGTCTCACTCTGTCCTCAGTAATTACACCGCGCTAATTGGTGTGTGGGTTTATGGCTTCTTCGTCATGGTCCTGCTGGCCCTGGACTTCCTTTACTACTCGGCCATGAACTATGAGCTGTGTCGAGTGTACCTGGAGAAGTGGGGACTGGGTGGACGATGGCTAAAACAGGCCAGACTTCAGTGGCACGGTGTAGCTGTGGTTCAGGAGGGAGAGGTGAACTCTGGGACAGGACAGAGCCATGGAACGCATCAGCACCATCACCCCAGACACAGCCTGAGAGGAGAGGCACAGAGCCCCACCCTCATGACCTTCCAGACCTCCACAGCCTGGTGAGGAGTCTCTTTCATTGTCAGGGGAACTGGTGTAATACCACTATTCATACAATACTCTGTAGATATATACATGTTCAAGAGTGTGGCGGCACGGTGGTGTAGTGGTTAGCTCTGTCTCCTTGCAGCAGGACAATCCGAGTTCAATTTCTGGTCTCCATGTGCTCAAATATAGCCTAATCTATCAGATCTCTAGCTCCTTTAATCTATCTCCCTCTACATCTGTAGAGACCCCTGCCACACACACACATTCACATGCACTATATGTCCAAAACGGTTGTAGACACCTGCTAATGAAATATCTCTTCTGAAATCAAGGCTGTTTATCGGGAGTCTGTGGCTCTTTCTGTGAGCATTTAGAATCCCAAGAGGTTTCGATTCTTTGGGGCTTCGTGTTTACATCAGGGTAACATCTGGTTCATGTGGTGCTGATGCACCAGAATGTCTCATCTTATTGGTGAATGCTTTTCTATTGAGATTATACACACTGTGTGTGCAATTAGAAAGTGTGTCTTCATTCTTTGGGATATATTGTATATGTCTGTTGGTTGTATCGGATCATTTTCTTGATTTATTCTTCATTGTTTTATTTTATAGTTGTAAATTGCTCAAGCCTATGTTCTCTTTACACCATCATTCAGATGACATGTTTTGTTGTTTTTCCTAATCAGAATAAGTTTCTACAAAGTCTCTACAAAGTGTGTTCACTGAAAACGCTCACCACATGTAACTTATTTCTAATTAGAAAATTAACAGAACAGTTTGTGTAAAAAAATATTGTTTTGCAGTTTTCTAACCAAAACTATTATCAGTCATCTACAGTACCAAAAACAAAAATACAAATATCTGTTTTACTAATCATTTATGTACATGGCAATCCAGTACAAAAAAGATTTGCTCATTTTACATGCTCACTGGTATAAATAAATGCTGGATGTATTATATGTTCCATTTTAACACTACAATAATACAGTGCTCAAATCTGTTATTACAGAGAAATAAGATTTGTGTCTTTTACATTTGATTCTTTCCAGTAAATGTAATTTTAGGATTATAAAGTTTGCCCAACCTCAGATTTCAATTATGACCACAGCCACTGGCATACAAGCTACTGAATGCTGGGGTTTTCACTGCCTCTTTATCAAAACATCTGCAGGCTGGCACTTGATTTCACACACAGAAACTGACTCATCAGTTAGGTTTGAATCTGTACCAGTTTTAACATCAGATGAAAGTTTCAGAGTAGTTGGCACATCACAAAAAGTGGCCAAAATTGCATTTTTATATAGCATTTATGAATAAGGTAGAATGAAAAGGGCAGCTTGAATCCACTGGCAAGCCAAAATAGTTAATATGTATGTCATGCACCTCAATAACTCGACTGGTTGGCCATTCATACTTTAGCAGGCCTGCTTAATAGCTACACGGTGGCCATCTAAATCCTCTACAAACATTTGAAGCTGAAATGCTCAACAAGATCAGAAGTAAGGCTGCCTGTGTTAAACACTTCATGCTCTGGTAAATGTTCAGAAATGGACTGTGCTGAAACGTCTGATGATAGAATGTGGGAGGAAAGCAACACATTTAACACGTCGATGAGCATGGATTTGATATTCTTCAATTCATAACAGGGATTAGCCATGCTATGGAGACACAAGAGGCACAGAAAGCTTGTGTTGGCTTGAAATTGTGACTACTGAGGGAATTTTTGTGTTTCGCCGCATATGCTGGATTGCTTTTACACTCACTGACTTCCTGCCAAAAACGTTTACCACCCCCTCCATTCTATTGTATTTTGAATTTTGATGAGAAAATTAAGGACAAATACACAGGAAAGGAAGCGAGGCATGTATGATGGAAGCTTTTGTTGTGGTAAACTAACCCACCTACTTCACATTATGAGCTAATGTTCCAGACACACATTAAGCCTACCTCAATAAAAAAATAAAGCATTTTCAATGGGGAGTCCCCACTGACTAAGCGTAAATATGACTTAATTAAGATACAGATTCCACAAGGCACTTAGCATTTATTCTTTGGGTTCATGAGATTTCATTCACTGTGCATGGCGGTGCCTGTCTGCACAAATTAATCACAGTGTACAATTACAGTGCATTTCACCTTAATGTATGTCTCTGAATGAGTGTCTCCGAACGTCTTTCATATACTTCCTTCATATAATATTTTAGTTAAAGAAAGAGAAAAAAAAAGTAAGAAAGAACAAAATAAGTCAAGACAGATGGAAAGAAGGAAGGAATGTGCTTTAATTTAATCTTCACTCTCATCTCCAAATCATTCAAGGCCTCTATGACCTTGCCGCCATCCCTGTTGGCATAGAGAGGAATTTGTGGCAAATTGACATGCAGTTAGTGCAGTGGAAAAATGTAAAATGCAGTGCCCGCATAGCATTAGCTTTCCATAGTCCTACAGCTAAAAAGTAATGACAAACGTTAAGGACCAACTTTGATTTTATTGCTGTAAAATAAGAATCCACTGAATTTACTTCTGGTAACGGAAAATCATTAACCCTAGTTATTATGGTGACGTTTGGTGGTAGTTCCCTGGTTCTGAGGAATTAGAGATGTATCATTTGGGAATGAGTCAGTTCTTTTAAGTAAACGTTGGAAACTCACATTGATTTTTTTGTAGCTTAGAAAAAACAAACGAGTAGATTTTATGATGATGTAACTTAAAATCACATGGGGTGTCTTTGGAACATTGCGGCTGTTCTCTCTCATTATCCTCAAATGTGTTTATTTATGTCTGGTTTTGTTCCTGGCAGTTTCCGTACAGTTCCTAGTCTTGTTTCCAATAAATTTGGAACATGCCTTTCGTTGGCGAACTTAGCTGAATTTCGCCAACGAACAAAAAACTGTCAGTGCTGATAAGTAAAGCGCCTTCTGGGAGCTGAAAGAGACGCTCTTAAAGGTGAGTGGAGCCAAATGATCTGACTCACTGAAAAGTCCTGGAATGCCCACCACGATGAGGAACATCCGAAATGACATATTTTTAAGAATAGGAAACACATATTCTTGCTGCATATCACTATTGATTATGTAGCTCTGTTTAGAACCAGAATTACATTATTTCACCAAGTATGTTAAACACAGAAGGAATTTTGTACGGCATGTGACATGTGACACACCAAACAACCAGGTGAGTCCACAGATTACTACTTTACATTTAAAAGTGATTGGGTTTGGCACACCACATTGACCTTAACATACAAAAACAAACACGAAAGGTGGGAGCAGCACAGTGAGGAGGGCATTCGTTAAAGCCTTATTGATGTTAAACTGTAGATCAGCCAGTAAACCAAAGGATCAGTGTTACAATATAAACAAAGATTGTTACACTCTACTTCACTACTCAGGCAGGATTAGTTTTGTTTTGTAATTTATGGTGTTTCGCAATTATTTTAGTTTTGCCTGCTTTTATCAGTAGCCCAAATCAAGCTGAAATGTAGGATCCTACCTCAAATATATGACTTTGAAGTGATGTTAAGTGTTAGCTAATGGCGAATGGTATTCAGATAACTAGGTGGATGGTTAGTGTGATTATTTCAGTGTTCCGACATGTTTTCTACTCATGAGTTGCTAGATATATTGTGTATGGAGCTCTTTTCATGTGAATGCAAGGCACAAATTAAGGAACCGATCCCATTTCTTGTCCCATGTGATTCAGGCAGCAACATTACAGACATCCTCTGGTAAAATTACTTGGCACTAGCTCTCCATGTAAAACTAAAAAATGTCTACAGAATCTAGTTAAATGTGAAATTATGCCGATGCACAGCTTGCTCACTTGTTTGCCACGCTGCCATATCCTTCTACAGTACAACTGGAAAAAGTGAAGCGGTGTGGAGGCAGACAAGTGGAATCTAGCGTGTAATGTGATGATGATGTGTCTTGGCCTTTGAAGATATGGAAAAGGTGTTCTCACAGTTTGGAGAGGGGTGGATGCTCTGCTGCGCTGCATTTGTTGGGGTTTTCTAGTTTAAAGCCAGTACTGGGTAATAATATGTAGAAATTGTATTATCCCCAGGCTAACATTAGAGCAAATCACATTAGGCTAACATTACAGACAGGATATGGGAATGTAACTTGTTTTGATTTTGTTGTTGTCGTGAAGAAGGTTTTTATTTTTTTGGCATTATACAATGTGGGTCAATCAGTATTGTGTTTACTAAACCAAAACATTTCACTTAGGAAAATACTTTACTGCTTAGGACAGCTAAAATGTTTGGCCCCTTCAAACGAGACAAATATTCATTTCTTTGATGGTGAATTTGTTAAAAGCCAATAACAAATTAACAGTTGCAGTGCAACTGTTAAAGCATTGCCTTTATCTAGTGTTTCTCAAGAATTATCCAGAAACAATTCTATCAGACTAATCAACGATAAATATGCTAAATAAACAAAAAACAATATAATACAAGGAAACAATTGTTCTGTGGTTGTTTCTATGGCCCACAGAAGGTTTCTATGTCATCCAATTAATAAACTAATTTTAAATAATAAGCGCTTAATATATATAATATGGTCAAGGTTTTTACTGATTTTTAAAATACATTCATGTCTTCTTTGCAAATTGGAAAATCCAAACTAGTTATTATGTATAGAGTGTGATGTGTCTGTAGCAAACTTGTAATTGAGAACACCTGTTGAGTTGTACTTCTTAGAATTAAGTAGTTTTGACAGGTGAACTGCTGGATATTTCTGCTTCTCTGCACGAACTGTGCGCACCTCAGAGATTGTTCCTAAACAGAGGTGGTCTCACACCAACAAACCTAAAAGCACTTTGCAGTGCATTATAAATGAGAAGCATGTTGTGTACCGACAGATTTAAACCAGGCCAGAGAACACCTGTTGGAGCGTTGCCAAGTCTAAAACCATAGGAATTGGATCATGTGTAGGAGTGGCCAGAGATCAGCCTGTGTCACTGATCAGTCAGCAATCTTTATTATAAACTTGAACAGTCAAGGCTTAATTAGCAGTAGGACCTGAGTACTCATAATTGCCTGCTGCTGTCATACTATAAATATTTAAGTGTATAATCTGCATTTATATATTTATATATATATATATATATATATATATATATATATATATATATATATATATATATATATAGATAGATAGATAGATAGATAGATAGACCAAGAAGACAGTAAAACGCAGAGTTAAAGAAATATTTTTTTAATGTTTCTTAAAAGTGAGCACTGAGCTTGACTCAGAAACAAAAGTACTGAAAGTGTATCTCTAGTGTATCCTCTATTTTATGGAAAATGTGCAGATGGCCAGTGTCTGCAGATCTAAGATCACAGGTTGGAACACATTCTGTAAGGAGGTGCTGGATTATTTAAAGCTTTATAAACTAGTAGCAGAGCTTTAAATTCTATTCTAAGAGTTACAGGTAGCCATAGCAGTTCTTTTAAAACAGGAGTGATATGAGCTCTTTGTTGAAATTTGTCATAAAACAATAATATTTTCCTTATGACATCACCTAGAGGTAAAACTGACCCTTGTGGTACTCTGCAAGGAATATTACATTTTTGGATGAATAATTTCCCAGTGAAACCAGGAATTATATATTTGGTAAACATGATTTAAACTTTCGCATTAGAATCTTGTCATTGACAGTATTAAAAGCTGCACTAAGATCCAATAAGAATAGAAGGATTTGAAAAGTGGAAGCATTTAGAAACCACAGCAATTCAGTTACGAAGTGGCAGACAGAGTAAAGTAAGTTTTGGGATTCTTCTTTAGCCTAGATGTTGGAATGAACCTCTGTCCCTTATTGTGTCTTCAAACACTAGTTGTGAGCCCTTCTTTTACAATTAAGATAAATCTTTTTTTATTTAAATGTTTACTCTGTGACTTGTACTGGCATTGACTGTGAGTCCAAAAACAGCTCTGGAATATTTTTGGATTCCAGCTTACATATAAAATATTAAGATACATTTTTCAAGTTGACAACAAAGCACGCTTAGAGTTCTCTTTGTATACGAGCAGTTGTAACTATAAATATTGAGTAGACGAGGTTATAATTAATGAGTAGACGAGGTTTCCTTTGCTTGGAATAGTAATTTAACTAATGTCTACATTTGACAAATTACTGCGGGACCCATCCCAGCAGTTACAACACACTACACACAGTCCTAAAGCAAGCGCCACCAATCAGAGACGTCGCTGTTTTCATAGAACTTTTAACCACATAGTCACTCATCAAATATTTGGTAGCTTACAGGCAGCTATCGTCCACTACACACAGATCAAGTTGTCATGACACTGCGGCACAGTATGAGAAACATGTGGTCATAAGAACATCCTAATACATTTGCATACTGCAGATTACAAGATGGTGTAAAAGAAATGTTAAGCTTACTTTCTTAGATTACTCAGCAATGACAGGGAGATCTTGAACTCAAAAGTATAGTAGTATTTATTGGGTCACATAAAAAACCCAAAAATGATGATAGAAAAGTTGGAAATTAAATGTTATGTGATTAACTGTTTAATTAACTGTAACTTAAGTTTTCCCAATCTTAGAACAGAACAGTTTTGGTTAAGTGTCTTGCCGAAGGCCACAGCATGGAATGCCTTAAACCTGCACCCTCCTAGTTCTGGAATCACCTTTTCTAGGACTAGTCCTGAATAACAAAATTATTATTTTTTAAAAATCATGAAAAATAGCTCTTGTCTTACAGCTGGCTTTCCTGTAGAGTCTACACACATATAATGAATGCATTCTCAAACATAAAATATCTTCTTGTCTTGGGGTAATCACACATTAATGTAAAGCATCTGCACATCTACACCTCAAGTTCCCGTTTGGGAATTATATTTGTCTTTTGGAATCACACTGCAGTGAGTAAAATAATAACATAAGGCCATATGAGGATTAACTTTATTATTATAATCGATCTTTCATAGTAAAGTTTTCTGTACTGTGACTGATAAGCAACGCGCTAGGAAGGTATTTTTATGGAGAATATTAATAGGATTATTAATGTAGATATATGTAGATTTGTATTTTTTCAGCAGAAAAAATAATTTGTCACTGTTCAGGCAGCTGTATCACTGCCTCGTATGGGAACCGCACCGCCAGGGAACGCAAGACCCCTCACTATACAGCGTATAGTGAGCACAGCTGAAAGGGTTACTGAAGTCCGCAAAGTGACCAGCATTGTGGATGACCCTGCTAATCCCTCCCGTACTCTCTTCTCTCTTCTGCGTTCTGGAAGAACGTTCTGCAGCATTCTGGCCTCCACTGCCAGGCTGGGAAATAGACTCCTAAATCCACCCAGGACTGTCATCACACACACTAAATGATTTACAGAACATACATCAATCCTGAACCACCCAGGTATTTAGTCACTATAGAATTTAGAACATTATTAAAGAGACTCTTTTGGTTACTCTTTTGCAAACAATAGCAAAAACCAAGTCTGGAACTGAACATCCGCTGCACTGTGTTCTATTGTCCTCTGGACTGCTCTGCTTGGGCGGGCAGTAAGTTAAAAAAAACTTAAAACCTAATTTTTGAAGGGTACACTTAAATTTAAAATAAGATCTAATTGTGATTAATTTTAATACCCCCCCATCATTAATTTTGCATTACACTGATAGAACAACTCTGTTTTGTAAAAAACTTTAGTACAACTTTAAATCAAAGCTGACAAAAGTACCTTGACACAGGCTGAGACTATAATACTCAGAAGTGGAAATATGAATAAGTGAGAATACTAATATGATCAGCAACTTACAATATAGACATATATATTACAATATAGATCAGAAATAAGCAAGTACATATCTTCACACTGCACAGCGAAATGTGTTTTTGTGATTGGTTCAGAGATAATAGCTGTTGCTTGTATTGCGATTGGGGGGGCACTTCTTTTTGCACCGTTTGTACTGTTGTACTGTTTGTACTGTTGTACTGTTGTACTGTTGTACTGTTGTACTGTTGTGTTGTTTGCACTGTCTAGTCATGTTGCACTGTTTAGTCTGTGTTATGTTCCTTGTGTGCACCATATAGTCCTGGAGAAACGTTGTTCTGTTTCAGTGTGTGCTGTGTAGATGGCTAAAACAACAATAAACTCCACTTGACACTTAACCTGAACTGGACATATCAGTGATGGGTCAACCGTCATAGCTGTAGTTCTGAAGACCCACAGCACTGACAGATCTGCATTCACACACGATTACTTTTATCTGCTAAATAACAAGTCCATGAATTAATTAATGCAGGGAAGTAGGTTAAACTGTGCAATGTTATAACCCTCCATTTCTGATTGACATATAGGCCTCAGATTGAACTTGTGGCTAATTGCAACAGGTGCTGTAATTATTGGAACGACACACGCTAACGTAGTTTGTCAAGGCCTGCTGCGTGCTGTAATCAAATTAGCACCCAGTCTCATAGCATATGCAGACACGGGTATTTTCACAGCAGGCACTTAAAATAGATTTGCTTTTCATCTGAATTTGCATCTGATTCCATCACTACATTGAAATGCTCAGCTCTCTCATTCAAAGTATTTTAATGATAGTTCTAACACAGCAGTGCTTTTAAGAAGCTTATCTTTGATTTATGTGTCCACACATAAAGTTGGCAGTCATTGACCAAAGTATTGTAGCTAAACCTTAATACGGTGAAAATAAATTCAAGGAATTTCTGTTTAGGCTTCAGATCAGATGATAAGAAAGGATTTACTTTCCAGTGTAATTATACCTAGGTGGTAACTTTTATTAGGCTTAAGTTTACATAGCAGGCTATAATCTAAAATCACATTTGCTTTTCTTCTTTGCCAGATCCGATCTGTGTTTTCCGAGTGACCAGATGTCCTCATTTTATCCAGAATGAGTGCAGCTGCATTAGGTGCTGGAAGACAGCTGTAGCTTTATGAGGGTGAAACATGGGTTAGCCATTTTTAGATTCAAACAAAAGAAAGTGTAAAACAGGGTGCACACCATGTTCAAGTGAAATGGCTTATGCATACTTCCCCCCACCCTTGCTTGTTCTGGCATGCATACAAACTGATCTGACTTAAGAATGAGTTCAGAAAACAAGACACAAAACAGTGGCCGTTGAAGTTTGAGGATATGCCGTCACCTTGCAGAAAAACAAGGTCCTGGGTTCGATCCCCTGGCCCTGCGTTCAGAGACTTTACTGCGTTCCAGGTGCTCCGGTTTCCTCCTGCTGTCTAAAGACGTGCAATCAAGTGGGTTGGAGCCCTAAGTGTAAGTGTGTGTGTGTGTGTATGTCTGTGTTTCTGCCCTGTGATGGATAGACTCCAGCACCCCCTGTGACCCAGGAGGATTACCAGTTTAGATGATAAATGAATGCATGCTTCACTCTTCACTTTACCATCAAAGAGGAAAATTAAAAGGATTTTCAGAGTTTGTGTACAATTTATTCACTCAGATGTAAACAAATTCATCTGATGTGAAATAGTCAATCATAGAGAAACTTACTAGCTAACAATTTCACTGTGCTGCTGACAAAAACCAGGGGTTAGAATGTCTACAACACTCAGTGAGTGTACAACACAAATACACTTTTTTTTATTTGCACTTCTGCTTATCCGTGCAAATATCTAACCAGCCAATCATGTGGCAGCAGAGCAATGCATAAAATCATGCAGACATGGACCAGCAGCAGGTAATGTTCACATCAGAATAGAGAAATGGCATGAGTGATGCTGCCACATGGACTGATTTGTGTATCTAAAGAACTGTGATCTCTTGGGATTTTCACACACAACAGTTACTCAGAATAGTGCAATGAAGAATAGAATCCAGTGAGCAGCGGTTCTGTAGACGATGAGAGAGGTCAACTGAGAACTGAAGGGCAAGGATAACTCAGATATCCACCCTATACAATTGTGTTGAACAGAGAAGCATCTCAAAATACACACCAAATCCTACTAGAAAGAGAAGTTCCTCATCTGTCAGCCAAGAACAGAAAGCTGAAGCTTCAGTGGGAACAGGCTCACTGAAACTAGGCAGATGAAGCCTGGAAACATAGACTGGTCTGATAAATCTCAATTTCTGTTGAGGCACACAGATGGTAGGGTAAGATTTGCTACCAACAGCATCAATTCATAGAACACAACCTGCCTTGTGTGACAGTCCAGGCTAGTGGAGGTGGTGTAATGCTACACAGATTTACCCACAATTTACCCTCTTCCAGCATGATAATGCACCAAGTCAAAAAACAAAAAGTCATCTCATATTGCTTTCATCAACATGATAATGAGTTGTGTGTTCCTCAGTGGCTTTTCCAGGCACTGGATTTAAACCCAATAGGATATCTTTGATATGTGGTCGAACAGTACATTTGCAGCATGAAATCTGCCAGAACTGCATGACGAAAGCTTTATTAGATTCTGTGAAACTGGGTGAATTCTTTGGAAGTAGGGGAGGAGTGCCATGTTTCCTTCATTATTAGGTTAGTTTGTTGTGTTTCGTCTATTATTTTAAGCATCTGTTCATCCCCGAAGCCACTTTTCCCCCCATAGCAGTCAACAGCGGAAATACAGCTGTATGGGTTTCTTGATTATAAGAGTATTTTGTGCTTGGTCTCACAACAGTTCTGGGGAGAGAGCCCACTTTCTGTTACAGTCTGACCCTAGACTGGGTCATAACACGTTGTTTTTTTTCCTTGTAAGGGTTAGGGTTAGGCTAACCCTAACCCAAACATTTGACAGGTGATGTATATGGAATTTTATTGAAGTAAACTTTTTTCTCCTCTCTCTTTTTAGATGCCTAAAGCTTGAACCTTAGGACGTACTGTGCAGGAGAAGCAGAGGATACACAGCCACGGCCAGCTGGAAACTCCGAACAGTTTTCCTCCAGGGCCTTATCTACCTTTGACATGGACAGTGTGCTTCACTGAGGAAGACTCTGATATTCAGTGAGAAAACAACTCGTCTGCTCCTGACCTCCATCTGCTCTGTAGGAGAAGCACTTTCTTTATCGTTTAACTGCAAAGTCTCCTACTGTATACAGCTCTCTTCACAGCACTTCGAACCTTAACCGGAAGGTGTCTTCTGAATCTTGATGAAACAGTGTTCACATCCGTCAGACTGGACTTTGGGTGGGTTTTCTGGTTCGCACTGCAGTGAGGCAAGGCTTGAACTCTCCTAAAGCACAGGAAGGATTATTTATTATAGCTGCAACAATATTACAGCTGTGTAATGCTTTTAACTAGAAAGAGTCTGGCTAGAATGAATTGATTCAGTTCTGACTTATACTGATTGAACCTGTCATTCGACATTCAACACACAGTTTATTTGAGATGCACCCTTTTGCTTCACTTATGACTCCAGACGACAAAACGGTCTAATGTTTGGATATAAAATTGGCTGAAAAGTTAATGTGCTATCCAAACATTAACATGTCTCATTGGAAATGACTTGTAATCTTGCAATACAGTGAAGTATTTTAAACTACTGAAATCCGATCAGATAAAGCAATATGTAACAGTGGAAAAAGAAGAAGACGATGTCAGATTTTACACATGTTTGTTTCTATGAATTACTTGATCATGTGACACTGCCTCAGAGACCTTTTCGACCTTAGGCGGACAAACCTATGGGCCTAAATGGATTTGTTAGCAGGCAGGAAATCCTGGCAGTAGTTTTATTTCCCCTGTGGAAACCGTGCACTGATTGAGGTGAGTGATTAGGAATAGGTAAAGCCAGTAGCTACTTAGACTGTAGACATCTACCTGCAATAATGCGCAGTGTTGTGTTGCGTTATATTGTGTTAGAAAGAGAAACTTTTGTGATCAGTGTTTTAGATGAATCTAACTTCTCCTCCTAACAGGCAGAACAAAGACGTTCTAAGTGTTGCAGTAATGGGTTCTGGTGATGGTATCAGTTGCCTTACGGTAAGTCTATAGTACACACCTAGCGTTGTGATGTTAGATTCTTCAGTCCAGGTGTAGTATGGCAGCGCACCTTTTCTTTCTGTGGTTTTTACGACTGCGTAGGTGTTTGGACGCGGTCCTGTTGTAATTGCACTTGTTAACTTTTTACTGTCGCAAAATGCGACTAAAATAAAGATCTATCTTTTCCAGTGTGTTCAATGTGTCTGTGTGATAACCTCACCCTTTTAGCTTTTCATTGCATTCATAAGACATTATATTTTTAAAAAAATGGTCTTTTTTCAAGATGTTGTATGTTGTCAGGCATAGGCTTTATATTATATATTATTTATAATATAATATATATTATTATAGTTTTTATTAACTGCTTTCCCTCAATTAAATCTGTAATCATCAATTAAACCAAACAGCACAACATATTTGTCTTTGTCTTTGAAAAAAAGCTTGAAAAATGTGTAACTTTAAAATTTAAAGTAACTTTAAAATTTAAAGTAATCATTATTGTTTAAAGTAAAATTTAAAGTAAAGTTTATTGGCCACTGTATTCTTTAGAGCCATTAAAACGAAATGCCCAATTATTAGTGCTTAAGGAACCACTGAGCAGCTTTACAGCCTAAACCTTCCTTTGGTTTGAGAATTAATGATTTTGTTTGTTTATTATGTTTTCGTCCATCAGTGTTCAGTGTTTAACTGCCATACCCAGCATGTGTTCTGCAAATATGTCATAAAACAATTTGAAAACGCCCACAGCAATATAGAAATTTTTGTCCCTACTGATGTAAAGGCTAATAAATAAAGCCCCTGGCTTTAGCCTGCTTGTGAGTAAAATGAATCTAAAGTTCCTCCCACCTTAAAGAGACATCATTAGAAGGGGATTGTGATTTTTTTAAACCAGAAAATCTTTCAAGGCTGCTGTGGCTCCGCTGTAAGATCTAAATAGACATGTTTACAACAGATATAGCACTGAATTGCATTCAAAGCTCAAATAATGTTTTGTCCTAAATTCTAATTAAAGTCACATACAGAAATTTCACCTGACATTGCAACTGTGGGATAAAAATGGGATGGGTTGAACATAGATATGTATGTGTGATGTTGATTTGCTCTTAATAAACCTGGTTAGTATTCAAAGCTGCACTATGTAAGATATTTAGTTAAAATTGAAATAAGTAAGATTACTGAGTCAGGAGGGCAAAAAACCACACAAAAAATGTTGTGCATGTGCTGCTAGGAGCCACGCTGTAGAGCCTAAAACAATCATTTAAAAATGGTGATAGGAACCAGACGTCCAACTGAAAGTTATTACATGGAATGGTTATGAATACTCTGCCTGATTTCTGAGACACTGTTTTTATGACAGCATAGGGTCATAGCGTCAGTCCTGGTGGAGGGGTGCGTGCGGTTGAAAAACTGCAGCTTTTGTGCTTCATTTTTTTACTGCTTTATCTTTTTTTGTTACCCACACAACTACCTGCTGCAGGTCGAAGTGACCCAGCTCTTTCTGATTGTTAAAAGCCTCGCTGTAAGTCCCTGCACACCAGGAGTGGTGCTTATTACTGGCCCACAGCGGCGGTCACACCTGCTCTCTCTCACACCAGCAGGAGATGCCTCCACTGGGTCGAGGTGTGGAGCGCGCTCTGCCTCTAATTGGTACCAGGACATGTTTTTTTTTCTCCAGAGAACTCGGAGGATGTCCACAGCTCGAATAAATATGTTAGGCCTTTGTCCGAAACTGCAACCTGAAGGCCTCAGATGTGGCACAGGCTGTAGAAAATGCTCCTGCTAGACAAACTCACACACAGCAGGCCTGTCACATCAATAAAGCTTAGAGACCAGGAATGCGTGAGGGGCAGTTACATTAAAACCTGGAGGTCAGAAACTATGCAGACTGAGAGAAACCTGAGAGAAATAGGAGCTACTTACTTGCTCAGTTTTATGCACTTCATTTTGTTTCAATGATTTTTGAAGATTCTGGTTTGATTCAGTTGCTAAGATGTAAACAAAGTCATTCAGCTTGCTTTGAAAAATTCAGAATTCAGAATTGTTTATAGTGGTGGTGATAGGAACCAAGATAGAAAGTTAACACATATCATGATTACAGTAGTTTCCAGATGCTTAAAACGTTACAGTAATTTTGAGAGCTTTCAGTCTAAGGTGTATTTGGACAGTAAATAAAATGTTTCAATTTGTTTTGTATTACCACCTTTCCCTGGCCAAGTACCTGTGTCTGAAATGTGTAAGTAGATAGATTCATCACCCGTTATCAGCAAACACAAACAATACTTTATATATATATATATATATATATATATATGAGTATGTGACCTTGATTGGAAATGCCCAGATGCGATTTTACACGCCTATTTACACCTTATGATTTGAGTCTAGAATGAAACAAGCTGTTTTCCCTTTTGTTGATGAGCTCATGAATAATTTGATGATAAATATTTGGCTGGTTTTGAAGCAACATGTTGAAACAGACACAGGCAGGAAAATGAACTAAACCTCGACATCAACACAAAGTGAATTAAAGTTGTAGTTCACTATGAAACTTTCAGTAAAGATGATTTGCTTAAAATTGTCCAAAAATGGATACATTCACTCAGCATGGCTGTTACTTACAGGTCACTACTGGGGTTGTGATGGTAGTTAAGGTGGAACTGCTCCTCTCCTCCCTGTTCGAGTGAAAACATCTTTAAAAATAAAAGTTGTCAGAGATTTTTTTTAAGATGTGGGAGCTGAAGTTGGCCACATTTACTTTCTACCACCTGAACAAGTTGTAGAATTTAAGGTGGAATGAAGCATTTGATTAAAAGCAATCTAAAGGGAAGCCAATTTTAGACTTATTTTTTTTAGACAACCTAGTTGACGGATGATTGGAAACAGCAAAGTGCCGACATCCTCTCCACAGCCTGGAACGGTAGAGTCCATCATTGCTGTTGACCTGTTTTCATTGTTTGCTGCTGGGCTGGAACTTGAACATTGAACATGGAGTCTAGTAAGATTTTGGAATCTGCTTGTTTTACTGGCCTCACAAGATTCAACAGTGGTTAAGGTTTACTGCTTGTCACTTCTGGATGTACAGATTTATACCATTTATACCAGCGTAAATACAGTTTCCCACTATTGTTAATAAAAATAACAATATATATTCATAATAGGGAGTAATGAGGGGTGAAAGAATGAGAACCCCTCTGACGAAAACAGATCATATCTCTCTAAAAAGATGACCGTATCTGCTGCTACAATAAAAAAAATTACATAATAGAAACACTCAGTGACGCTTGCTCACCTACAAAGACAACCAAAGTTTTTTTTTTACCCTAAACAGAGTTTAACTCACACCTGATTATCTTTTTATCTGATACTCATTTTGGTGGAGGAGTTTCAACCCACCCCTCCATTTGCTCTGATTTGTCCTACCCTGTTTGGCAGTCGACAGTCGAAGGTTACTGCTTGTCGCTTCAGTATGTACAGATCTCTCCTTATTCATTCATACCAGCATAAATACAGTTTCCCACTGTTTGGCCACTTTAGGCTCTGCTTATGCAGCACTGACTGAAATACGTCAAAAGAAGAAGAATCCATCTAGCACATTCATCACTAGCTCAATCCATACAACTCCTGATAGGATTATTTCTCCTCACCTTTATTAAAACCACAAGGCTGAGACCAGTTCTCTATTGACCAGCTACTTTTTTTCAAATTTTCTTGTTCCACCTTAAATGGTGCAGTAGATATTAGAACACTTCAGGTTCCAAAAGAATATCCAGCATTAAAAGAATAATTAGGACTTTTTGAGAGTCTAAATCAGCTGAATCAGAAGACATGGCAGTTCAGTAGGTTGCAATATACAACGATACCTAGGTTACACACTGCTCCTTTAATACAGTCTACCTTCAGATTCTATAGACAGCCTTAGCAGGTATAGAAAGGCACTTATTAAAACACGCTCAGCATACCTGTCCTCTCTTATTGAACACAACAAAAACAATCTTAGAGTTTTATTTAGCACCATCGCAAAACTTACCAAAAACCAGGCAAAACCTAAACCTCAAATACCCGCCAACTACAGCAGCAATGATTTCATGGACTTTTTCAATAACAAAATAGAGAATATTAGACAAAACATTCAACTGACACCAGTAACCTATCCTTCATCCGGTTTGGCTGAGACAGCACAAAATGTGGTTTTAGAAGAAAGACTAGAAACATTCTGTCCACTCCAGCAGAGAAAAACTAATCTCTTCCTCAAATTCTGCTACATGCAAACTTGATATGATTCCAACAAGCCTATTAAAACAAGTATTACCAGCTATTATTAAACCTATCTTAACTATCATCAACTCTTCTCTTAGTCTGGGTCATGTACCTAAGTCTTTTAAACTAGCTGTGATAAAACCCTTGATAAAGAAACCAAATCTTGACCCCAGTCAAGGGGTCCAGTTATTTTCCAATTGTCCAGTTACTGTCCAGTTATTTTCCAATTTACCTTTGATCTCTAAGATTTTAGAAAAGGCTGTAGCTCAACAACTCTATTCATATCTACATAAGAACAACATATATGAAAAATTCCAATCTAGTTTTAGGCCACACCACAGCACAGAGACAGCTTTAGTTAAGATAACAAATGATCTTCTTCTTGCCTCTGATCAGGGCCACGTATCTCTACTGGTGCTACTAGATCTAAGTGCAGCTTTTGACACTATAGATCACACTATTCCCTTGGACAGGCTAGAAAATGTGGTTGGAATCACAGGAACAGCGTTATCCTGGTTCACATCTTACCTTAGTGATCGCTTTCAGTTTGTAAAGATAAATAATGTATCATCTAATTATACAAGAGTGAAATATGGAGTTCCACAAGGTTCTGTTTTAGGTCCTCTGTTATTTACACTATATATGTTACCATTAGGCTCAGTTATAAATAGACACGGAATTAGTTTCCACTGTTATGCTGATGATACACAGCTGTACATATCAGCCAAACCAGATGATAAATCCAGATTAAATAAGATAGAAGATTGTGTAAGAGATATTAGACTTTGGATGCTGCAGAACTTCCTTCTTTTGAACCCTGACAAAACGGAAGTTCTCCTCCTCGGCCCAATGGCTGCTCGGACTAAATGTTCAGATTTAATGTTAAATCTTGCTGACTTCTCTGTAGTTCCTGGTTCAGTAGCCAAAAATCTTGGTGTAACAATTGACTCAGATCTGACATTTAATCAACACATAGATAATATTACAAGAACAGCTTTTCTTCACCTACGAAACATTTCAAAGTTAAGCAATGCATTATCTGTGTCTGATGCTGAAAAGTTAGTGCATGCCTTTATAACCTCAAGGCTAGATTACTGTAATGCATTATTGTCAACCTGAATAAACTTCAGTTGGTTCAGAACGCTGCAGCTAGAGTACTAACTAAAACCAGGAAATTCTATCAGATCAGTCCAGTTTTATCAGCACTACACTGGTTTCCTGTTAAATTCCGTATCGACTATAAAATTCTTTTATTGACGTATAAAACCCTGCACGGTCTCGCACCGGAGTACCTGCAAGATCTTATTTCCTATTATGAACCGCCACGTTCACTCAGATCACAGGATGCTGTTTTTCTAATAATTCCAAAAATTCAGAAGACTACAATGGGGGGGGGGGGGGGGGGGGGGGGGTCTCAATATTTAAGTCCAGGCTTAAAACATACTTGTTCAGTTTAGCTTTTGGTGACTGAGCTATGCTTCGCATTCACTGTATTACTCCAAACCTGAACTAACCTTGTTTTTTCTTTCGCTTCTTTCTGAGGTAATAACCGCCCACCTGTCCTGCCGAATACTGTTGGAGGACTGACCACCAGTACCCCCTTGTTACCTTGTAACCTCTTCATCTATGTCATCTGCTGCACCTCGACTGCATTACTGTATCATCCAGATGTAGCACGTGTGCAGCTTCTCTCCTTTTATAAGAAAGATGGCGCCCACCGTGGCAGACGTCTTTGTGTGTTCCTCCGGAAGCCAACGTTATTTATTATTTATTTTGTCTTTAGTATTTATTTTAAATGTACAGTATACCGTCTTCCTCTACCCAGCATACAGACAACTCCTCAAGCGGTCACTTCCAGTGAGTAAAACTGTTAAAGTGTGGAATGAAGAAACTGATTCAGTGCTTCAGGACTGCTTTGACAGTACAAACTGGGATGTGTTTAGAACTGCTGCTGTGAGAGAGGATGGTTCTGTTGATCTAGAGGACTATGCTTCTGGGGTAACTGGTTACATCAGCAGCTGCATTGAAACCATTGTCCCTTCAAAGCGCTGCATAAAGTACCCCAACCAAAAACCATGGATAAATGGTGAAGTTCGGTCCATGCTACGTGCTCGCCAGACTGCATTTCTCTCTGGCAACGCTGATGACTACAAAAGGTCTAGATACGACCTGCGTAGATCTATCAGAGAAGCTAAGAGACAGTACAGGCTGAAGCTGGAGGGCTACTACACCACAGCAGACTCCCGGCGCATGTGGCAAGGACTGCACCGTATCACCAACCATCAACAAACAAGCACGGCACTCACAACCAGCCATTCTGCATTGCCTGATGAGCTGAATGAGTTCTATGCTCGCTTCGATGTCTTCAACCTTGACCAACTGAAGGACATTGCGGCCAAGGAGAGCACACAGAACCCATCACTCATTGTAACAACAGTGGATGTGCGCAGGAACCTGATGAGAATCAACCCACGCAGAGCAGCAGGCCCAGACAACATCCCCGGGCGTGCGCTCAGGGTTTGCTCATCAGAACTGGCTGATGTGTTTGTAGACATATTCAATCTGTCACTCACGCAAGCTTTTGTGCCATCCTGTTTTAAGACCACCACCATCGTGCCCCTCCCAAAGAAAAGTAATGTGAGATGCCTAAATGACTATCGCCCTGTTGCACTCACTTCAATCGTGATGAAGTGCTTCGAGAGGATAGTCATGACTCACATCCGGAAGACCATTCCCAACACTATAGATCCTTTACAGTTCGCATACCGCCGGAACCGGTCTACAGACGACGCAATCAACGCTACTCTTCACAAAGCCCTCACACACCTGGAGGGCAAGGACACATATGTCAGAATGCTCTTTATTGACTACAGTTCAGCATTCAACACGGTCATCCCACACAGACTCTCAGAAAAGCTCCTCACCCTCGGACTGACACCAGCCCTCTGCAACTGGGTGCTGAACTTTCTAACAGACAGACCCCAGTCAGTCAGAGTCGGCAGCTGCACATCCAGCACAAGAACAGTGAGCACAGGGGTCCCTCAAGGCTGTGTGCTGAGCCCCCTTCTGTACACGCTCTTCACATACGACTGCGTGGCCTCCCAGAACAACACCAGCATCATCAAATTTGCTGATGATACTACAGTCATTGGACTGATCACTGGTGGGGAAGAGACAGCGTACAGGAAGGAGGTGGCTGAGCTGGTGGCCTGGTGTCATGACAACAATCTTTCCTTGAATGCAGACAAGACCAAGGAAATGATTGTTGATCCAAGGAGGAAGCGAGAGCTACACACACCCCTGTACATAGGGGAGACTGAGGTAGAGAGGGTGAAAACCTTTAAGTTTCTTGGCATTCACATCAGTGAGGATCTCAGCTGGTCCCACAACACTCAGATCATCATCAGGAAGTCCCAGCAGCGACTGTACTTTCTGAGAAGGCTGAGAAAATTTGGTATGCCAACCAAAATTCTCAGCACCTTCTACAGGAGTATGATTGAGAGTGTTCTTACCAGCTCCATCATCGTCTGGTATGGAAACTCTACTGCTCAGGACAGAAAGGCTCTCCAGCGTGTGATCAAAACTGCACAGTCCATCTCAGGAGCAGCCTTCCCCTCACTACAGAACATCTACCACACCAGGGTCACCAGGAGGGCCCACAACATAATCAGGGACAGTACACACCCCCAGCACACACTCTTCACACGTTTACCTTCAGGCAGACGTTACAGGAGTGTGAAGTCCAGGACCACAAGACTGACAAACAGTTTCTACTCACAGGCCATCAGGCTTGTGAACACCTCACGCACTACCTCTCCAACCTCTCCTTTCTGAACTGGTTTTAACTGGTCTGATTTAAACTGCACCTTACACTCACTGTACTGTCAGAATACTGTTTACACTCACTGTACTGTCAGAATACTGTTTACATTCACTACTCACACAAACATTATTGTTTACATTCGTTACTTGCAACTTGCACTTTATGGCTGCTGCTCTTCATACTTGCACATAAAAGCACACAACTTTTATTTTTTATTCTTTAACTATAAAAATATTTTTATCTACTTCAACTTATATTGTTATACTTTGTATATTTTGTATATATATTTTTTATTTCTTTTATTTGTTATCTTATCTATTGGTGAATGGAGGAGCAGCAAAGTAAGAATTTCATTGTACAGTGTAACTGTCTGTTCTGCTGTACATATGACAATAAAACTCTTGAATCTTGAATCTTTTAGTTCATTTTGTTTATAATCTGATCTGTCAAAGTCACCAGCTGCATTCTAAACACTCCTCATCCTCTGTACTAACCCAAACCAGAACTAACTGTTTTGGCTTGCTCACAAGGGATAAAGTGTGTGATTTCATGTTTTTCATGCTTTAAAATTCCTGTAAAGCTGCTTTGTGACAACATTGTTGTAAAAAGCGCTATACAAATAAACTTGACTTGACTTGACTATACTAATACAGTAAGATCAGAAACTCAGTAGATGGTATTTGATTGCCATCACTTTCTGTGTGTGTTGAGGAATGTTCAAATTTAAGAGCTGACACTGATTGATGACTGACTTAAGCAGTTTTTATGTCTAGGTTTCATGTTTTAGTTAGAAGATGACTGCAGTTGGGAAAACACCAGAGCATTAGCAGGGGTCACGTGATTACTGGATGAACAGTGAACAAAGTTAAGATTTTGTATTGTGGAGAGAGAAAGAGAGAGAGAGAAAGAGAGAGAAAAGAAAGAAAAAGAAAAGAAGGTATGATAACAGTTTTGCATCTCCAGAAATTGCCCCCATTTGTCACTGCTTCCGGAGGGTCCTTCCAGCTGCTGTGTCTACTTCAAAACGCTACGGCAACAAATCACAAAGACTGCATTAATCTATTAGAGCCCTATTTATATCCCCCACCGCCGTCCGCTGTCTGTGGAGAGCCATGAAGCTATTCTTTGGGTGGCATGAAGTTAGTGCTAAACAGATTAGCTCATTAGGCTTGAGCAGGGCTCTTTATGTATGCATTACAGCTTTATTCCTACGCTCTCCACAGAGCACTTAAAATTTCGGAAGCAGGCGAAAGCACTCTGTCTAGATTCACCTCACAAGGCCAACGGCACTCGAGGGAGCAATGTTTGAGTCTTTGTGTATTTATTCCTAATATTTCATTTGTACTGATGGCGTTCTAGACATGCCTAGCTGAGCAACCATCTGGCCCACTTTGAGTTTCATGGCCATCCCCTCAGCAACGGACACATCAATGAGACTTTTGCATATAAAGAAGAAGCAGCTCATATATTTTTCCAAGCAGCCTATAAAACATAAATGGCCTAATTTCAGGTAAATAGATCATGCTATATATATATATATATATATATATATATATATATATATATATATATATATATATATATATATATATATATATATATATGACAGAATAATCATTGATATTCAAGATATAAACAAGATATTTTTTCTAGATATTTATATAGATTTTTCTGGACAGGCATGAACTGCTATATGTGCAAAAGAGAGAGACCCTGTCACTCTCTCATGAAAGACTTGGAGACAAGTTTCCAAAACGGATGTTTTGAGAAATAAAATGAAGAAGATAGCACGGTGCAAATATAGAACAAACTGACGCAGAGAACTCAAGACCAGACAAGAAACAGGGCAATAGAGAGCTACATATACACAAGCCAGAAAAACAGCTAGATTACACGGGTGGGGGCCAGGGGGTTAAGAAAATGGAACCAAGTGAGGGACATGACATGTAAGCGGGACACATGAGAAAAAAAAAAAACATAAAGTACAATGCAGGAGAGGTAGGTTAGGGAAGGTAAAAAAAGGAATAAAATAGTAATAAAAATAACAATATATATTTATCTGAGTGAGTAATAAGGGGTAAAAGTGAAAGAATGAGAACTCTCTGACGTAAAAACAGGTCACATTTCTCTACAAAGATGACCGTATGTGCTGCTACAAAAAAATAAAAAGCATTTAAACATAATAGAAACACACAGTGACGCTTGCTCACCTACAAAGACAACTGGAGGGTTTTATCAACCCTGAACAGAGTTTAACTCACACCTGATTATCTTCTTATCTGATAAGAAGCTGCAAACCCACCCGTCCATTTGTGATTTGTCCTACCCTGTTTTGCAAAGGTTTAAGTTTAAAGAGACTCCTGATTTCTAATGTGCCTCCTTGTTTTCTTTCCTTGCATCTTTTCATCATATCTTAGTTTCTCCGTCTGAGAGTATGAAAATGTGAGGACAGAACAATTCACAGCAAACAGGTTTACTAAACGAGAGGTCCTTCACTCAGTCCTTTTCACCAGCTGTCACTGTGCTTGACGGATAAAAGCTTAAAGGAGACGCCTCGAAGGACTTTTCATTGCATGCTTCATTAAAATTCTATTACACCAACAGTTTAATTAACTTTCATCAGTCAGTTTAGGGGGTGCCCGGCAAGAGGCTAGAGGGCGCCGGTGAGTGAATCTTCAGTGAATGGAGGTACACCACTAAAAACAGAAACTTGTTTCTTGTCATTTATGCAGGAACGTCCTTTCATTTTAAAATGTTGAAGCAGACTTTGTTTCAAAGAAAACTTCCTCACCGTACAATCAAGTAAATACACCCTATGTATTTTTGGATATGGGGACGGTATGTATAGTATGTATTGATAAATGGATAGATAAATAGCAGGTATTAGAACAAAAACCTGACTGAGTTCACTTGAAATGATCTGAGATGTTGTTTATTTCTATTGAACAGGTAAGTACAGTAACAGGCATTGTGCTCATTGGCACTAACTGCATCTTAATGAAGGAATTATGTTTACACAATTTAACTAATACAAAAACATATACCAAAACAAAAAAAAATATTTTAGCATATTTTGAGTTATCACTTTATTTAAATGCTTTATATTCACAATTTTAATTTAATCTGACTTTACAAACAAATAATTAGTTATTTAAAGATTTAGTGTGGCGGTGTTGTTTTCCTCTCTTCTATAGGCAAACTTGTAACACATGACAAAACATTCCCTCCATGTATTAGTTCTAGTTTTTGCCTAAACATAGTTACTTATGTTAATTGATGCTTGCCAAGCGCATGAAATAGTTTTGATGCATTTGAGGAGGATCAGGTCTCCTGAGCTTATGTGAAATGGGCTCTAATGTTTTTTAGCTAAAAATGAAAAATTATTCAATGCTTGCGCTGACAGAGTTTACTGTATTCATTAATGTATCTAACAAATTATATTTGAGGATTAAAAGTTTTGGACTTTTTTATTGCAACTTTTTCAGAGCATTTACGACATTCAAAGTTGAATAAAATAGAATCAACTTTTATTGTAAGTTATTACAATTTAGTTTAGTCTCCTAAAACTTCTCGGCTTTACTTTATAAATATTTGGTCAATGCAACCTTCTTCAGTAAAACACTGTTCCTATTGGCTCTTGCTTATTGTAGTTCTATGACTACAGTGGCACTTGCTGGTCTACAAGATGGTCCTGGGTAGTATGTAGTAAGTCAGATAAAACATTGTTGTCCATAAGTATATTTAAAGCACAACCTAGTTTAGCTAATCAGTAACAAAGAGCAAACCAGACCAAATATCTGAGATTTATATAAGACTGGTGTTTATATCCTATGTAGAGTAGTTTCTAATAATTAGCACATGATCAGGTGCATCTGATTTCAGTTAGAAGCAGTGATATCATGTATGTAAGAGTGTATTTACTTTATGCACAAAGTTACACTTCTGTTCATTTATGTGATATGAAGGATGAAAGATGACAAATACATCATATACATCATCATCACATCAATATTGTTTAAGTGAAGACTAGATATCTGTATGCCCACATATGTGTACTTGCTTCTTCACATGACATCCTGCTCGTTACAGAAACTGATTGATGGATGCCTAAACATGACTGATGATTTAGTGCAGCTTTTCTTTTCTTTTATTTCTTTTCTTTTCTCTTGTTCTTTTAGCCTGAAAAAGAAGATTTCTCCATGGCTAGTTTTCGCCTCAACTTGAAAGGACTAAATTGAAGCAATGCTGAAAAAAACGAATGTGACTGACACTGGTAACTCCCAACACTGCAGGAGGCACAGTCTTAATTACCACATTTCAAACCCATAAAAGTCTATTTTATAAAGACATTTCGTCCCTTACAAAATCACAGTCAAAGATTTCTCACCACTAAACAGATCACAAACTCCAAACAGCTTCAGGACCTCTTCGTACCCCTGTTTGGACAAAAATCTCGGGAAAGCTGACAAAAGCCTAGTACTTATAACCCTGATTAAAATGCAGATGGGCTGAAAAAGCAATGGGGACAGAGTGGGCTGTTCACACTGGCTTATCACTCCGCTCTGGGTGTGTGAGTTTCACAGATGAGGGAGTTTGTCCTGGCCTGACTCTGGAATTCAATAACTCTCTGTTAATCTGGTTTACTGGGTTTGTATGTGTGCTGAGGCAATTTCCAGCTTTGGGTATTAACGGATTAATTCACCCGAGTAATTGATTGTCTGAGATGTGAAGTGAGGCTAGATAATGTGATGAGAGTTAGAACTGTGGCCTTGCGCTAGCGTCCCTTTAGTTCATCTGCAAGTCGCAGAGTACATACAGCTTCTATAAATACATTTTCTCTTAAGAAAAAAATGCCTGTTACTGGAACGTCTTGACTCCAGCAGTGATGAATTCCTCAATCTGAAGTGCAATCTAATTCTGGAGCACCAATCATCAACAAGTACAGTGCTAAGCTATAACTATAGATGGAAAAAGCTTCCACTTGAAATCTCTCTGTGGAAAACTGACTCCAACATAGTAGAAAACTATTTGTTTGCCAGTGTCACATCATTTCTCGTGCCAGAGTTCACCCCTCATATTTCATTTATAGTTTAAACGACCATGAGTAAGTTATCTATCATGAAAAAAATCTGAAAGCATACACAGAAGCCACAACAAGTAAACATAATACTCTTTGTTCTGTGTTTAGTGTGTCTGCTGATATTAATCTAGGTCTCGAAGCACCGCCAGCCTGTAGGTTTTATTGTTCTTTTGCTCTAACACACCCAGCTCACCTCAGGAAGGATTTAAACATTAGTTCATTAGTTCATTATAGTTCATTAGTTCATTAGTTGGACTGGGTGTGTTGGCAAGCTGTAAAACATGCAAAGCAGTGGTGCTCCAGGACTAACTACCACTGACCTAGTAAATTATAAACACATCCAGTTCAGTAGTTGTAGTTGTTTGGAAGGCATTTTTGTGGAAGGTTATAAGTCATGTATTAAAAGTACTCCTTAAGTGAACCTGAGGATGGAGTAAGGACCCTGTCCACACTCCATTTATTTTTTGCATGGCCCCACCACAGCATAACTCAGGAGCACAACCTTCCAGAATCAAGACCATGCTTTAAAACTCTGAGATAAAAATAAGACCATACTTCAAAAACATTTTAGAAGAGACTAAAACCATTATTATTGTTTATGTTAGGCTGATCAGCTAGCAAGGAGGTAGCTCAGAGGCTAAACAACTCCTGCACTAATATCATAGTCTTTGAATTAAAGCATAGGATTCACAGCAGAACTGAATGGGTTGCATGTTTAATTGTGAAATGTAAACATTTTAGTTTTTCCCTAAATTGCATTAAACTGAGCCTAGTCTGAGCCTCTAGAGGCTCCCTTCATTCTTTACAGTCTATGTAAATGAAGAAATGATGGTTTCTAACCTCAAATACTCTTACGTGCACAATGTGTCTAGTATGGAAGTGTACACACACATGGCTCCATCCCAAATGTCTCTTTGTTGAACATGATTAGTTCTATTTGAGTGCAGGGCCCATTACTTGACTTCCTATGTAGTGCACTATGTAGGGAGTAGGGACCTATTTAAGATTCAGCCACAGCAAGAGAAAAGAGAAGTAGGACACTTACTTAGCTCGGCTGTAAGACTGGAATTTGTAAAGAGTGGCTAACAGAGGTTAGGATGGTGATCGGGGTGGTAGTTTAACTACTTATAATGTTTATAATAGATTTTTGCGTTAAACAGTTCTGTATCATAACATGTTCGTTATTATATGGAATTAGTTTTTTGATGAAGTTACTGCACTGGCAATGAAGGTGACTGAATGTTCTTGTCTACTTTCAGCAGTCTATGGTTGCTTGGAAACAACATGGTCTAAAGGAACTACGTTTCTTGGTGGTAATTGTTTATTGCTTGTGTACTTTTATCCTATTTTATGTTCCGTTGTTATATAAAAGCCACTTGAGGCCATGTGAATCGTGGGTAAAGGGGTTTTAGGCTTTGCCTTGTGCCTAATAACACCTTAACCCAAGCTAAAACCACTGTAACGCACTGCCTCGAGTTTTATTACTTTAGCAACATATTGAGGTTCTACTGCAAAATTCAGTGCAAGACATTAGCCATAGTTAAAAGTTTCACTCTGTGATGCTAGACTGAAAATGTTAAGAAGTCTATTTTGCCTCCTTCACTTCTTAGTAGCTTTAATTACGCCACTGCCGATAACTGCTTCTTTAACAGTTTAGCATGCTGTTGGAGGCAGGCACAGGGAGCTTGACTTCAGAGCCGTGGGAGATTTAGTTCTTCCAGCCAGAACTTAGCAATTAGAGCACATGTTAATTGCTCTGCCTTTTAATTTATAGGAATTCAAATTCATTTGGAAAATGATCTAATCATTCTGCATGAAGCATGAATCATGCTGTCCAGTGAATAATCTGCAAAAGCAAAACTCTTTAATCTGGAAAAAGAGAAAAGAGTTGGGAGAAAAGGAAAATAAATGCTATATAAGTTTAAACTTCCTAATCCTGAGCCTGATTCAATTAAATGAGTAAAAAAGTTGGATTAAAATTTTAACATAACCACAGATGCTGGATCGACCAGTCATTTCAGTAGCATTAAATCATCAGTTCGAATTCATTTAAATTATTAAATGTTCATCCGGAACAGAAGCTGAGATTCTTCAACCATCATAGTGAACAACATTATGGTTATATATATATATATATATGTGTTATAGTATATGGAATTTGGAGAGCAGTGTGGTTGTGAGGTACAGGTAACTGCTAAAATAGATTTGAACATATGAGGTGTACAAATGACAGCATGGTGGAGCGAACAGGATACGACTGAACATGGTCTAAAGTGCAACACTAACTTTGTTAAACAGGTAAAAAGATTTTCTTGTTCCATTAACTATGTTTTTTTACCTCAATCAGCATTCACTCTGAAGACTGTAGTTGTATCTTAAAGGTTTATGGTAACTTTTTACATTTTTATTTTTGTTTTATTTAGCTTCATAACGACTGTGTTATACAACTGTTTTAAAACATGCAAACCACCCAGCAAGCACTGGTCAGGCTACAGAACAACCCCCACATAAAGGGTTCTTTTAAAATGACACTAGAACTAAGCCCCTCAGCATGTTTAATCATAGAACCATATTATCCTATAGAAATAAAGAACAGTTAAATGTTTTGCCCATTTATATGCAGCAATTCATCATTAAATGGGTGACAGGTTTTGGGCAGTTTTCTCTCCAAAATAACAGTATTTGACACCAATAAAGTGCACTAACAGTGGAACAATTAGTAATGCAACAACCATCCAATTATAACATTTATGTATTTTTTATACAGTGCACCACAAATATTACTAATTATGCACTTTTTGTAATAAAGCATGTTGTTGGTCAGACTTCTTTATGTACAATATTCTTTAATTACATACACATGGACGTAAGTACAATAGTTCATGAATGCAAGGTGCTGGAAACAAATTTTATGTTTTCATTTGTAGCAGAGATATGTGGATGGATATATATTAAATTTACTCAAAATGTTAAGCTCTGCTCTGTTTCCTACTCAAGGCTGCATTTAAAAACCCGAGTGAGTTTCTGCAAAGTGGGTTAATGAGATTCAGGACAGCAAAGTTCACCCTTATGTTATTGTTTGTCTCTGCATGTTGTCATGTGTTTGATGATGACGGCGTTGAGCATTCCAAATGAACAGCCTTAATCAGCTGCAGTTCCCTGTTGAATGGATTTCAGTCCAAGTGTCTTCCTACTCTCACGTAAAAGTGCTGCATAAAAGCAAATGTGATGGGTGTGGTCACTGATGATGACCATCCACAGGGCCAAAATAGTCACAGAACATTTTGAGAATGAAAAAAATAAAAATAAATAAAAAAAAGGCAGCCCTGAGAGCAGCCCAGCAGAGCTCTACACCAGTGCAATCTTGTATTTGAACAAAATACCATGAAAAATTGCACCTCAGGTGTTCTGTTGATGGTGGTGGTAACTTAAAAATCCTACAAAAAGTCAAATCTGCTACCGTTAAATTCAGAGGTTGGTGGAGAAAACTGGTCCTATATGATCGCAAAAGGGCAGCTTCTATCCCTCACACTACAGAAACCAGAAGGTCAGCGCTCAGCAGCAGGGCAGTTGAGCCATTCTGTTCTTTCTGATCTCCCAGTTGGACTCCTGAGCTGTGAGACGGGCAGGGTGAGCAGAGGAACTCGGCACAGGAACCCACTGGCTTCTGCCCTTTGCGCCTTTGTGTTTGGAGGGTGTTGTATTGATTTTTCTGTTTTGTTGACAGCGCAAAGATGGGAGAAAGCACAAAAAGCTTTTTGCAATCAGCAGAGCTATTTCTGAGAATCCATTAATGACAACGTGCCACCTGACATCTACCCACAGACAGAATTCTTCATGTGAACAGAAATGGGGAGATGGAAGGAAGCAAATGTTTTCTTTCATTGGCAATTAACATGACAGCGTATTTTGGGTTAGGAGGTGTTTTAAACATTACTGAGAAAACCTACTATGGAGTTCAATAAATTGATATTGCTAACCTGCCTTTCTGCCTCCGTAAATATGAGACTTACAGAGCAGAACATCTAATGAACGGCTGACTGATCCGGGGAAAACTTTTAAATAGCGCAGTGCTGACATCAACTGTACAAACAAAGAATTACACCTGTTTAGGGATGGGGAGTATAAATACCGTGCTGTGCATGCAGTTAGTCATTTAAAACAGGCTTTCTGCTGCCAATGAACATCAGTGCTAAACGTTCTGTTGAACACTAGAACAGTTTGAAACCATATGCAGAGATACAGTAACAGTAACACATAACCTGTCAGTAAAGAAGCAGTAGTAAGGCATCTGATGATGTACTGTTGATACATTTTTTATATTAAGTTGATGCACTGTTGATGTGTTACTTCCACTAAGAAAAAAAACAAAAACATTAACCATAACCCTTGCCTTAATCCTGACACTAATTTCAAACCAAAACCTAATCCCAACCCTGCCCCTTATTCCAGCTCTAACCTCAACCCTAATCCTGACCCTTATTCTAGCTCTGACCTTAATCTAAACCCTAATCCTGACCTTTATTCTAGCTCTAACCTCAATCCAAACCCTAATCCTGACCTTTACTCTAGCTCTAACCTCAACCTCAAACCCTAATCCTGAACTTTATTCTAGCTCTAACCTCAACCCAAACCCTAATCCTGGCCCTTTTTCTAGCTCTAACCTCAACCCAAACCCTAATCCTGGCCCTTTTTCTAGCTCTAACCTCAACCCAAACCCTAATCCTGGCCCTTTTTCTAGCTCTAACCTCAACCCAAACCCTAATCCTGGCCCTTTTTCTAGCTCTAACCTCAACCCAAACCCTAATCCTGGCCCTTTTTCTAGCTCTAACCTCAACCCAAACCCTTATGCTAAGCATTATTCTAGCTCTAACCTCAAACCCTAATCAAACCCTGACCTTTATTCTAGCTCTAACCTTAACCTCGAACCCTGATCCTGACCCTTATTCTAGCTCTAATCTCAACCGCTAATCCCAACTCTGCCCCTTAGTCCCTATTTAATAGATTTTATAGGTTTACTGGCAGTACTGCATTACAAAGAACAACAAGACACTGTAATCTATGTAAACTATATTTAATGAATAATAAGTAAACGAAGGTGAGGATATAAGAATCCATATCATCAATTTAATCCGTTCCATCCCTCCTTGGACAACAAGAACTTTACAGTTAGAGTGACTTTCCAAACGCAAGGAGTCTATATATAATATTTTTAGGTGCAAAACCTTTCACATGTCTCAGGGGTGTAGATGGCAAAAATAAAAAGTTAGAAATTATGGAATTTTTCATTATTTATTAGCATTTATTTGTTCTCTTCTTTTCCAGAGAGTTTCCATGCAAAAATATATTAAAAACTAAGAAGCACTATGACATTTCATTTACTGAAAAACTAAAAAAAAAGCTGTACACAACTGAGTACTGTTCCAGCATAACTAGACCCATTATTTTCAGATTTTAAAATATTACATCTTAATTCATGTGTTGTTCTACATTCCTCATTTACCTCAAAGCATTAGACAAAAGAAAATGCTTATCTCTTTAAAGCTAGGATCTGAAAGGAACCCAGTTTGACATGCCTGCCTTAATGGAAGCAAAGTTTTAACATTTGACTTACTTCTTACTTTACCACAATACAAAAAGCTTATACAATGTAGGTCAGTGGTCCTTGTTCCTGATCCTGGAGTATCCATGTCCTGCACACCTGATGCATCTAATGTAACTCCAACATGCAGGACAGTGGTACTCCTGGACCAGCAGTGAGAACTGGTGATACAAGTGCAGGTAGAGATGCACTTTTAAGCAGAATTGAGAATGTACGGGGTAGCATGTGGAAAAGAATGATTGGCCCTAGGAACGTTAAGCAAGTCCAAGGTCACCAGAATCTGAAAGTTATGTTTTAACATAAAAACGCATCAGTTTGCATGTTAACAGAGAGCCTGACTGTTATGATATATATGCCCCTATATGGTCCACTGAGTAAGAAACAATGAGCTTAATATGTCATTCAACTCTAATATATAATTTAGCCTTTCCATCCTTAGCTGTAGTGTGACATTACTCAAGAGAACAGCTTTTTAGACCGTTTTATTTTCACCACTACAACCACATGACATTCTCACAGTGTGACAATGGTGGTCTGTTTAGGCCATTTTCCTTTTTTATATTATAGACAAAACCTTTTAGTGTGTGTTACATTTAAACAGTACTGAACATGTACACAGTTTTCAGGTATATACGTCTAAACAGTCAGGGTTCCCTTTAAACCAACTAGTGAGATGTTTGTATGTCTTCTAAGCAATTGTATGTGCCTACAGCTGTCCCTACTCAGACAACAACAGGTAGTGCTACAGGAAAATAAATATCATATGAGGAACTAATGACTCTAAACACTGATATGATCATAATAAGGAAAACATGCAACCTTAATAGAAAATGTTTGACGTGGCAATATTAGATTCATAGATACAATCTATTTGGTCTTTAGTAATAATAGGGAATCTCTTATAATGAAAATTCAAAAGTTACAACAAAAGGTAGTCTTGTTAGTATTCAGAACTCAAAAAAAAGATCAGAACAAGTCAGTAATCGCTCTCTCGGTTCTCCCTCCTACATGAGTCCGCTGATGCACCTTCAACACGTACGCCTGTCTGAATCTCTTCCCGCACTCCGTGCACTCAAACGGCTTTTCTCCCGTATGGATCTGCATGTGTCTTTTGAGGCGGCAGGATGTGAAGAAACTTTTGCTGCACTGAGGGCAGGTGTAGGGCCGCACTCCCGTATGGTACCTGGTGTGCAGCTGAAGATAGCAGGCTTGTGTGAAGCTCTTGTCGCAGTGTGCGCACTGGAAGGGCTTGTGCCCGGTGTGGTAGCGCTGGTGCTTCAGCAGCTCTCCGAACGAGAAGAAGGTCTTACCGCATTCGGAGCAGAGGAAAGGCCTCTCACCGGTGTGGGTGAGCTCATGTCTTGTAAGACTGGCCTTGTACGAGAACGTCTTGTCGCACAGGGAGCAGTTGTAGATCTTCTCCTTGGTGTGGCCGGCCATGTGCGCCCGGAGCGTTCTCTCTCTTTTGAAGCTTTTGCCGCAGTGCGAGCAGAGATAGGGCTTTTCTTTGGAGTGTGTCCACTCATGCTTCCTCAGAGCCCCGGGGTAGAGGAAGCTTTTGTCACAATGTGAGCAGTGGTAGGGTCTTTCTGCTGCATGTGTGCGCTGGTGGGACAGCAGCGCTCCCCTGTAGGTAAAGCCCTTGCCACAGCTGCAATGGTACGGCCTCTCAGGCTGGTGCGTGAGCACGTGGCGTTTAAAGCTGGTCACGCAGGTGAAGCTGGAGTTGCAAAGGGTGCACTTGTGTGGCCGGTCCTCCAGGTGGCCCCGCTTGTGCCTGATGAGGGCTGCTTGGCAGCTGAGGTGCTTGCCGCAGTCGTTGCAACGGTTCATCTCCTCCTCGGGGTGCGTCTTGTGGTGGTCCCGCCGAGCGCTGAGCGAGCTGAAGCTTTCTCCACAGTACAGGCAGTTGTACATTTGACCGTTCTGGCTCTGAGGCTCCTCTTTCTCAGGTTCTTCGTCCAGAGGTGTATCGTCGGGAGCTTTGAGAACAGCTTTGGAGTTGTGTATGAGGCGATGGCGCCGCAGAGCCTGGATGTGAGAGAAGCGGCGACCGCAGTGAGTCGCTGTGCACTGGAAGGGTCGCTCACCCGTGTGGGTGCGCTGGTGCGCCTTCAGCATGCCGGGGAAGCGGTAGCCCTTGCCACACACCTGGCACACGTGGGGTTCCTTCTCGTTCTCCTCTACTGGAATGGGATGGATCTTTTTGATATGGCTTTTCAGGTACCTCTCTTGAGTGTGAGTAAACGAACAGTGGTGACAAGAAAAGACCCCAGAGGAGACATCTGCAAAACAACAGGAAAAAACTATTTATTAGCTCGATTCATAGTGATGGAGTTGCAGTGAGTAAACAAGAAAGAGAGAACAATTTATTTGCAGCACAATGGAGACTGAGGAGACCTTTGAGTGTCTGTACAGTAGAACAGAATAAATGAGTGGATGGAACTTAACCTGTGTTTCCTTCATTTGAGACAAGATCAGGAGATGCTTCAGATCCCTTCAGATCTTCAATCCTAAAATTAAAAGTACAACGCAAACTTAGATTTTTGCCACATTATTAAATTTAAATCTATGTTGTTACAGAACTGCAACTCAATCACTTCTGGAAGAAGGTTCTTACACACTAGTTACCATCAATATACTAGTTATCTTCTCAAAAAAAGACACAGTTATATAATCCAGTGATTATACAAAAACAGAGAAAACTCTTCTGAATAATGGAAGATCTCCATCATGCCCTAATAACAGACACTAAGTCTAAAACAAATCCATGAATGTACCTGTTGTCTGAGGTAACTGAAATTAAGGTTGTTTTCGGTGCAACAGGGTTTCTTTTTCTCTGTAGAGTATTTACCACTTTAGTGGCAACAGACTTTCTTTTCTGCTTTTGAAGGTTCACCAATTTAATCTTCCAAGTCTTTTTAGGCTTTCGAGCTGATCTCCGGGTCCCACCAGCAGCTCTGGAAAGAGCTGCGTCCTCATGAGATTGTACAGGCAAGACAAATGCAGTCTCTGTAGTGGGCGTGACATTAGATGACTGACACTGTGCCTCTTCAGAGCTACAGTTTAACTGTTCTGCTTCTGAAGTCCTGAGATTCGCATGGTCCCTGGATTCTTCTGAGCAATCATCAGATGTCCGGTCTTCCTTGTGCTGCAGTGCAGACTCTCCCGAGTCTTCATTTTCCTCAGTCTTTCCAATACACTCTAACTCCTTCTGTTCCAAATCAGTGGTATGTAGTTCACTGCCCCCATTCTCAGGGGTTTCTACTTCTGGTAGAGACTCTCCATCTTGGTCTCCTCCCAATTCAATCTCCGTCCACTCAGATACGACCACCACAGTCTCAACATCTGTCCCGTCCATAACACACACGGGGATCTGAGTAGAAACAGTGTCGTCAGATGGATTAAGTAGACAGCTGCCTGCGCTCAGTTGATCCACGCCTTCTCTCCTGCCAGCCAAAGCAGAGAGGATGCAGTCACTCATATTTAGGGATGGTGAGGAGTCTGATGTGTAAAAGCAGAGAGAATTCATTAGTGCATCACAGTTGGATTTTCTGGGAGTATAAATTTTGTTTTTGTAAAAAAAAAGGTATCCTTTGTAAACACTTGTGGATTTGTATTATTGCATGCAACACAGAAATGAGTATATACAGTGGTGCTCGAAAGTTTGTGAACTTTTAAGAATTGTTTATATTTGTACATAAATTTGACCTAAAACATGAAGTTCTAAAAGTACATAAAGAACACACAAAGTTTAACAAATGAGACATAAATATTACAAATCTGTGAGTTGCAAAAGTATGAGAACCTTTAGGACAGGCAGGTGATTTGAAGATGAAATTAGATTCAGGTGTTTTCAATCAATGGGGTGATGATCAGGTGTGAGGGGGAGCCCTGTTTTATTTAAAGAACAAGGATCTGTCCAAGTCAGATCTTTACATCTAAACATGAACACACGAACAAAGGAGATTTCTGAGGACATCAGAGGAAGAGTTGTTGATGTTCATCAAGAGAGTCTAAAGCATACAGACTCTATTAATCAGATGGTCAGACAGATTGTGTACAAATGGAGAAAATTTAAGATCATTGTTATCCTCCCCAGTAGTGGTCCACCAACAAAGATCACTCTGAGAGTAAAGTGTGTAATAGTCTGCAAGGTCACAAAAGGGACCGAAGGTAAACCTCTAAGCATCTAAAGGTCTTTCTCACACTGGCTAATGCTTATGTTCTTGAGTCCACCATCAGAAGAACACTGAACAACAATGGTGTGAATAGCAGGATTGTAAGAAGCTGCTGCTTTCTAAACAGAACATAGCTACGCGCCTGCAGTTTGATAAAGATCACATGGACAAGCCAGAAAGCTACTGGAATAATGTTTTATGGGTGGATGAGACCAAAATAGATCTTTTTCATTTAAATGAGAAGCATTATGTTTGGAGAAAAAAAACACTGTATTCCAGCATAAAACTTTTTGCTTACCGAACATGGAAACAATGAATTCTCAATCATAGCAGAAAGTTCTAAAGAAAAAAATGTCAGGACAGACAACGACCATAAGCATGTTCTACAAAAGACGGTTAAAGAAGAATAAATGTATCTTGGGGTCCTGACCAATCCTATAGAAATGTTGTGGAAGAACCTTGAAGTGAGCAGTTCATAGGAGGAAACCCCCAATATAACAAAGCTGGAGCTGTTTTGTATGAAGGAACGGGCTACAATTCCTCCAAGCCAATGTGTAGGACTAATCAACACTTACCAGAACTGTTTAGTAGCAGTTATTACTGCACAAGGAGTTCACACCAGATATTGAAAGCAAAGGTTCACATACTTTTGCCACTCCTCAATAAAATGTCTCATTTGTTTAATTGGGTTCTCTTTATCTGTAAAAAAAACATGATGAGGTTTTTGGTACATATTTAAGTAAGAATATAGAGAATTCTAAAAGCTTAATAAAACATGTGTTTTGTGTTTAAGATGTGATTAAAAATGCAGAGATAGTATAGCTTTAGTGCTAACAAGGCTATCTACTCCACTTCATGTTAGCTAAATCGAGAAACAGTGAAAATTCCCTGATAAACCAAATGCTGGCACATCATCCACCGACAACTGCTAATCAGCAACCAGTTTTCTAACCGCTAGCTCTGTAAACCCATGACAAAGTTATCACAATCCCCACCCCATCTCCTCCCTGTCCCTCAGTCCTTGGAGAGTCTTAATACAGTTACAAGGGTGGGTCTGGCCTTCTAGCTACAGGCAGAAGTTGTCAAGAGTTCTGTCCCCTCAGTCTGTCCTCATACTACCACCACATGTTGAAGGCACAGTCCAAAATCACAAACATGCTGCTAAATGTTCAACACTAGCGCCGTCACCGTAACAGGTAAGCTTACAGCCCAACATTAATGTCAAGCCAAAGTCTGTTTTCCCTACCTCTTGCTTTTCCATCCAGTTAGCTGTTCATTAACACTTACAGATACTCAAATATCAAACTTAGTTCAAATGCACATCCCTACACAGAACTCAAATTAATCTAGGTTTTTTTTTAACAAGCAGAGACACAGAGAACAGTGACTTAACAATATCCCGTATCACTATAAAACTAAAACTGGCATTATATTCCTAAAACAAACTAGTATCTAACTTTAGCTCCAGCTTAGCATGATCGCTTTTCCTAGTTTAACTTAAAAGCCATCAACTTTTCACCAGGAAAACAAAGAGTGTTTCCTTTCGCTCTAGCTGCTGCATACATTATCAGAATACATTCAATGGCAAAATTTAAAAAAGCAGCAATACCCTTAATCGCATAGAGCTCTAAAAAAAAAAAAAAAAAAAAAAAACAACAAAAAACAAAAAACGGGCTGAAGCACAACATTACCTACCACAAGCATCCAGATGCCCAAGGCATTTATGGTGATGGAGCAATGACTTCAGGTTGTCTGGTTTACTGAGGAAATCCTCATAGTCCTTAGAAGCACAAGACTCAGTGCTCAGCCAAGCCACAGTCTAAAACCAGAAGAATATACAGGACAGAGAGGACACTCAACATTTAGAACCAAAGTCCAAATCTTTTTTGTGTATTAAAGGGATTTTCAGTGATTAATAAAAACCTGACAAAGTCAACTCCCACCTGCAGGAGATCAGGGACCAGCAGGAAGCGCTCCAGTCTGGACAAGAACTCCCACATCAGTGTCTGAACTGCAGAGTCATAGCCAGGACCGAACTCCACTGGAAACACGTTCTAGGACAGGACAACATGACCTTCAGTGTCTGAATCAAGTTTATAATTATTAAAATTGTGTTCCTTATTAATTATGCTTATAAACAATCTTTTATGGATGGTCCATCTTGCAAAGTCAAAAATAAAGCAGTTTCAAAATAAAAAGGCTTTATTTAACAACTTTCCAGACTCACACAGACTTCAAAGAGATTTCTGACCTGGAAGAAGGCCTCTCTCTCAGAAATGTCTTTAATGAGTCTTTGGACCAGTTCCACAAAGTGGATTCCTGTCTCCTCCACTTCTACGCTGTCTACCTGCAAAACGCAACAGAGAACATTCTGGTTTACCTTTTTTTTCCTTCTTTTTCTTTTAAATGTCTGTCTAAAAAAACCTGCTACGTCACAATTGCTCACAGTGTTGGTGACAGAAAGATAGTTTTGAAAAGGTTTGGAGTGAAGCATATATATTTTTTTGAAAGACATTTATGATGAAGAGTTTTATGGCAAAATATTTCCCTTTTTTTTTTTTTTTCGCTGCTGGTTTTAAACACTAAATAAAACAGGTGTATTTGTTGTAAACATTATGATGCCTGGTTCCCATCACTTCCACCGTAAAGAAAGCCAATCTATATTCGGGCTGAGTTAGTTTTAGGTGGGCAGGTAATTTAACTCATGACCAGCAATAACAGTGACTTTGGTTCTGTATGAATTTACAATGTCCTCAGATTAACAAGTAATAGTTTCAGAATGAAAGGGATAATGCTAACAGCTAGTAGGGCATATCCAATTCCTGAATCTTCAAGGTCGTGATCAGATAACAGATAGAATATAATTCTTTTATATTAACTATAACTATAGAATATAGAATATATTTGCTATCTAGTTGCACAACATGTAGTTACTGTTCAGAAGTGTGCCCCTGTCGAATAATGCTGATGAAAACAATCCAAGCTATTTGGTGTTACTTAAGTATCAGCCCATCAAATCACATACAAATGACATTACACATCCTGTTAATCTAACCCAGCTCCAACAGGGCTTAAGTCTGTAAGTTTCTCTATAAATAATTACATCAAATATTTAAACCATTTAATTATGTAGAAATTCTGAATCTAGTAAACCAAATAAACAATAAGCTAAAGAGAACCATTTGAGCACGCAAACAAAGTGCATTTCACAGAACGTTTTTTCTTTCAGGATGATGACTTACACATTTAACCAGAGGAAGGGACAACTGAATGCTGTTTAGGTGGGGTTGGATTGCATTCATATCCACTGCATCGTCCCTGCAGCACAACTCTAAAATCAGCTACAAGTGGAGAAGATTGCATGTTACTACACATATACAGTCAGCTGTGTGTGTGTGTGTGTGTGTGTGTGTATAAATGATCTGAAAGTGTGAAGAAGAAAATTACAGCAGATAAATGACACAGCACTGAAATGATGCAAAGAAAACCAGTACGTAAATAGCCAGCTCCATCTCTGTTAAATAGTTACCTTTCAGGCACCAAACATCAACATGTTTACACCATCTATCAGGCCTTAACAAAATAAATGAATAAAAAAGCACTGTACTGAAGTTTTCATGGTGGTTTTATATTTTCAATGGTATCACCTTTGCTCGTAGCCCCAGAATAAGTTCAACTCCATGTGTGTGACTGAAGAGCTCTGGGACAGCTTCAGTAACCAGAGACACAAAATCCGCCAGCATCCCGTACTGCGTTACATCCCGCTGCTGCACAGCACGCCACATGACTGCAGACATGAGGCGGAGAGGTGGGACCAAGAGGCGCAGAGATGGTAGAGGCAGAGGAACATGGTCTGACAATTAAAACACAAACTGAAAGTTATTTGATAACCTGGAGGTAAAAATCAAGCATTTCAACCAGTTGGTGTGTTGGTGTGTGTGGTGCTGTTATGAGTTGATCAGGCATGGCAGTGCTCATGGTCACTGCTGGACTGACAATAGTCTGCCATTAGATAAGTAGATGTACTTAACGTAGTGGCTTAAAAGCAGAACAAATTATGCTGACATCTAACATATTCTACAATGTCAAGAGGTATAGAGAGCTACTGGTCATTTAAACTCGGGCAGTGTAGCCGGCACTTCCAGAGAGCAATACATTCCTGAAGGCAAAACGCCACGATGGGGATCAGACACAAGAGGTGAACATGAACAGCAGTACACAGATACATCTAAAATCCATCTGCAAAGCTTAAGAGCTAGCTATGCATGTACTCATTTAAAAAATGTATTATTGGATTTGATACATGACAGTGGTGTCTTCTTTGGAAGGATTTTAGATGTAGGTCCATGTTTAGTTAATTAAAGGTTTTAATATAATAAACGTACAAAAACAAAAAAGCTCTAACCACATTAACACAGCAGTTCAAGCTAACATGCCAGTCACAACAGAATTATATATTACAACACATGGCAATACAAATTAATACTGATCCATCCCTAATTGTGCTACTCCAGGTAAAGACATGCAGCCAGCTTTTATGTGCAGTTAAGGTCTTGTCTGATACAGACACAGAAGGTTTAATCACAGCAAGTAAGCACCTGTGTTTTTAAATGGTGTACACTGGTTGTTCTTTTAAGTTGCTGGATTTTCAGCTCCTTTGAAAGTGGTTTGATGTGAAATGTTTGTTGTAGAGAAACTTATAGTGGTGTGACAGAAATGTCTGCAACACAAATATGGACATTGTATAAACCATTCAAAATCACCAGTGAACCTGAATGTATAGTCTAAGCTTAGGAACTAAAACAGTGGTATTTGTTTTGTTTGTTTTTGGCAGGGGTGCTACATCCTGCAAATAGCTCTATGAAGAGATATGACATATATCTCTTCTATATGATCAAATAAAACCACTGGTAGATTATTCATAACCATTAAGAGCTTTCTGTGTCAGAGCTTTTAGAGACATAAAGTGCTTCGAACATCTGGTTCTCATCAAACCACTCTGAACGACTTTGTTTTCATCTTAACTACTGCGTTATCAACACATTTTTAAAAACTAATGGAATTCCCCTTTAAGACATGCACAGGACCTTCCAACGTGATGAGACAGAGTTAATGTGTAAGTTGAGTCCTCCAGTCACAGAACTGCTAAACCTGGTACTCTTGTGAGCTGAGATTGACCTGCACTCCACACTTTACTACTGTCCTCTTCCAGAAAACACCCTGCATCAGATGTGACAGATACCAGCTGACCAACATCTTGGGGGTCAGATTGGTGGAAATGCTCAACTGCTTGTTTCTGAAGTCCTGAGGCGCCACAATGTAACTGCAGCACCATTTAAGGTGGAGCGGGGAATTCAAATAAGAAGCTAACTTCAGACACGTCCTTCTTCAGGTTAACACTCAATCCTGGGTCCCAACATCTTGTGGAGTGAACTGATAGGCTGGTCTCCACCGAGTACTGAATTAGGACGTAACTGACTGAACCTCTGCAGTTCCCCCTCTAGAGTCACTCTAACGGGGGTGTGTATCTGATGTGTATTACGGAGGGTCTCCTACACACACCTGTAACATACGCTGCTGCCGCTGAGCCCTGCTGTTACCTGACCAGGTAAGACTGTTCTGAAAAGCGGCCAGTAAGAAACTACACGCTGCTGTGTGACCACTCAGTGGTCTCAGTCTAGTCACCAACTTTCTGCTGGAGTTACCTGCGTTTTCTCGCTCGGACAGACCGACTTCCATCACTGCAGCTGCGAGGCTCTTACACTCTCCGGAGAAGAAGCTCGAAGTTTTTCTTTCAGCAGCCGCAAACTTCTTCACAGAGTCCGAGCACGGAGTCCGAATCTGCCATAGGAGATAATATCGCGTTTTAAATGTACTGGCAGTAACTTCAAACACTTTAAAACAGTCCGAGCAGAAAAGCCTCAGAGCCGTTGAACGTGCACACCCAGCCTTCGGACATATTCGCTCTCCGCTGTTCTCGGCGTTTCCCTACAGCGCCACCACACGGCCAGCTGACCACATTACTGAATCAAACCAAACGGAAACGAAGCTGAGTCCGAAACCACACACTACCGCACCACACACATTTTACTACATGACTCAGTGGACTTCTATTGGTGGTGTATAACTTTTTAACCTATTCTAATTAATACTCTAATATGCGGTTTTGGACAGAGAAGTTATTCATTTCGCAACCCGAGTCCTCCTGAAGTAACTAACCTCTCAGTCAGCTCTAGAGAAAGGTATAAACTTAAACTTAGCTTGATAAGGTCTGTTTGGACCAGAATAAAACACTAAAAGGTGTAATTTATTTACCTTAATGACATATAAAAACTAGTTAATATTACTTTATTATATGTAATAATAACCACATTCTAGGTAACATTTGGTTGGTAACCAAACCAATACCTTACAAAATCACATGCTGGCACCCTTCTTCATGATACACCTATCCATTTTACTCTCTTAATATTCAGTGGATCATTCTATTTTAAACTTCAAAATAATCTTTGCACCTTTTTTTTAAAAATAAATATCCCAGTACCTAATTTATTACTGCACTACCTTTTTTACCTACAGTCAGGTTGTATAGTTTGTATTCATATGTTCTTGTATATATTCTTTTTGACTATTGGAATTCTTTATTCTTCTTTATATACCTTATTGTTTTTGTACTGTGTACTGTGTAACTGCTACTGGCTGCTAAATTTCCTTCGGGATCAATAAAGTATCTGTCTATCTATCAATCTATCTATCTAATGTTTATAATCTTTCCAAGTGGCGCTCAAAATACGTGTGAGTACATTATTAGTTCTGTTCTGTTTGTCTAGAAAACTAATGAAGTGCAGTCGTTTCTAAGAGTAATTTTCTTTTAACCAACTCCCAGATTAAAATGATAATGTATGGTTACGATTAGGTACAATTGAAGGTAAAGCCTTCAAAAAAAAAAAAAAAAAAAAAAAAAAAAACCCAAAAAAATCACAAGGTGTTAAAAGAAATCAAAATGATAATTTGCATATCATCATTTAATTTAAATAGCTAAGGTATTTAACAATATAATTGAAATGCCCAAAACTATTGATTTCACAATGTAGGCAGTAGAGAAGCACTGGTGTTGCATGTTGCGTACACTGTCTTGTTGAAAGAGTTACATGAACTACTTTGCTGGAGTGTAAAACTCTGTATCTCAGTAGATATGTTCCACCATCTGTGTTCAATAGAAACATAGAACACACATTTTTAAATGATGTGTGTGGGTATCTTAACAGTCATACAAGCACAACATTATTCACCCGAAACTATAGACTATTTAATACATTTTGGCACAACATGCTCAATTCACCAGGTATGTGGCACTACTAGCATACTACATAGTCAGGTTACCTCTGTCTAAATGTTTCTGTTATTGGTACATGTTATTGGTTAGGCATCTAATTACTGACATGTTTAGACTAGTGAAAACTCTGTAAACAATCTTCATTAACCACTCAACTTTATTTACAACTTCAGAGCCAAAAACCAAAGAACTGGCAAAAAGTCACAATATGAAAATAAGTAAAGAATACACCTCAGCATATTCAGCATTTTGTAATAAAGCAAGTTCTGTTGGATATTTAAGATATTCAATCTAATATCTGTTATTGTGAATCTATTACAAAAACAACTTCAAGTCTGTGCTAATGTTCGGTGAGGAGATAATAAACTGGCATTCGTTAAATGTGTCCACAGTCAAGTTTTCGTAACCAGTTCTGTTACAACACGACATTAGCCCCCTCACCCTCAGTAAGGCAGTTAGCTCATTCACCACTTGTGTGGAATCGTATGTGGTTTTTCAGTTTGGCCATGCTGTCATATGTTTTGGGACAGCAGTTGCAGGCATACATGTTGGGCCGGCTGTGCGTGTGTCTGTGCCTCGTCAACTCCGAGGAGCTCCGGAACTTCCGGGGACACTCGGTGCAGCTGAAGGGCCGCTCCCCGGTGTGCATGCGCTCGTGGAGGGCCGCTTCCGTGGAGGTCAGGAAGGTTTTATCGCAGTACGCGCACGAGAAGGGCCTCTCGCCCGTGTGTATCATGTGGTGCCTGATCAAGGCAAAGGACTTTGTGAACTTCTTACTGCAGTAGGAGCACGCGTATGGCCGCACGCCGGTGTGCCCGAGCATGTGATCCTGCAGCCCTCGCTTGGACTTGAAGGTCTTGTTACACTGGCTGCAGGAGTATGGCCTCTCGTTCGTGTGCGACTTGTCGTGCTTAAGCAGCTCACCCAGCGAGAGGAAGCGCTTGCCGCATTGTGAGCACAGGAAGGGCCTCTCACCTGTGTGCATGCGCTCATGCCTGTGCAAGATGGACATCAGACTAAAGGCTTTGGGACAGTGCGGGCACTGGTAGGGCCTCTCTCCAGTGTGGATCATCTGGTGCTTCTGAAGGCCCGCACGAAGGGCGAAACTCTTACCGCAGATGCCGCACTGGTGTGGCCGTTCACCCGTGTGGGTCAGCAGGTGCCTCTTCACGTCCGCCTGCCGCGTGTACACCTTGTCGCACTGGGGGCATTCGAACTTGCGGTGCATCCGGTGACTCTCCCTGTGGGCGGAGCGCTGCAGTAAGGTGTCAAAACCTGCGCCACACTCCTCGCACTTGTACTGGTGGGTGGCGCTGTGCGTCTTGCGGTGCTCGATCAGGGCTTCTGCACTGGGGCTGACCTCCCCACAGATGGAACAGTAGAGAGGAAGTTCTTCTGTATGGCTCTCCTTGTGATGGGCGGTTAGGACTCGCAGGTTTATAAAAGTTTTGGAGCACAGCTGGCAACAGAAGGTGGCCTCGCCATGGAACTTCTTGCAGTGCTTGGTCAGATCCCACGCATGCTGGAAGGTCTTCTCACACTGAGTGCAGTGGAAGGGACGCTCGCCAGTGTGGGTGAGCTGATGGCGCCGCACATCGGAAGAGCGGGTGAACTTCCGTTCGCAGACGTTGCAGGTGTAGCGAGCGCGAGGGTTTTTATCGTCATCTTTAAGCCGTGCTTTCAGTCTTGTTCGAAGACCTCTTGTGTTCATTCTAGTCTGAACGCAGTTCCGGGCTGCTTCAAGTATCCTAGGTTTTGCATCTAATGGGAAAAAAGCAAACTGTGTTGACATCATTTATTTTTTATGTTTTAATGTCTACGTTTGTTTGTTAAATTTTATTCTCCACTCTTTCACCGCCCACCTCCTAAACTTGGTGTCAGGTTTAAACTTCATTTTAACAGTATACTTAAAAATAACTGAAGACCAAAACAGTACATCTGACATAAATCAGGACTGGGGAGGTATGCCGCTGAATTAAAAATTATGATGTGTCAAATTTCTTTTTTATGAATGGCCAAATAATCACATTCCACCCATTTATATTTTAAAGGGGTCACTGTCACTGGTGGTTTCAGTACTGGTGGTGCAGAAATAAATATAAGGAAATATTAAGTGTTAAATGTTTTAATTTTTAACAATAACATGGCATGTACCTTTCTGTTCTTCATCATCTTCATTTTTCCTGAAAACAAACAAACAAACAAACATACATACACACACACATATATATATATATATATATATATATATATATATATATATATATATATATATATATATATATATATATATATATATATATATTCACAATGTAAGACATGATAGAATAAAAACATTAAAATATTTGTACTACTAATCAAACACTGTTTGGGCAACTGCCTTTTCTTACTCTTTATCTGTGGCTCTATCCACTGTGACTGATGGAGGCTGTCCTCTCTGTCTCTCACTCTGAAGCTCTGTTGGTGGTGTGGCATTCTTCCTCGGTCTGCCGCGCCTCCGTCGGGGCAGCACTGTGTGTTCTACGTTTTCTTCAGACATACTTTTCTCTTCCTGTAGTGTCGGGTTATCTTGTCTGCTATCCTCATGACTATTGTCAGAGGTTTGTGGTACATCTTCCTGTTTCTCTTCAACTTTTTTTTCCCTATCAGGTTCAGCTTTGGTGGATTCCATGCCCCCTCCGTCTCCTAGAATCTCCATTATAATGTCACACTGTGTCGACTTCTCACACAGACTTCTACCTTCCTCCCTGTTTTTGTCCTGTGGTTCCTCACGAAATTTAACTTGTTGGCTTACAGTAATCATCTCCTCTTCTTCCATGGCACCTTCATCGTTGAGAATGGCTACCACAGAGCTGCTCTCATTATCTGCCTCCACACATTTCCTCACTGAGTCCTCGGTGCCGCTGTTACTGACCTCAGTGATCTCTGCCACTTCGTTGCTGCTCAGCTCAACTTCCGTGTAGTCAGTCACAATGATGGCCTCTGAGCCCAGCTGGCCCAGCGCGCTCTGGCTCAGGATGGTCACAGTGGTTGGCTGGATGTGGTACACCATGGGTTCTGTGGCAACTGCAACATGTGTTGATGGCGGGATGGAGAGGGAGGAAAGGATGCAGTCTCCTGACGTGGTAGTAAGAGTTCCTGCAGGTTTAACAAAAATGAATTATATACCCAGCGGACTTTGGGGCAATGGATTTGTCAAAATATTTTAATTATTATTTTGTTAAAAAGAACCCTGAGCGCTATGACATACAGGCCCTAATATGGCATACATGTCCGACAGGACAATATATATATATATATATATATATGTATATATATATATATATATATATATATATATAGTATAAACCAAAAGATTTACTTTATTATTAAAAATAGACAAAATCCTTTTACTAGTTGTCATTTTTGTTGCTGCATCAAATGGTTGCTCTCTCTCGTCCACTAAGTGAGGAACAGGGATATCTCAATATCTCAGTTATCCCTAATTATATATTTCAGCCTTTAAAGCTGTATCTAGAGTATGATATTAAATCAAGAAAAATATATTTCTAATGGAATACAAAAAATGCATATCTGTGGTGCAGACCTTGTGCATATCTTTTTAGATTTTTGTTGAGTGTAATTTTAAGTCATAGCATTTAAGGTCACAGAAAACTTTGGGAAGTTTATTTATGGCATTTTAAAGCTATGGAAATGCAGGAAGGAAGATTATTTACAACATTTATGACATTTAAGTATTATAGAAAGCTATATGTAATTCGCATTTGCATCAAGAATATGCCAAAGACTCCAGTTCAGTGAGTGCAATCTAACTTAGGTTGAACTTGTAAGGGAAGTTTGCCAAAACATGCTAACTTGTCCTTGAATTTACATTAAACCCAGTAAGAAATCCTTATAAGGTGTTTTTTTTAAAAAAAGATGACATAAATAACTCCTGGTTTGGATCTAACAGTACTTTCCATGAATAAAGAGGTTTGAATGGGGAGGCGGCAACTTTGAAGTACCCCCAAAAAGGGGATAAAAGGTGATAATTTCGGTATGTTTTGTGTGAGTGTTTCTGTTGATCTGTATTTGACGATGGGACCTCCCCATCTTGCAAGATGAAATAAAAGAACCTGCTTTTTCTGTTCAGTGAGTTTTTCTGTGATTTCTTTTTATGGTTTGCTCCAGTCATTTTAGTAGAGCACTGTAAATAGCTTTTTGCTCAAATATATTTCGAAGGAACAACAACAGTATATAACTACTCTTATCTAGTATCGCCACCACTGTAGGAAACCCTTAGTCCATAGGTTTCTCTACAATAAACCTTTTCACATCAAACGCTCATGCATTTGTTTGTTTATATGTGCACATCCGAATTCGTAATATTCCAAGCAATGTCTGGATATCTTACCTATTCTGGAAAGTTTGTTCCAATACTGATTATCCCCGTTGCTGATGACCTTATGTTGTCGTAAAAGAGTTTGCAAGCATTTTGGTTCAGACTGTATGTACTCATCCAATCCAGCAGGTCCATGTGTAAGCCAAGACAAGGTCTGTGAAAGACAATTCAATTTGGTTCATTTATTAAGGCAGCATAGATTCCAGTTAACTTTTTCTTACTAATTGTATTACAGTTTGTCAAACTCATACAAACCACAAATGTTCTTGACTGATAATTACTCAATACACTCGTACAGACGTCCTCAGTATGAATGCAGAGTTTTTCTAGCTACTGGAGCTTAACACTCGTTCTCTACTTTCTGTAAGGTCAGATGTTCTATGAGGTAAACACAGCCTTGTGCGTTACCACTGCACCTTTTTAAAGTCTGGAACAGGAAGCAACCTCTCCAGACAGAAGAGCAGTTCCCACATTAGCTCCTTCAGAGCAGTATCATACTTTGGGCCATACTCCACAGGAAACACCTCCTTTGAAAGTGAACAGAGGAAAACAAAACTTTGAGAAATCTCATCAATTAATTTAGGTAGCATTAGCATTGAACATAACCTGATTTAGATGGTACAACTAGGAACTTGTTCACTTCTTACCTGGAAGAAATATGCCTTTTCTGCTGGGTCTTTCAGTAGAGCAAGGACCAGCGCTTTGAAGTTACACACTGACAGTTCCAAATCTGACTCTATAGCCTGAGAAAATAAATAAGCAGTCAAACAACAGACGAAGTTCATTTACAGCGTTTTTTCAACTGTACAGACACAGTTTTGTAGCCACCACTGTAGAAACTCTTGACCGCCTCATATCACTTCACATCAATTAACTCTCAGTGAATGTTTACATCAAACAGAAATAAATTATATATTCTGTGGAATTTCCCTATAATCCATGTCTGGCATGTTGGCTGACCAAATATAGCACATAATGAGTATAAAGAACATTAGTAAAAATATTTGATAAATTTACTCACTACTGGGCTTTCAGTTGGAATGGAAGGGAGTTGCATCCTCTCCAACTGAGCTAGGACAATTTTCACATCTGTTGAGCTTTGCAACACCTCTAAAATTATCTGGAAGAAAAAGACCAACACAAGTAAATTTTCATTTGATATTCCAGGGCAAACTGCATTCGTTGTGCGGTATTGTATTGAAGCTTACAAAACAAATGTAAATAGAAAAAATCTACCTATGCTGCCTAATGATTTTTATTCCTAACCACATTGCTAAAACCAGTCAGTAGCATTCTCTAAGTAGGCCTCTCTGCTCAAAGCTCTAACTAATTAAGTAGTACCTTAAAATGTGAGAAATGTGGTGCATGCTTTTTCAGTTGCAAATAAACAGACTGATCTGAGGGACACATTCTTTTGTGGGTGAAATCCAGACACAGTTTTTAGTTAATTCTTACATTAACATTTAACAATGAACTGTTTTATGGTTTATAATTTTTAAATGCTAGGATGTGCAAAACATAAGGCAAAACACCTAAATACACTGATACCGGAAATAATGGTAATAAATAGTTAATAATATTGTCTGATCTAAAACAAACCAAAACAAAACTGCTGCCAGAAGCACACTCACTCTTGCCCTCAGCCCCAGCAGAAGCTGTGTTCTTTCTCTGTAACTGAGCAGGTGAGGAACAGTCTCTGTGACCAAAGACACAAACTCCTCCAGTTTTCCATAATGCTGCACATTTTTCTGCTGCAGAACTTGCCACATAAATGCAGACATCAAATGCAAAGGTGGAACCAGGAGGCGCAAAGAGGAGAGAGGCAGTGCTAAGCCTGTAGAAGACACAGAAGTAGAGCTGCATTAAAAACAGTCCAATGTTGCCTAATTACAGTAAATAAAAAACAACAGAAGTTCAGGGAACACACATAAATTCGTTTATACATCCACAAGGCTTAAAAGCGAATTAAACAACTTTATGGAGCAGTGCAACTGTGATCAAAATCCTGTTAATTCAGTTTTATCCTGGAGTCACTCCTGCAGTTACCGCCAGTTTAGCCCATGAAGTTACCACGAACCCCTGATAACAGATCGCAACAACGCTTACATCAAATCAAACAGAAACCAAAACTTCACCCTCTAAAGCCACATAACGTTCATCTGACCATTGCAACCGTTTGCATTTAGCTTGCAAATAAAAAAACAGCTCATTTGCTCACACAGCAACATAACAACAAATTAGCTGCCAGAATTAATAATACAGAAATTAAGTGATCTAATTGATGCAAGACACATACAGTTCATACCTTGACGTCTCGTTTTCGATGACACTTCTTTCTCCATTTTAATCAGAGAAGTTAAACAACAGCATAAAACTTTAGGAGTATTTTCTTTCTAGCATTAGCCACCTAGCATGGCTCGCTATGTGTGTACGCATCGTATGGACATACTTCCTGACGGAGAATTTCAAAATAAAAGCTCGACAGTCACCCATCTCTCTCTCTCTCTCTCTCTCTCTCTCGCTCGCTCTGCTTTACTCTCTCTCTCTCTCTCTGTTTCTCCCTCTCTCACTCCCTTTTCTTTCCCTCCCTCTTTCTCTCTCTTTTCTGCTCTTTTTCTTTCTTTTGCTCTCTCCTTCTCTCTTCCCCCTCTCCCCCTTCTCCCACTCTCTCTCTCCTGTCACTCTCTCTCATTCTCGCTCTCTTTTTCTTTCTCTCTCTCTTTTTCTCCCCATCTCCCTCTCACTCTCTCTCCCTCATTCTTTTTCTTTCTTTCTTTTTATTCTTCCCATCTCTCTCTCTCTCTCTGCTTTTTTATTTTCTTTCTCCTTCTTTCTCTCTCTTTCTATCCCTGTCTCTTTCTCTTTTCTGCTCTTTATCTTTCTTTTGCTCTCTCTCTTTCCCCTCTCCCCCTTCTCCCCCTCTCTTTCTCCTGTCACTTTCTCTCTCTCGCTCTCTCGCTCTCTCTCTGCTTTACTCTCCTTCTTTCTCCCTCGCTCTCTGTTTCTCCCTCTCCCACTCCCTTTTCTCTCCCTCCCTCTTCTCTCCCTCCCTCTTTCCGTCTCTCTCTCTTCTCTCTTTTTTCTTTTTTTTCATTTGCTCACTCCTTCTCTCTTCCCCCTCTCCCCTGTCTCCCCCTCTCTCTCTCCTGTCACTCTCTCTCGCTCTTTTTCTTTCTCTTTTTTATTCTCCCCATCTCTCTCTCTCACTCTCTCCTGTCACTCTCTCTGGCTCTCTCTCTTTTGCTTTTTCTTTCTCTCTATTTTTTATTCTCCCCATCTCTCTCTCTCTCCTTCTTTCTCCCTCTCTCTCTGTTTCTCCCTCTCTCACTCCCTCTTTTCTCTCCCTCCCTCTTTCCCTGTCTCTTTCTCTGTCTCCTCTTTTCTGCTCTTTTTTTCTTTTGTTCTCTTCTTCTCTCTTCCCCCCCTCTCTCTCTTTTTTATTCTCCCCATCTCTCTCTCTCTCACTCTTTTTTTATTCTCCCCATCTCTCTCTCTCTCTCCCTCTCTTTCTCTCTCTGTCTCTCTCTCTCCCTCGTAAAAGAATTTCGTTTAAATTTAAAAATAATGTTTTCATTGTTCTCAGGATGTGTGGTTGACTGACAACTTTAGGATTTAATTAATTGTATTGAAATAATTAAATTAATGTAGAAAAGCAGGGCACTGACTTTCATCATTGATGTTGTATGTATAAATTGTTCAAACATATCTTTTCCTCTACAGTCTATAAGGTCGTTACAACTACATTGTAAAAACATTCATTGATTTGTGTCATCACAAAAACAACATATTTACTTATCCACCTCTTCATCCTACAGCAGATCAGCCTGCCCATTCATTTTGGGAATGAGTCACTTAACAGAGTACTGACTGAAAGACTGAAATTATGATGTTGACTGGTGTGCACTGTCCCCTATCATGAAAACGCACTTTTTGTTTAATATGTAATGTGTATAATATGTAATGTGTATAATAAGTCAGCCCTGTACAGTTTCCTAAAGACAAAGTAACAAAGATAATCCAGTTTACCGATTAAGCAGTTGGAAAAGGGTCATGTTAAAATGAATTCTAACTTATCTTACCTCTCTTGTAACTTGAGTACTGTGGAGTGGGAATGTGGAGGCTGACACAGACAAGACCATTTTCCTGGAATTGGATCAGGTTAATGGAACCAGCTGAGAGAGAGCATTTCTTTCAGGTGAACGTTTCTGCTGATTGCTGTGGTTTTTATGCTGCTTCTTTCATTTTAAATTGTGTTCAGGCTGTCTGACCTTGGACAGTTAAGTCTTACACAGCTAAAATGAGCAGGGTTGCAGTATAAAGGTTTGGGGAAACTGGCTATTTATCAGTTCTTCTACTCCCATTATACCGGACAATATAAAATGTTTTTCAGATGTTTCTGTTTTATAAACTACAGTGTGATTCGGCATTGTTTCCTCAGTCATTTCCTCTGCTCCAGTCTTGAAACAATAGTAACACAAGGTGTGTGAAACATGAGTAAAGAGCTTGTTATTTGAAAAAACAGTAAACAGTATGAAGGCCGTTCCAGAGTATCACAAATTTTGTATTGTGATGTCATATAATGAAAAATAATTTCATGTTTTTCATTGTTATTTTTAAGTGACAATATAACCACCAACAAACACTTTATAGTGCAACTACTGTATATTTTAAACTTAAAAAAATATGTACACTGAACACAAATTGTCATTCCTGTATAAGCTTGTCTTGTTCAAAACACACTGGACAAGTTAAGATCATAATATAAAATATCACACTTTACAAAAAATTTCTAAGGATTCTAAGGACATTAGTAACATGGTTAGGCTTTAGAGACTTGCCTCATCCTCTCTAAACTCTAAATGGCATAGAAATAAAACCATAGACAGTAATTACTAATAGTCAGTCGTTTCTTCCGTTTTCCTTTTTCTCTCTGAGATCAGACTGTGCAAATGTCATATTAGGCGTTCACTTGCTCTTACTGACTCTCTTGACTCTCTTTGCATATGCAAGACACTTATCTCAACCTACACATAGAGAAAAATCACACAGAAGAATATGGATCCGATTGGAGGAAAAGGCTGCTTCTGACAGCAGAAACAACTTCCCCTGTGACTACTTTCTCTTACTGTCCCCTATCCACTCCGCTGATATGTGTCCCCGCTGGCACACATTTGCGTCCTCAGTCAAGGACGGATTAAGGATAGTCTGGGCCCCTGGACAAAGAGTTAGGCAAATGTAACAAAACAATGGTTTCGGTTATGTATAAACAGGATAGATTAAGGTTATTTTATTTATGTATGTTTCAGTAAATAAACACTCACAATGTAAATCAAACAGAGACCAACTGAATTTAATAGGTTGTTACAGTAGTGTAGTAGGGCTAAAACTGACTGCTAATCTTTAACATTTACCTGTCTTTCTATAGAGGTTCCAAAAAGGCCAGAGGCTCCTTTGCAGCAGAGCAAAATCATCATATGCAAATAGGTCTTTAGCCATACACATACAAAAGTATTCATTTTAAGCATCTACTGAACAGAGTAATACATACAAACTTAATTAAATGTACGAATATGTAGAACATAATAAATAAATACAAACATGAACACTCTTCAGAGAACTGATTATTAAGTTGGTTATGTATGTGCTCTAAAGGCCTCATTGAGACTTTGACCCCCTTTTTATAATGAACACTTCAAACGAACAAACAAAAGAAAACAACCATGTAAATGAAGAACTGCTGACTTCACATCATAGCAGTACTGACAGCAGTACAATATATACAATCAGGTGAATAATTATAACCACCCTTAAAGACAAATGAAAATATATCATTACTGGGAAATGTTTCTTTATTAATGATTTAGTGACCAAATTAACACACTACAGTTATACCTGTTAGCTACCACTACGATTAACCCTTCAGCTTCTCTCCCACAAGCAAATTATTTTGCATTCTTTAAGAACCTGAAACTCTTTTGCACACTGCAATTATACACCAAAATCATAGGGTTAAACTACGGGCTTTAACAGTGAACAGACATCTGTACCGTTTAATAAGTCCAGTCCAGTTTGACTGTTTATTCTGACACTGTCACCAGAAACAGTAACAAGGTTTAGGATCTCTGTGTCTTTTGCCTCACTAACCACATTTAAAGCATGTTTATAACCAACCATGTGTCACTTCCATCTCTTTAGTACCAAGTGTTATTCAAGTCTCATTCCTTCTCAGAATAAAGTTCAGCTTTGTTATGTTTTCCTTGAAAAGTCACTACCTATAATAAGAAAATGCCAACCAAGGCCCTTTATTCAGGCATCTGTTATAGCCAATATTTCAAATTAATAATTTTGTCTTTCTAGATGGTTACTATTCGCATTCACTGAGAATACAACACAGCTGACAATTTAAGGAAACTTCTCCAGCTTTACAGTTAGTGTCTAGAAAGTGGGTTTAAGAAGATCCACGAGTAAGTTATTCTTGTTATTTTATAAAATATTAGCTCTCAGTGAATAGAGGAGGCCATTCCTTACTTCTAAAACACAGCCCAATCTTTGAACTGCTCATTTGTTATTTGGAAAGAAAACAAAGCTTGTATGCATCCAAGTACATACATTTGTTGAATTAGATAATTACACCACATAGTCAAATGTATGTGGACACAGTCTAATTAGTGGCTTCGGCTATTTCTGCCACACTCATTGCTGTACAAAATAGTACACTGCTGTACAGTAGGTTGCACTAAAGAGCTTAGTGGCTGTCAACATAGGATGCCATCTTTCCAATAAGTTGGTTCATTAAAACTCTCCCCTGGTCTACTTTAAGCACTGGGCTACACACAGAACACAACCACCACATGCTAAAGTGCTGGAAAAATCAGTCCTCAGTAGCAACATTTCCAAACTGCCTCTGGAAGCAACATCAGCACACGTTCTCTTAATTGGGAACTTCATTGATTGGGCTTTCATGGCTGAGCTGAGCTGCAAAAAAAAAACTAAGCTTAGCATGTGCATTTCAAAGCATCAGCTGGTACAATATAAGGCACAACACCACTGTAGCAGTGGAAACATGCCCTCTACATGCACCTGTTCATTTTCAACAGGTAGTAGCAGCGAACAGAACTCACAGCATAGCGACAGATGTTGCTGGCTTCAACAATGTAAATTACACACAGCCGCCATGCGGAACTGACCAATTAGACAGATGCAACTTTCTGTTGTTCCTGCACGAGGACGCGCCTACACAGCTCCGCCCAGTGATGAACAATGATACCGAGGCTTTGGAGCTGGTGTCGAGAAATCCAGGAACCCGTTTATGAAGTGCCTATCGAGGCTTGCTTCACTGAGGGCGAGTGGCGTCAGTGATGCCGTCTGAAGCCTCGCTGGTTCAGGACGTGGTTAGAGTTTTGGCATCATTTATTGTTTCTTAATAAAAATTGTGTGCACATGAAGCTTCGGGAAATTAACCTTTTTTTGAACCAGCTGGAGGGAAAGCTTCAATGCTTCAAGAGGCTTCATCTGGCCATCACTAGTTCCGTATAACGTCTGTGTCTAGTCTACCCTTTATGTACCAAACATATACAAAAAATTAAAAAACGATCACACGGCAGAAAGTCTCTGACATGGTTGGTTTTCGTGTTGTTTATCTCTTTTGTGAGGCTGTCGGCACAAAAACCCCACAGATCTGTTGTATATCTGTTATAAGATGTTTCTAAGCCCATCTTTTAAAAACTATACATTTTCTTGAAAAGTAAAGTGTTAATGGACAGAGAGTGAGCATTATACATATTTTCATAATGACATGCATAACGTTATAACTGCAGAGGCCCCTTGATAATATTAGATAGTTTTTAGATGATCATGAAAACAGAAATGCACTCACCGTGCAAAATCGGAGTTTAGAAATGAGCTTTCGGTGTACATTATTGCCGTCATTTATTGTAATGCTGTAGGACCCCGTTCTAATTGCAATACGGCCCACAAGCAAAGTCAATTCTTCAAAAAATGGCTTGAGGCGAGAAGAACATAAGTGTGTCTACAAGTTGTTTGAAGAGCCTGTCTTTAGAAAGAAATCTTTTGCCTCTCGGCATCGTGTCGTCTCTGATGTACTTTTAAGTACCCTGATCTCAGAAAGGTCTTTCCACACTGATCACACTCGTAGGGCCTCTCTCCAGTATGTTTCCTCTCATGAACCTTCAAGGAACCTGGATGAGAAAAATTCTTCTCACACTGTGAGCACTGGTAAGGCTTCTCTCCAGTATGTATTCTCTGGTGAACTTTTAAAGCACTTGACTGTGAAAAGTTCTTTCCGCACTGAGCGCAGTGGTAAGGCTTCTCTCCCGTGTGCATCCTCTGGTGACTCTTCAGTAAGCCCGCGTGAGAGAAACTTTTTCCACACTGAGAGCATGGGTAAGGCTTTTCTCCGGTATGAATTCTGACGTGAATTTTCAGCGAGGGAAGATGAGAAAAACTCTTGCCGCACTCAGTGCAGTGGTACGGCTTCTCTCCCGTATGTATCCTCTCGTGAACTTTTAACGAGCTCGGATGAGAGAATTTCCTTCCGCAGTCAGAACAGCTGTATGGCTTCTCTCCGGTGTGCAGTCCTTCATGATCTTTCAACGAGCTCGGATGCGAAAACCGTTTCCCACACTCCGCACAGGAAAACGGCTTCTCTCCTGAATGCATCCTTTGATGCTTTTTCAGAAACTCCTGTCTAGAAAAACTCTTCCCACACTGGAAGCAATGGTAAGGCTTCTCTCCGGTATGTATTCTTTCATGTAATTTTAATGAGCCCGAGAGGGAAAAACTCTTCCCACACTCGGAGCACTGATAGGGCTTCTCACCTGTATGCGTTCTTACATGACCTGTTAACGAAGCTTGATGGGAAAAGCTCTTCCCACACTCTGAGCACAGGTAAGGCTTCTCCCCAGTGTGTGTTCTTAGGTGAGTTTTTAGGAACTGTGGTCGAGAGAAACTTTTCTCACAGTGAGGACAGGGGTAACACTTCATCTCTGTGTTTTTCTCCTGACTGCTGCTGAAGTCTGCTGCAAAGATGATAGTCTGAAAGCTCTGAGTGGTGATTTCTTCACCAATCTCTGCATATTTGGGGGTTTCCTCAGACAACGTTCGCTCTTCTGGCTCGTCTTTCATATGCACTTCAAAACCTATCAGAGAGACCGTAGTTAAAGTAAAAATTTTTCCAAGCTATTTTGGAGCACTTCTATTGATATATATATATATATATATATATATATATATATATATATATATATATATATCTAAAACAGTAATAACAAAATATCATCATACTGTCCACCCGTAATCTTATCCGACACAGGACACTGCCCACAGAACAGTTTTGATTGCTGGTCTTTTCTTAAATGCTGACCACTGATGAGCAGGGTAATAGGTGGATAAACACAGTATACAGAGAACTACAGTCTGTACTTGTAGAACTACAAAGTGTAGATACAAAAAAAGTGTACCTAAAAAAGAGGGTGGTCAATTATAAAACCAGCCTCCCTAGTCATTAGTGTTCCTGGTTGTCTTTATCTCTCCTGCAGTCCTGATTTTATTATTATACATCCTATAATTCTTAGTTTATTTACTTTACGTTCAAATTAAACCCAAAAAACACTGAAATCAGAAACTAAACTGAGCAAATTCCACTGATTAAAGATGAGAGATTTTTTAAAACCCTGATTATAGTAGAGGAGAAGCTCAATACTCTGTAGGTTGATGGTTTTGGGAGTAGAGCACTGGTCACTGGATGAGAATGTCTGGTTAGAGGCCCACAGGCCAGATCATAGCCTACATGCCAACCATCAGATGGGCTCTTACAGACCATTTTGGAAGCGAGAGCTATGTGAGACGGTGTGTTTAAATGATTTTGGTTCATAAGCAGTCTGTAATGAGCTTTGTGACTCTCATCAGGTGTAGCGAAATGCCTTGTGTGTTATTGAGGGCTGGTTAGTTGCTCAGCTGACAGCAAGGCTGGTGACACTTTAGCGTTAAAAATATCACCAGTGAGACCTTATACAAACATTTAATCTGTGATAATAACGAAGCGGAACAGGTCTTTGCTCACCATCTGTATCATCTATGCTGGTCTCGGACTCCTCCGTTTTAACTCCACACTCCGAGAGACTCACTTCTTCGCACTCCTCCTTCATGCTGCACTGTACTGGAGCCACTTCCTGAAAAAACACTGGAGGTCGAAACATCGTACAAAACAGGAATCCGAAAATATTACAACTAATAAAATTATTAATCGCCCCTCTGTCCTGATGCCCACCTTCTTCTGCAGGCGAATTGCAAATTTACAAACAAGCCGGAGGGCACACTGCCCCCTACTGTATGTACAAGTAACTGCAGTCTGCACAGCTGTACTGTACATAGAGGAAAGGCTGCTCAGAGCTGCTCACATCACTAAAGAAGAACAATCTGTTTAATATAAGAATCTCAGAAAATGTGTTTTGTACCATGCACAGGACGCGCAACTGCATTATTTAGTAAACCTGTGTATCGTCACTGTCTAGAGAAAAACATGTATCTCTTTTAATGTCGATTTTTTTATATTATTTATTCACGAGAGCTGCTCTGTATTTTATAATGAATGGACTAATAGAAATGCTCCAAAATGGCTTGGAAAAAGTTCTGGGTCCATTAACTTACATTAAAAGTAAAGAGGGTTTTTGTCCTCCCCTGTAAAGTGGCCATTTTGGAGATACATGTTTTTTAGGAAAGTGATGATAAATATATTAATGAGTGGGACAGAATTTAAAATATGTATATACATTTCCTTACAAAGTCAATCTAAACTATGTCTGTCATTTTTCAATTCGCTTTGCTGGTTTATCACCTTGTGAATCTCTGCATAAATGTAATGAACATATGATCAGATCTTCATTTAACATACAGCCCATTATAGAGTCCAATAAAACAAATAATACAAAAAATATCACCTTTCATTCCTCTACTGAACTAAGTGATCCAGCATTAAATGTCTTCACTGGCAAACATATGTGAATCTATGCTTTCAGAAACAGTCTGAGAGCCCTTTAAAGAACAATGACTGCAACCAAACAATTCCTGTAACTGGTCATCAGACCTGCATGTTGGCTTAAAGGAATTTTGGCTTGTTCCTCTTTACAAAACTGCTTCACCTCTCTGATATGTTGGTGGGATTTTTTGTTTGAATCCCACACCTCAGATTTTGCTTCAGCATTTCTTTAAGATTAAAGTCTGGACTTTGACTAAGCCTAAACATTCTCCGGTAGAAGTTCTTAACACAGTTCAGATTTTTTAAATCAGAATTCATAATTCCATCAAATGATGGCCAGCTGTCCTGGTCCAGTAGCAGCAAAACAGACTAAACCACTACACTGCCACCACTGAGGCCTTATGGAGGTCTTTCCAGGGCAGTGGTCTTTATGGTGTTCAAGGTGATTTCTATGGTGTTGCTAGGCGATTAGAATGGTAGGGTTTCTATAGTGTTGCTAGGCAGTTGCTGTAGTATTCCAGGTGATTGTTATAGTGTTTCTAAGTAATTGCTGTGGTTTTTAAGTTGATTGCTATGGTGTTGCTTTGCAGCTGCTATAAGATGTTGCTAGATGGTGGCCAGAGCGCTCCAGCTGGTTGTGACAGATGAGTGCGGGTCAGAACAACATTCGGGTCAGAGTCTGTGATGATCGAGAGACTGTTGCGCCCCCTTCAGTCCTATGAGGGAAAACTGTGTGCAAACTGTGTGAGATGAAGAAGCTAAATATTCCGGAGTTGGAAAACCACAGGACTACTTAGCGGACAAAAATGTGTACTAAGAGGAAGAAGAAGATACTGTGCGATAACAATAGAGCATTACTTTTCATTGGCCGGTCACTACTAATATAAATCGGATAATACGGCGCGATGAAACGCACTAATAACACGTCAGTGGGCTCCGTGTGACAGACTGGGAGCTTCGCGGTGACGCAGACGTTCTAAATCGAGTGTTTGAATTTAAACACGATTGTCGAGCTTATGTAGAAACCCATTTTAACCGCCTGTAGAAACACAGTAGCTCTGTGTAAGAGCTTCACCTGGGAAATAACTGAGGTTCCTGTTCAGCCTGTGTTGTTGGAGAAATGAAGCAGGTGAGGCCGCGAGTCACGAGGCAGTTGAGTCAGCACGCTCGATGCTCCAGTGTTAACAGAGTGAAGCGTCTTTGTTTTTACTTGCCGTTAACCGCTCTAAGCTCTCCTTACTTTCTCAAGCTGTCGCCAGTCTAGTTCTTTATACTTTTTGTCACGATTAACGTAGGTTTCGTCTCCTAGCGAACATTCTCGCTGTGCTGAGGCTAATTCAGCAGCACACTCAACCTGGGCAGTTCTAACATCTTAAGTCACACTGAAAGACACAATTTCTAAAGTCCCTGGACTGAAAAATGTAAAATCATTAACGTTTTCTTTCAAATGATAGCAGAATGGTGTGTTTCAAAAGACATTTTTATCTTAGAACAGCTTTTCAACATTCAGTCCTGTGACGGCTTTTCTGCTGGAGGTTTTGGTTTGGAGCTGTGGATCACCACAGTAAGATCGCAGGCCTCACTTAGATCTACAGGGTAATCCAGATGTTTAGTTCGGTGCTAATGGAGTGAGGAGTGTAAACAGAAGCTGTTTGCCAGACAGGACACATGAAGCTTTTTTAAATTACTATATGATCTTTGTTTTTGCCAGTAGCCTCATAATAGTTAGATGGTTAAACACCCACACCAGTATGATTAGATTGCCGAAATACGCCCACTCACACCCTCTTCACTGCTCCAAAACATAACTAAAAGGTGAATTGATTTTTCCAAAGGTATACATCTTTTAAATCTTTTAAGTCTGTGATGTAAACAAAGTCATTGTATATAGTTGGATGTAAAATGGTTTATTGTACAGAAACATATCAACTCGTATTCCCTCACAGTGGTAGTGAACGGAACCAGGGGTCACAAAGAAAAAAAAATCTATTTTGTCTTACAGCACTTTCCATGTACCTCCTTGACATAAGTAAATAAAATTTATATGGTTTAGTCTAGGGATGTGCCATATCATATCGTACACAATAATATCACCAACATTTTTGAATATCATGAACGATATTATACCCTGAAATATCGTGCCATATCACCCATATCCCTAATTATCACATCAGGGTACTACTACTTTTTTACTGTTTTTAGCAAAAGAAAAATTCACACTTTTCTCAATTCCCATTATATATCTACTAGAGACAGAGGCATTATTTAGTATCATGACATTCTGGATCATTGACTGACTTCTGTTACAATTTGATCAATTCTTGTATTTTTTAATATCTCAGTTAGAGGTGTGCCATATCATATTGTATGCAATAATAAAATTGAATTAAAATGTTGTTGCAGTAGTGTTTTCTTGAAATACATATTTTTTTTAATTCTATGTTTTGTCATATCACTGAGAGTTTTGTTATCGCAAAAATACCATGAAATATTGTGATATTATTGTAGGGCCATATCACCCACCCCAAGTTTAGTCCAAAAGCCAATGACAAAACTGTGTTAAAATAAAGTCTCAGACATCAGGCAGTATATGTGTAACCATTTCATGTAAATACCTTCTTGAAGAAGCTTTTAGTGGCAATAAACTCTAACTCTAACCACCACTGTGAACAATTCTGTTTCTCTAGAACAAAGCGTTTCACATTAAACCATTAAGAATAGTAGATTATTTGGATGCCTACAAACAATAGTGCTAGCAAGCTTACAGATTTGCATCCTGTATGTTGGGTTGGTTGACACGTGTTACACAAGTATGGGGTTACTACTACTTCTGTTACTAATACTAATGCTACTACTACTTTTAGCACCAACATTTCCACTCAGTCAGTAATACAGTCATATGTAAAAGTCTAATCACCCCTGGTGACGTGTTTTGTAGATTTTTACAATAAATAATTAACCCCTTCTTTACAGAGAATATGTTTCAGCACAGTTACTGTTATAGCATAAAGGCTTTAACATTTTAAATACTTCCACAGCATCGTCTCTTTGTATGTAATCTTGTATGTAAATAGTTTGTTACTTATTTTGAAGGTCACATGTCACTGTAAATACAAAATGTTGTGTTGCTTTTTCACAGGTCAGCCAGACAAATGAGCATGTTGGTTACATTTGCCTGTCCCCTGAAGTGCAGGGTAAGTTGAGGAGAGGTGAGGGACACTGGAGAGGTATAACATATATACTGTATGTGTCAAAAAATATTAAAATCAGATTTTTCTGCCTAACTTAATTATATAATAATAAGTAATAATAAGTTTTTTTACATTGGCCATCCGGCAGCGTGTTCATAGCTGTTATATGTAATACCTTTCTGTGATGTATCTTTAAGAGGCATTAAACACTTCAGATGTGTGGTTCTTATCATCACCATTGTAAATAATTGTGAATTGGACAGTCTATTTCACATTAGCCACTACTATGTTTACAGCTGAAGGATTAAATTATGCTGACAAGGTGACAAATCAGTGGAATTTCTCTTAAAAATGCAAAATCAGCTCTAACCACATAACTGTAAGAAAAAAGTCTTATCACTTGCAAACATGTTACTTGGTTAAAAATAGACTAAAAAAGACTTTGTGTAGTATTTCTATTTCATTTGGTTTATTAGTACATTTCAGCCCATTGACAACAAAAGCTGCCACAGTATATACTCACACATCAAAGGGTACAAATGTATGAAGGGTATGTATAGATTTAGTAAAAATCTGTGTTGACCTTGTTCGATTGGGCCACTGGTGATATATAGTTGAGTGTAAAGTCACATGTTCTGGCACAGTCAGGTTTCATCATGGGTCAAGAACTTTCAGCAGTTATATTTAAATTTATCTCAACCAATAATACAATATGATAAGTGTATCATGATCCAGGGGTTACGATTCAATATATTGCAGTATACTGTGATACTGTAAGCAAGATGTGAAATATTGGTTTGGTACAAAAAATACACCACCATGAGCATATGTTTGCTAATGCTAACATTAGCAGTAGGCCCCTATGCTGCTTGTTTATGCTACAGTGAAAACGTCTAATGGTAAAGAACAATGCATGAATGCAACACAAAATGATCCACTGTCTAGATCCAGTCTTCGTAAACTATTGATTAAAAATTTAAACTGGGTGTTGAAGAATCAATGCAGTTTTCAAAAACATAATATTGCAGTATTCAATTTTATTTATTTTCGCCTATTGATATTACAGTTACCAATCTGTATATGAGATCTTACGGTCCAATGTGAACACGCAGACTGTATTACAGAAACATCTTAACTCTGAAATTTTAACCATTTAGTCACAATTTTATGTATTCTCATTTCATTATTGGAGTTTTCTCACTTTTACAACTACAGCTTTTTAACTATTTAAAGATTTAATCCTATGAATCAAGTGAGTTACACCTCTTTTCCGTATAACATTTAAGAGGACCATAAAATGGAAAACTGTATTTTCATCGTCATATATGCATATTGAAAGTTTAGTACATAGAATTAACATACCAATAATCTTGTCTCCTATACAAATCCTGCATTTAAAAAAGAGAATGGTAAAAGTGGGCTGTTTAACTCTAGACTTTTACATACCAGTTCTGACTCCACCCTAAACTACGCCCCAACATTTACATATATACATAGTATACATATACATATATTATAGTGCCTTTTTTCTTTCTGTTTTGTCACTGAAATTTAGTTGTGTCTGATCTGCATACTGCTATGATACCGCAATGGCTAATAAACAAAGCATAATAAACAAAACATTATTCACTGACCAGTTTAACATGGGTTTTCTTAACGTTTTCTTTAGGAACTCTTTGCATAATAAAAAGCTCATTTTCAGCACTGCAGTGACACTGACGTGGTGGTGGAGTGTTAGTGTGTGTTGTGCTGGTATGAGTGGATCACACACAGCTGTCCTGCTGGAGTTTTAAACACTTGACAGAAGTTCACCAACTAAAACTATCCAGCCAACAGCGTCCTGTGGCCACTGATAAAGGACTGGAAGACAACAAACTGTGCAGCAGCTGTCTCAGACATCTTCACATCTAGAGTGGACAGTGAGTGTACACAGTGCTGTGTTGAGAAAGATCCACCACACAAATAATATCTGCTCTGTGGGGTCCAGACTATAGAATAACAGGGTAAAAGGGGGCTTCCAAAGTAAAGTACAGAAAACAGAGAGACTACAGTTTATAAATAGGAGAACTACAAGGTGCACCTATGTGGTAACTGAAACTGATAAAAGAGACAAATATTGTAGAAACATGCAGGTGGTTTATACACCACTGCCGCATCAGGGTCACTGCAGTGCTGCGGATGATCCACCACCAGACGTGCCAGAGTCGAAGATCATCACTATTAGAGATGTTAAGGTTTTCAGACGTTTGGTTCCTATCACCACCACTGTGAACACTTCTAACACAACAAGTTTCTCTGGAACGATGCATTTCACATTTAACCACCCTGAATGAGTTTATTGACATATTAACCACTTGAATACGTAGAAAATTTGAAAAAAGTAAGAATTTTCCCTTCAATCCTTGGTGCATTCATATGAAACCTCAGATAGCAGCTGGGTGAACAGGAGGCGCTGGTGAAGGCAGCACATCCCGCCCCTCTTCGCGCCTCCACTTGCGGAACTTACGAGAATCTACTTCCACCCGGTTAGCCCCGCTGCCTCCCTGCCAGAGAATAGACCAACACGCCGTCCCGCTTCAAAAAACCTTCTTAAACAGTCCAATCAGTCGGAAATTTAACGTGTCGACATGCATATTAAAACAGGTGAGATGTTTATTTTCAGCCTCGTGCTTGTAAACGGCTCTGTCAGCCTGTTTGTAGATATTTACTTGTCGGGGAGTTTGAGGAGATCGAGTCAACAACACGCCCGGAATAAACCCAAGTCTTATGAAACTTTCTTGCGAAAGCGTGCGACTCCTCTGAACGCTGGAGTGCATTTTAACACCAGCCGGGGTGAAACGGCGATAATGTTTTTTGAATACAACGTTTTGTCCCTCGAAGACTTAGGAGAACAGCACAGACACCGAGTTAACTTAGTTTTCCTGCTGGCTTGGCTTCGTGCTAGCGCTGTCGAGCTACAGCGTGAATCGCCCTCTGTCTTTGCTACCATTACTGTGAATAGACAGCTAACGCACTTTTACACAAAAGAATGCTTTAACGTTTTAATTTCGATTCACTTTCCGATATTAATATCGGTATCCAGCCCCTGGTGTGTGTTTTTGGTCGAACTTTAGTAGCTAACGTGGCTAGCTTAGCTAACGCTAGCCCAGCTTAAATTTCATCGTCTCGGCAATATTATTTCTTCCTGTGACCAATTCAGAACAGACACTCTGAGGGCGAACGAACGAGCTAAAACTGAGCAGCTTGACTACTGCCGATTTAAAGGGTTTGGTTTAAAAGAATAGAATAATATCACCTCGTTTTGTTTTCAGGAAACTTCTAGCTAAATAACCCTGTACTGTGTAAGCCAGCTAGCTCGAGCGGTCGAGCTGAGCAGATACTCAGAGTTTAGTCTCTTTCCCGCCGCGTTGCAGTCCCAATTAAACCACATTTGCGTTTTCTTTTTGCTTTTCTGATCTGTTCTTTAGTTTACATTTCTCCATAAAGATGCATTTTTGAATTCGTAATAGTGATTAATAAAAAAATGTTAGAGAGTACGTGTATGCTGAGATTCGTTATCAGGCACATTGTAATGGTGCACTCAGTCATAGTAGGCCTGAACTATAATTCCATTTAGTGATGATAATGATAAAAATAGTAATAATTATTATTATAATCAATGTCGAGGCTAAATACTGTGCATGTGTTTCTTGAAGGCGTCTTCTGATCTCGATCTTGGAACATGGTTATAAATACGTTCGCTACATGCAGAGCAAATAAACAGAATAAACCCCAGATCACGTTTACAGGGCTGTTTTTAGCCAAGTCTTGCGGATGGATTTGAATATGTGATGCGCTTGCTCTACTCAACATCCAGTACCTCCCGCTTCCCAGTCGTCCAGTGTGCTGCCCCCTAACTAAGACCAAACCGGCAAGTCCGCATTTCTCTGCTCACCTATACATGAGCAGCCGCGCTGTGTGTTAAAGGGGCTGTGCAATAAAAAGATTTTAAATGAACCAAACACTCTCAAATGTAAGAGATAGTTTTGAAAGGATGTGAAAAATGTCTACACGTGGCATAATCTGTTGCCTCCAAAACAAGGGAGGTTACTTTTCTGACCATGGAGTCTGTTTAACACATGACTGTGATTTGTCAAGTAAATCTCTTTCCACCAGGGTCCATGAATGTTAAGGCTTTTAATAAAGTATGTAAGTTTATTTTGATTGGAACTTAATCGCTTTTTTGCTTTTTTTTTTTTTTTTTTTTTTTAGGTACGTGGGAGGCGAATAATGCTGTGTGTGAATCTGACCCCCTGTGCGACCCTGCTGTCCTTGTCTCGGCCCCCAAACCGGAGCCACACATCCGGAACCGACGCCTCTCCCCTGGCTCTGGCAGCTGTGGAGGTGGCGGTGGAGGAGGAGGCTGTGCCACAGGAGTGGACAAACAATCGACTCGACAGACTTCTTCAACCAGTTCCACTGAAAGTGCTCCACACAGAACTGGACACACGCAGGTCTTCACTTCCAGCTTGCACAAGGAGCAGCGGGCACACAGCAGGGGCAACAGAGGCTCTCGACAAGAGGGGGCCAGTCTGGGGGCTCGCGCTGGAGAGAAAGGCCACAGATCCACTCAGGCTCACACACAGAAGGAACGGTGGGTAGGAGACACTTTGTCATCTCTTAAACCTCCACCAGCCTTCCCAGTGAAGGACAGCCCTGCCAAGCTGCAGCCTGCCGTCAGCTACGCCTCCAAAGTAAAGGCAGGTGGATTTACTGGAGGCGTAGCAGAAGAACCACCAGGTATCAAGGTGCTTTTGCAAAACCAGTGGGGGCTTAGTTTCATCAATGATGCCCCAACACCAGAAAATGCAGCTACAGTTGCACCTGAAGCTACACCAGTGAGGAGTCCAGCTGCATCCCCACACCCGGTAGCTGGAGAAGTAACCAATGGAAACGTTGCCCCCTCGTTCTCTGCGTTTCCACTCAGCCAGTGCTTAAAAGAACCTGGGAATTCTGAGGAACTGCTGCTTAGCTGTCACCATCTAGAGGAGGCGGTGGCGTATCATACACAAGGTGAGATTGCTCTTATACCTTTTTGTTATGATTCACAGCATTAATTATTTAATATAATACAACACAGTAGGCTCTCAGTTAGATACAGCACATATAAGAAGTGACTAAAAACATGCTTATAAATTAAGATTTAAAGAAAATGTTCTACGTTACAAAAGTACAATATTTGTGCTTAAGTGTCCCACAAGCCAATGAATTCATCCCAAGCAAACTTGCAATTATGAAAATTCAATATGTCATATTGTTACATCCCTATTACATTTTTTTAAATTTGTTGTGAACTTCTGGTGTTTAAATGCATGCTTTGTATTTGGTAATGCTTTTTTGATCATTTTTGATCATGCTTCTTGATTATGTTTCTTTTTTCTAGAATGGAGTGCAATATTGTGGGAACAAAAGCAAGGTGAGAATGTGATCTTTTCCATTCAACCACAGTATGTAGTTATTTTTTTCTCACTGGACAGTTTTCCTCACAGCAATGTTGGTTTGTGTTAGATTAGTAAAATGTTTTTGCATTCGGCATCATTTTAAATCTTATTTTTGCATTTCAGAGTTTTTTATTAGACACCTGAGTAATAGTTCTTGCAGTAATGTTCTAGTGTTGTAAGAATTTATTGGGGCGGTGTGCCCTTCAACCCTCACCTCGTTCTGAAATGCTTTTCTGAGTTTGATTTTGTAGTAGTTCTGTTGCAGATTCTCACAGCTGTGTTTTTGACGTTACAGATCCTGCAAAGATCGTTTGGTACAAGGACTCCTTGTAGTGGTCTACCCAGCATACACCTGCAACCGATCTACCGCCACACACTCTCCACTCCATACATATATTCTTTCTCTTCTTAGCAAACGTACATGACACTCAGGTTGTTCTTCCCACACAGTCTACTCTTTGCACTCACTTCCACCCCAAACTCCCCACCCATGTGAAGAAAGAAATGATGTCTAGAATGCATGGTTGCCTTAAATCAAGCCTTTGGTGTGGAGACCTTGCCCCACATCCTTTTGTTTTTATCTTTTTTTTTTTTTTTTTTTTTTTTTTTTGATCATATGTTTCTGAAGATCTGGCAATTTTATTGTAGAGCTAAAATTTTACTATTAACGAAAAAAAATATCTTAAATAACGTACAAGTTGCCTGTCAAGCACTTTGGTACTTCCTTTGAACATATACGATTGTCTGGACCATCCTTTTTTTTTTTTTTTTTTTTTTAAAAGAATCATATTACTGTGTAACTTCATATTTGTGTGTTTTTGTCCTGCTGTCTCCACACCAATTGTGTGCGTACTTTTTGATGGCGTTTACATGGCTGCAGTTGGCACGATGTGTCAGCATCCTGTTCTAATGTCTGTTCTTAGTGCTGTTTTTAAAATATTTTTTCACCCTAGTTTGAATGTCAAACATAATAGGGATTTTTTAAGGGGCACTGGAAGAGATTTAGAAATTTAATTGAAGTGTTGCATAATAAAAGAAAATGATAAAAACACTTGTGGTATTTAGTCCTGTGTTCTGTGTGCACAAAAGTGTTCTATGAAAAAAAAAAAGTGACAAAATTCTGTAAATTTAACCTTAACCCCAAGACTGACTTCTGTGCAGTACTGAGTTTACAGACCGGGGGTTTGGTGATTAGGTGACCGTTTTTGGTTTCTAGTGCCCATTACAAAGTTTACACATGACAGACTTTGATAGGCTTGGTTGCTGGTGGCCATGTGTTATCAAGAGATGTCTTCTAATGAATCTGTTGCATATAAAATTCAATTCAATCCCCTTAAGATCAATATACAGTCCAAGCATCTGTACATGTTTCTTGATTAGTGATTGGTATAGTGATAATTACACTATACGAACTCCCAGAAAAGTAAATAAAATGGTGTGCTTGAAAATACTATTACAAATCCACTTCTTCTCTAGAAGAATGTTTTAGAACCAGTTCTATCCGCAGAGTGGCTGCAGGGTTTCATTCCAAACAAGCAGGAACACACCTCTGTCTGCTTGTTCAATCAGTTGGTCTCAAGCTTCAACAATGTTTCTCGTGTGCCTCTGCTTTGTTGGAATGAAATCAGCAGCCACACCAGCACTTTGCAGATAAGACTAAACAACCCTGCATAGAAACAAGCTGCATCTTTGGACAGTACTGTGTTACTGGGCCCTTAGTAAGCATACACTTTAACAGTCAAACTCCTGGCAGCAAAATAATACAGGCCTTTTAAACACGCACACAAGAAGATGGTGAAGTTTCTGAGATTAGCGTTCAGTGAGACGCCAGAGATGTAGCTTGAAACTTAAAGAAAAAAAGACCATCATCAGTCAGGCTTAGTAAATTCAACAACTAGCAAATCTGGCTGTGATTAGCTGATTTACTCAGTAAACAGGTGAGCCAATGTGCACTGAGCCCATCAGCAGTGCTGCTCTGAAGGATATGTTATGAACAAGACTGTGATGGTAAGATTAGTTAACTATCAAACATTGAGCTATATTCTTTTGATGCTGACCAGAGGTGTCAAGTAATGAAGTACAAATACTTTGTTACCTTATTTAAGTTGAAATGTTGGTTATTTATGCTTTACTGGAGTAATTATTTTTTACTTCTACTCCTAACATTTACATACCATTACACACCATCTACTCCTTACATTTTAAACATAGCGTTATTTAATTTCAGCTTGTTTTCATTCATGTACATATACAATCCAGTAATGGTTTTTGATAACATGTCTTTAAAGTTTGACTTTTTGCACCATTACAATACTTATAGACAACTAGTCATCATATCTTCTGCTCCATGAAACACAAGTTAATGCTCAGTAGTGCACAGATATGCTTCTTTAATATATTTACATTGTACTAAAATACATTCATTTTCTATGGGTGTATATGCGGCTGAAACAGGAAGCCTAGCGCATCCCAAATTTATCAGCATTAACATCAGTCATAATGGCTTTTAGGATAATTATTTTTTTAGTTGGTACTTTAACTTCTACAGAAGTATTTCTTCACCATAGTATCTATACTTCTAACTGGGTAATGAATATGAATACTTTCGACACCTTTGATGCTGACTAATCACTTTTACAGTTGAATAATATGTTGTAGGTTAACTTACACAGTGCTGTCTAATCATTAGGCTTCTGTATGAGCTGTAGTGAGGGCAGTTCAACTATTTTCTAAGGCCTGTCTGTGAGAAAACGTTTTTCTTAGAGTTCTCACTGTGCACTAAAAAGTGAAACATTAATTCTTCAAATACATCAAGTCTTCATGAAAGACCATTCGCCTCTTGAACACTATGTCTTTAAGTTTACTTTCACTAATTTCTGTATTAGTGTAATGTGTATTCATATAGAAATGAGGGACAGATTTATTTATGTACCAGAAAAAATCAACAAATTTTTTTTCAATACACTGACAACAGTTTTTTTTTGTTCTTAGCGATGTGTCACTGGAGACCTGGCCACACGTTTCTAAAAGCTCTCTCTACTACTTAAGAAGCACCAAGCCAGTTCAGTATGTCTTACTGGGTCAATTAGAAGATACTGACTTTCACCTGAGCATGTTTGTGGAAAACCCCAGCTAATGGAACGGTTCCTATCAAACCACATGACTGCTTAATGTCTCTGGGATCGTATGCTATAATCAGCTAAAACTGAAAAAGGAATTAATTCACTTGATTGTGGTTTTTATTCCATGTCCCTAAAAAGTACTAAAAAAGGCAAAGAGAATTAGATGTGAATAAATGAGGAATTCTTAATGAATCCATAATAAAATTCATACCGGGTAAATATCACTGGCATGTCAAAGGTTGAAAGCAACGCGTCACCATATAAGGAGAACATGCAACAGTGCTCACTGCCTGTGTTGGACTGTCAAAGTGTCTGGAATGTATCCAATTTCATGCTGAGCATCAAACATGGCCAAACCAAACACTTCTTCTGGGGTTGTATGAAGTGAGCAGGATCTTAAGAAGGTGGAAAGAGTGAGCAAAGCCAGGAAACCCTCAACTGTGGCATCAGACGTCATGTTGAAGTCTTTTCAAGATAATGTTTATTATAAACCCACAGCGGGCACGCTCTAGTTGTACAAACCATAAAAAAATACACAGGAGCCCTATCACAACGGCTGGAGCGTTAAAGCTGATGATAAAATGACTTAAATTAAGACTTTAATATCAACTGTTTGAGTTACAAAGTTACACCGGTGGAACAGTTCAACACAGATGCATGTCTGGACGTGCACAGAAGACGTCCTCAGCTATAGTTTTTCTTCTAGCAAAAACAGATACATGGCTTTTTAACAGGTCAGTCTCTCCAGGTGACTTCTACTTCATCTGTCCTGTACCTGTCAAGAAAGAAACAAAACACTCGCTTAATGACTACTACAGCAAAGTTTTACTACAACTTTTGCTAAGAATTTGGAATTAGGACAAATTTCTAACTTTAACTATTTGCTACAGCATACAGATTTGAAATGTACAGTTATGAGTTTAAAGTGTACATGTTTACATTTAAATTAACCTCCAAATTCAGTGAATGATGCATGCTCAAAGTAATTAGTCAAACTAACAGTCAATTCTGATTTAAACCTAAAATTTTGAATACTTGGCTGCAAATCCAGCGACTGTCTGAGGTCTGGAACTCATCACTAGGCAATATAACTTTTCTCTGTTGATGTCTGCCAGATCTTTACTGCGTGTCCCAGTTTCTGCTTGTTGTTGCCACGTTTTACCTTCAGTTATGTCTTCGGTAAGAGAATTACATACTTAAATGGGTTAAGATCAGGTGACTTGTCTCTTGTAGAAAATTGCAGTTCTTTGTCTGTAAAAAGTCTAGGATTACTTTCACAGTACGTTTCAGAATTCTTCTCTTCCGATAATTCTGGTACAAGTCTTTGTTTTATCTATATACAAGTAGAGTCCACAGACTGTCTGAGATCCTTTTGGTAAACTGTATTTACTTTTAGTTCTCTCCCAATTGTTGACACAGATATACCTACCTTCTGGAAGGTGTTCTTGATCTGGCCAGCTGTTGTGAAAGACTTTTTCTTCACGAAACAAATAACTTTTCTGTCATCCGTCACCACAGCTGTTTTTCTGGCTGTCCTGAATTTTGCTTTCTTTGTTTTTAAGTATACTCAAAATAGATGATTTGCCCACACCTACTGTTTTTCTCTCCTTCAGCCTAGCGATAGCTTGTTTCACAGACACCTCTTTAGAGTAAACAGCAACTGATTCCAAATGCAAGTTTAACAGACAACTGATTCCAAGCTTTTGAACGGCAGTGCAGACCTGAGCGTTCCTGTCAGAAGGTAAAGTTCTATACCTCTGTGTGATCCAGGAGTCGGACAGCTCAGTCGTTTGACCTGCACGGAACATTTCCCAGCCAGCTTGTGCGATCATTGCTCCGTTGTCAATGCAGAACCTTGAAACCAAGTCAAAGCTTTAGGCCGTGTGGGTTGCCTGAGGTTTTAGAGGTATTAGACAAGGCTAATTAAAAACTGAGGAATTTACTCAGCACTGAAATTCTAACTCACCTCTCGTCTGTGGCAAAGAGCCGAGCGCCTCTCTCTTTACACATGACACCCATCATCTCCTGCAGACGTAGGTTACCTATGAGGAAATACCCAGAATAACTTGAAAATTGATTTTAATCAGATTTAATCAGATGAGGTGGCAGTTCCAGTCTTTTTTTGGTCATATTTAAATCTGATCAATTTCTGATAAATAATCTGGTAATTTAAAAACAGTCAGCGTTTCAGTCAATTATTCGATTTCTGAGAACATGATGTATACCCCCACTGCAGTTGTTTTGCATTCAGACGATAAACCCACCAAAGAAGGACTAATCTAATCTAAAAATATAATAATATTTAAAAACAATATAATATTTTATTATTTTCGTTGTTCTGCATGTATTTGTATTCACAAATGAAGAAAAACTAAACATATCAGATTAACAGTGCGCTTAATGACGTGTGTGAGTGCTTTTACTAGTAACCTGAAGCATCTTTAATCTGGTATGGTACGGTAAGCTGTTTATGTGTTCTTAAATAATCTGCTGAAATCATATAATGATCAAAATTTTCTAGTGTTAGTTTCATAGTCAGTCTGCAGTTTAGGCAGTTATTTACTGTCTATGTGTGACATTATATATTACAGAGATATACAGATGGCTAATTACGATCTATAGGGTTAACTCCTCACTCACAGCCTACTCCTCCCACAATCAGCACTTCCTGGGAGCCGCAGTGAGCCATGGCTCGTTCCGTGATCTCCACCAGCATAGCGAAGACTGTCTCCTACAGATGGGAAAAGATTTTTTTCTGTAAATTCTCCTAAAAATATACAAAAAATATTTGTCAAAAGCTATTTGTTAAGATGATGATTCATTTCTTACTTGTAGGGAAAAGCACAGGTCCTCTGCTGTACACTGCCCTGAGCTTAACATCTTGTGTGCCGCCTCCTAGATTTCAGTTGGAGAGGAACAGAAGACAACTATATTCATTCACGTCCTTCAGCTCTGACATCATGCATTTTTCTCCAATTGCAGTTTTTAGATATAACATAATGTGTAAAAATACAGTCTATTTCCTTTAATTTAGTCAATATCAATGATTAGTGCGTTTTCCAATATAATTTGTTATGTTACCTCTATGTATGATAAAATGCCGGAGAATGAAACATCCATTCCTTTCACTGTGTATGGAAGCTCTACATACTGCTTGCCCCTAATAACACAAAATGAGCGTTTTAAATAAATCATAATTCAATTTTACTCCTTTAAATTAACTTACAGTTATTATTACAGAAGAACTTTAATATTTTTAAAAGTAAGTATCGCTTAGGGTGGTGTCGTTAGAAACCAGGCATCTGAAGAGATGTGTAGTTTCACTGCTGGTTTTGGATAGTACATAAAATGGCTATGTCTGTGTTATAGACATTGTTGCCCCCGGTTCCTATCACCACCACTATAAACAAATCCAATTATTAAGCATTTCACAGCATTAAACCATTCAGAATTACATTTTTTACATCTCAATCATAGAATCATGCAGACATTTAGAAAAATGGGTTAAATTCCTAAATTAATGTATATTTTAAATAAAACACTGTACACATTCTCTCTAAATACATATCTGTACATATTTTATGTTTGCTGTTTGCTAAGCATGACACAAAACAATCAGTGCTACGTCATCTTTGGCCTTACTTTGTACCACTTTCAACATTTCTTCTGATGCCACCATTTGGCTGCATGGCTAACTGAGATGTGACACTGTTTTTAGAATTAACTGCCACAAGCATTAATTTGTTTGTCAGAACATTTTTAATTTACAATATTCTTGGTCAGAAACCGTGCCTGCTCTCCTGTTTCTTAACAGAATGGTGAAAGTAACTGAAGTAAACTGCAGTTTTAGAGTGTGCCATCTTCGAACAGTCTTTAAATGTTACCCTACTGTTCAGAAACAATCACTAAAAACTTAGGCTAATTAGAAGTATACCTGACCCTTAGTTAGGCAGGTTACTTGGTAGCACATAATAAAGATGTACAGGTTAAAGTCTGAAATCATTTCTTATTGTGAATATACAGCAGTATTTTAATTTAAAAAGTAAATAATTGAAAGTAATTGAGCCCAACTGAAGTTGAGCCCATTTGTTGTTACACAAAAAGACCCCAAAGAACCTAGTTATGCCAGTTATGATTTCCTATTCTTGTGAACTTATATATAACTACAAAACTTTCCAAAAAACACACCAAAAAGAAAGCCAACCTTCAGAGATACATGAAATCTGGCAGAAATTGTTATTTGCACTAAGGCATGACATGTATACTCACTTCTTTGCCATCTGTTCAATGTTGTAGCCAGGACTGGGGTCATTAGAAATCTGTGTAAAAGATGTGAAATATGTGAAAATTTTAAAAGCTTTTAAAGACATTTTTTATTGTAAAGGCAAGAAAAATACCTACTTTGATGACTCTGGCAAAGCGGTCCAAGCAGTTTCCCACAGCGATGTCTATTGTTTCACCAAAAATTCTGTAGCGTCTTTCAGAGTAAGCTATAACCTATATATGAATGAGGCAAAAACACAACTTATCCTTATTATTCAGTGTACGTTTTGGCTAAACACATACAAACATAAAAAAGTGACGCACGAGTCAGCTAGCTGTTTCTGGTAACATAACAAAGAAAACTATGCTGGGAAACCTGGAAACAGAAAGGTTTATATAAATGCTTGAAGGACTCACCTGAGTGTTGCCACCACTGACGTAAAGCACAGTAGGGTTGTTAGCACCAGTAATGAGTCGTCCCATCTCAATGTGTCCGATGCAGTGGTTCACACCCACCAGTGGCTTTCCCCACAGCTGAGCAACTGTCCTGGCCACCAGGGCCACTGTGACCAGAGGAGCTCCCATCCCTGGTCCTGGAAATGATGATCAAGCGGAAGATATGTAGGTGAAAGACAATACAAAAAACAATGTGTAAAAAATGCATCAGGTTTACTCATAAATAAACATATTACAGACCTTAACAACTTCTTTACACATGTGCATGTGGTCATTTGGTTGCCAAATTGTTACTTTCTCTTAACTGAAAAATCAACGCTTCTCTATGGATATAATCATAGCTCTATAATGGAAAAATATGTGATGTAATAAAAATGCCAAGGTGTTTTCAAAGGACTTGCTTACAGTGTTTCATAGACATTCACTCCTTCAAGGTTTAGTTTTAAAAAAATTCTAAAGTTCACCTTTGGTGTATGCTACACAGTCAATATCAGCAGGTTCCAATCCAGCTTCATCTAGGGCCTCTCGGAGGACAGTCAAAATAGCACCACGATGATGTTTAGCTGTTTCACTAGGAAGGAAACCTAGAAAGAAATACAGGCTGTCAATAGGATCCTTCTCACAATGGAAACAACTCGGCTGTGCATAAAAACCATGTTCTTATCACTAAACATGATGAGTGGTCAACAATTACGATGCAGAACGCAGATGATAAACTTAAATCTCATCTTACCTTGACCAGGTGGAGTGATATAGGTACGTCTAGGGTTTGACAGGACTTCCCCATCCCTCACAATGCCTATCCCAATCTTATTGGCACTGCCCTCAAACCCAATGACCACAGTCATGACTGCTACTGAAACAGAATTAAAACAATTGAGCCACAGGCACTGCAGCTTTCAGCTTTTTACAACAATTGAATGTCTGACAACCTAATTCTGCAGTATCTGCAGTTAATAGAAATATTTTACTAAATGTAGTCCATCTGTTAACATGCACTGTCAGCCTCTATGTTAATAATAAAGAGTCAGTCTGCAACCACAGGACAAATCGTCGCTGTCCAATGAAAAACATCTCCATTCTGTTTGCATTGTGTGGGAATTTCATGTTGAATAGACCAATAGAAAAGTTTTTGGCCTCTCCTGTAAAGTTACTGTTTTGGAGTTACTCGTCTTTCATTGGACAACAACGAAATGTACATGTTTTTATCAAATTAATCTGCAGTGTTTATGTCAGTGCTTGTAATTAAAAGACATTTCTGTCTACAGATTACATTTAACATGTTTTGTGTCCTAGTCATGTTTTACTGATCTCAATTCCCGGCATACACACTGCATATGCATCACACACTGGAGCTGCAAACACTAAAACCCATCGTCTACAAATATGGTGTAATGTTCAGAATACTAGCAGCAATATTAGCCTTGCTGAATTCCTCGGCCTCATTTATTCGCCTCCACCTTTTAAAATACATTATGCAAAGAGGGTTTCCTACTCGGCAATCTTCATCTCGAGATTATTGTAGCATTACTGTACAAGGTGAGTAGACATGTTAACTAAGTTAAAGTTACAGCACATGAGACACACACACAGTGATGTCGGGCAACTTATAATAAACGCTAACGTGTCTAGTAAGCTGACCACCAACCCTCAAGAGTTTCTGTAGGTTACTCAGTTTCACTTTACTGAAAAAAGCTCACTGCTTGATAGCTGAGGTTCCTGATGTGCCAGAATGTAACTGCTGCACCATGTAAGGTGGAAAAGGACAATTCTAATAAGAATTCACGTCTTTTATTCAGGTTTACACTCAATACAGTCCCATTTCTGTGTAACAGTGAGAAACCAAATATAAACCATACCGCACACACAAGAAAGCTTCAACTAAAATGTGTAAATTTACCAGTTTAAGTCGCTCTAACTGCAAATCTCGTGGTTGAGGACCATAACAACAGTTCTACTGCTATAGGTATCCGCATGATTTCCCACACAAAATGTTTTCATATGTGCAACTAGCACACACAACAACAGGCTCCGGCATTTGGCATTCATAAAGACTTTCTCTGATTTCAGAATAAATTCCAGGGCTACAGGTTTATACTTCGCGAAAGCGCTGTTATTTTTTTTCCCTCAGGCGCTGTTCGGTCCGCTCTGTGTTGAGGAACATGTGCAGCTCTTTTGTGGCGGAGCGGCTGAATTGAGTCTCTGAGCTCTGCACTGTGGAGCTGCTGTTCGGTACGATGTGCTTTCTTTTTCTGATTAAACTGTATGTAGTGCTGTAACTGCATGGTGTAATGTTTGGTTTTGGGTCGGTGTGTTTCTGTTTTAGTGGGCGGGTTGAGTTCATTCATTCACTCCGCTGCACACAGCTAATGTTAGCTCTTAGCTAAACATCTCGGAGCTTCTAGTTTGCTGGTGAAATCTATTGTGTGAGTTTATTGAAGAAAATATGTTTTGTTCCAGTGCAGTACAGTGCAATAAAACGTAACAGATTAAAAATACACAACCGGTACTGTTATGATCGGGTATATGTTTATGGTTGTTTTGTTCTTGGCGTTGCGGCCCGTTCTTTTAACGCCTGCAGGCTGTTGATGCTAAATATCTGCGTAAATCATCTTCTTACTGATAACTGAAAATGGTGCACAGTCCAAAAATCACTGGTTCTCTTCTCCTCCTGCTCGCAGGTGCCCGTGTGTGTTTGTGTGTTCGTGTTGTGTGCAGATTCAGAGGAATCAGAAACATGTCGAAGAGGGCCAAGAAAAACGAAAAGGCTTCTGCAGATGGAGGCAACGACAACGGATCAGGTAAACAGTCTTAATCGTGTATGTGTTGGTCGTCAGTGTAGCTGTAAATATGTGTTTTCGTGAAGAATGCTTATTTTGCCATATTTGCTCTTTGTAAATCGTAGAACCAGCAGCAAAGAAAGAGAAGAAGACAAAGGAACCAGAGGCCCCTATTCTGTATGAAGATCCTCCAGACAAGCTGACCAGCAAGGATGGCCGAGCAGCCAATATGAAGATAACCTCCTGGAATGTGGATGGCCTTCGTGCCTGGGTCAAGAAGAAGGGTCTGGATGTGAGTTTAATGAAGAGAAAGTTCTGCTAGCCTTATGTAACCTCTCCTATTGCAGTTGTCACAGTTATCTTAAAGCTTTGCTGTTAGTATAGTTTGTACAGCCTTCCTTGTAGTAGTGTGTGTGTATATATATTGTTCTTTGATCAGTGAAGATCACGATATGGATTGATTTTAAGTTTTAATCCCTTTTCTCTTACATGCTGTTCTTTGTTGCTCCCTGCAGTGGGTGCGAGAGGAGGCCCCAGATGTGCTCTGTCTTCAGGAAACTAAGTGCGCTGAGAAAGCCCTGCCTGCAGAAATAACCTCCATGCCCGAGTATCCTCATAAGTATTGGGCAGGTTCGGAAGATAAAGAGGGCTACAGTGGGGTGGCCATGCTGTGCAAGACTGAGCCGATTAAAGTAACCTATGGCATCGGTGAGTGCTGCCACCCCATCTGTGAACTGACCTGATCTTTTAATGAAATAAAAGTCTGTCACTTCACAGAGCCATGCAGGTTAATTTAATGTACCTCACTAGGATTTATTTATGCTACATCATTTAACTAATAAAAACAGTGTGAGGTTGTTATTGTACACAGATGCACATACTATGCCAGACTGATGGGAATTAGGGGTTTTGTTGTACACGTCCTGCTTCTGATTGGTCAAACTTAGTTCACAGGCTCAATGTTGGTTAAATTTCCCCTCCTTAGATTTAACATTGCTTTACAACTGTACAAACTACGTTACTTTGCAAATGTTGTTTTTTTTTTTTTTGTTTTGTTTTCTTCAAATGATTTTTTTTTTGTTTTTTTAAGGCTGGGTTGGGCATCATCAAATGATTACACATTTCGTATTATGATGGGTTATCGTTTTACCAACAGGAAACATGCTAGCTATATGGATCACATTTGAAGGTTGTACTTAATAACCATGTTAAGTGTCCAAATGTATGTTATCAGTTTATTAGGTGAGCAAGCATGTTGCCGTTATTAATGTATATTATTGGGTTCAAATGCTAGTTTTATTGTCAGTTGTACATGGTCTTTAGAAATCTGCAGTAGTGCTCTCTGTTCATCTCTGCATGGATGTCTGTGTGGGGAGGTGTAAATACTTTTTACAGCAGGTTTTTCACACAGAGAGCCAACAGTGTGATGAGTTACAGGAAAAGAGGTTCTAATTATTCTAACCAAAAATGTTAGTCAGTTTCTATTCCGCTAGTGGAACGGCCACTAGGAGGCCTGTAAAAAGTGTTTAAAGCCGAAAATCAAATGTCTGTTTTGAAAATTTCCTGCATCCTTGTACAATTTACATATTTCCAAATTACGTCAATAAATTAAAAGTTTTAAGAGTTTTCTTACCCTCCATGTCTTCCCCACCGCAGGTAAAGAAGAGCACGATAAAGAGGGTCGAGTGATAACTGCTGAGTTCCCCTCCTTCTTTCTGGTCACAACCTACGTGCCCAATGCTGGGCGCGGGTTGGTGCGCCTCGATTACCGCAAGACCTGGGATGTGGACTTCCGTGCCTACCTAAGCGATCTGGATAAGCGTAAGCCCCTGGTGCTCTGCGGAGACCTTAACGTAGCACATCAGGAGATTGACCTGAAGAACCCCAAAGGCAACCGCAAGAATGCCGGCTTCACCCCCGAAGAGCGCGAGGGCTTTACCCAGCTCCTGGAGGCTGGCTTCACCGATAGCTTCCGTGAGCTGTATCCTGAGCAGACCAATGCCTACACCTTCTGGACCTACATGATGAATGCTCGGGCAAAGAACGTGGGCTGGCGGCTGGACTACTTTGTGCTGTCTGCTGCTTTGGTCCCAGGTTTGTGTGACAGCAAGATTCGTAACACTGCCATGGGAAGTGACCACTGTCCCATTACCCTGCACCTGGCTGTGTAGTGCCTCATCCTTCTGGTGCAGGATCTCATTTACATGTCTAAGGGCAGGGGTGCCTTTTCTTTCTTTCTTTTTTTTCTGAATCAGTTATTTGTTTTAGTTTATTAGCAAGATACATTGTTATAGAGGAAACGTCAATATATTTTTTTTTCTTTGCATTTAAACTACCAATATTGGTTTGTCAGAACAAGGAGCCTCAGAAAGGTAGTTACAGTTCATAGACCAATTAGTTTGTGTTTTTTTTTCTTTGTTAGACTGTGTTCCAAATGATTGGTTGATGTAGGACAATGGCATATTAGCCAGTTTGTCACAGTTCTTCTGTGGTACCATCAGAGTGGACAAAAAGTGCTCAGACATATAGGATGTCCTGTACTTTTCATGCTAGCAACTATGCAGCACTGGTAAATGGCTCAACACAAGAAGAGGAGAGTGTAAATGTGTTCTTCACATTTACACTCTCCTCTTGTGTCTTGTGTCTTCAGCTGTGAAGTCTAGGTTCACAAAACTACTGAGAGTTACTGCTGAGCAATGAAATTTTAAAAAATGGTCCCTGTGTATTCCTGAAAGTGTATTAAAGATTAGGGCTGGTAATAAATGCTCACAAGGTCTTTTAACACCCTTTCATAACCAGCAGATAACTTTACCCATAGTTCTGTCATAGTGGTGCATGAATAAGTCCATTCATTTCAAATTGCTTAACTTTCACAGCAAAAACATCTACAACAACTGCTTTAAAGAGAAGAATGGTGATGATGCACCAATTTAGTTGAAATGCAAACAGCTCTAAATCCTGTACTGTAACATACAAGATAACTTGAGTTCCATTTTTGGGTATTAAGTTGAGAAAAGTCTTGTTGGGTTCATCTTTTACCTGGCCTACTGGATTACTGAGAGATCCAGCTTTATAATGTAAATCCCTTGAGTTTTGTATCAAGCTGTGGTTATTTGTTTGGTGCTGTTGCTGAATTATTTGTTGGTGCTGTAATAGTAATAACTTTACTGTGCTTCCCACTTTTATTGCAAAGTAATTAAAAACGAGTGCAAATATATCAGCTTTAGCCAATACTGCACAAACCCATTAACATGTTAGAAGTTTCATTTTTACAACTGTCTTTCCTTTGTCAATGACCACATTTTGAAATAAAGTGTAGTTTGTTAATAAAATTTGTATTGATATGAGTGTGTGGTGTCCTCCAAAACTGGCTTAATTAAGTCACTTTGTTTTATGAGAAACATGAGAATTTATTTTTATGCCCTGTGTTAAATAACTTATGGAGTATGTTAAAACGAAAGTAAGTAGTATCTTGGCAGAAGTAGCACAGCTGCAATGTTCTACTATTCCTCTACCCTATCAGCTATTTTAATCTGGGCTTTCTGTTCATGAGGGTAAGAGGTTTATACATGTATTTTGCTGTTTTGGTATTTTTATCTACTTATCTTATTGCCTTGCTTTGATTTATATGAATTAGCGGTGTCACTGCAATTTTAAGCAATTGAGTTTGGAGTTGTTCCTCTTTGTTCTTTGACATGAGTAGCTTATATTTAAGAGTGCACTGCTAGTTGTGAAAGTAAGAGGGGAGATGCCAGTCTGGGTCAAAAGAGGAATCAATTGCCACTTAACTACAAATGTAAACAACACATTTGAATACGGTAACCATAGAGGGAAAACATTGGTGAGATGGCAAAAATATGGTATATGTTGTACACTGAGTTTTATGTATTACTTTTCAGGGTAATGTATTAGCCAAAAAAAAAAACAGCAATTTTGAATGTGGTGCAATTATTTATTGAATCCAAAAATCCCAAATACTTCAGACCTCATTATTGGTAACAAGTGAAATGTTCAATAATTTGTTCAGTATTTAAATGAACATTAAAAAGGCTCAAAGTTTCATTTTTCAAAACATAACTCATGTTCATTACTTGATTTAACCCAATTTAGCCATTATGCTAGCACAATGTGAACAGCACGGTAAATATATTTCAGGAATATTTACTGAGCGTAAGCACTGTTCCTGGTACCGAATACTCATACACTTCATCCATATAAGCACCAACAGATGCTGCTGGACCATTCCAAGAACGGAACTACTTTATGTGCTCCCAAATGTAAGAATTTCTTAGAAAACAGTTCTGATTAAACAAAACCAAAAAGTAAGTATGAAAATATCTCTTCTATATACAAAACCACTCGCGTATGAAGCAGCTCTGCTGAAAAATTCAACAAATTTCTGTTTCTGTACTACATTTCTGTTTATACTTGATAGGTACCTGGAACATGACTGTGTATACCTTTTGTAAATCTCTAAGCAATAAGCGGAGCCAAGACACTTACTAGACAGATCTTATTTGCTCCATCTCTCATCCATAGCTTAAAGATATTAGTGATGCTTCTAACTGGGCAAGATTGCAGGGCAAGACAACTCGTCTCTGTGTACTTGCTACACATTTGCATTTTCTCCATCCCGATAATCTTGCCGCAGTTCCCGATAAACTCCTCTTTGTGACCTCCCCTGTAAAGTGACATGGGTTTTTTTTTTAGCATGGAACCCTGAAAAGAAACTGAGTTCAGAGGGTCTTCAGGTCAGAGACAAGATTTCAGCAACACTTAAACAGGGAACAAAGCACACAAGTTCTTAGTCTTTTAAGGGTTTTTGGTTTCGCTTCTTTTGCGACCACGTGTTTGGTCACCACCTCTGCGCTCACCTTGCTCAGCCAGGTGAGTCCGCTCATGCTTCTTAAGGGGCGCTGAGAATTTGAAGCTCTTGCCGCAATGGGAGCACTGCCAGGGCCGCTCTCCCGTGTGGTTCAGCATGTGTGTCTTCAGGTGGGATGAGTGCTTGTAGGTCTTTCCGCATTCCTTGCAGGTGAACGGGCGCTCGCCCGTGTGCACGCGCTCGTGCCTCTTCATGTTTCCAATTTGGGAGAAGGCCTTGCCACACACCTTGCAGCTGAACGGCCGCTCCCCTGTGTGGATGCGCATGTGGCACCGCAGCATTTCAGGCCCAGCTAATTTCTTGTGGCAAAGGGTACAAGGGATCTGCATGCGAGGTTTATCATGGTTACGCAGATGCTTATTCAAGTCAAACATGTACACAAAAGACTTGCCGCACAAAGAGCATAGGTACTTGCGCTCGCCCGCGTGATACCCCTTATGCCTCTTTAGGAGACTGGCATAGATGAAGCTTTTGCCGCATACATTGCACTGGTATGAGCGTGCCATGGAGTGATACCGGACATGGATGGACAGCTTGAATGCAGTCGGAAAGCATTTTTCGCAGTGAGGGCACTGGTGGAGGTTTTCCGAAGTGTGGCACTCGCGATGGATCTTCAGGTAGGAACTCTGAGAAAAGCGCTTCCCGCAGATGTTGCACTTGTACGGCTTCTCGCCCGTGTGCACGCGAACGTGTTTGATGAGGTCCGCGTTCTTGCGAAACGTCTTGTTGCACAGTGTGCATTTGAAGGGCCTGGAGAGGGAGTGTGTTTTAATGTGATTGGACAGGAAACTGAGACATCTGAAGCTCTTGCCGCAGTCGGAACACTGGAAGGGCCTCTCGCCCGTGTGCGTGCGCATGTGGTTCTTTAGCTGACAATCGTAACGGAACTCTTTCTTACACACTCGACACGTGTGCTTCTTTTCACCTGCCTCTCGCGCCACCTGAGACTCCGCAGCCACAGCCAGCACCTTTCTACCCAATGCTGCCTGAAGGGGCACACTTTTCCTGTTAATGATGGTCTTTATAGATGGTGGTCTTTCAATGATGGGAACATATGTGGTCTCCTCTGCAACAACCTCTACAGGCGGAGGAGGAGAGGTCATTGTTGGAAGAGAAATCACCTTCCCGGCCATTTCCGAGATCCACTCCTCGATGCTTATTTCCCTTACCTCAGGGGACTCCGCCGCTTCTGGTTGTTCCAGAAACTGCAGCTGAGTGGCTTCCTCTTCACCGTTGTCAAGCTCTGAAACAATGACAGTAGATCCATCTGCGGTGAGATAGATTTGCTGGACTTCACAGATCCCTGTATTGTTCTCCTGGTAAACTGTGTCATCTTGTAGATCACAGTCATCCCCGACTGTGGTGGCCACTGCGATGTTGTCCACCAAAGGCTCTGCCTCCTCAGAGTCACTAGGGCTGGGACTCATTATAGCGGCAGCAGCACGATCAGACTCTGATTGGTTTTCAGTCACTGCTTGTGCAATGATGATTGCCTCTTGTGCAATGGGAGGCAGATGCGAGATTTTCTCTTGTGCGAGCAAACTTCCTGGTACGGCTGTGTCCTGTTTAACAGACGCTGAAGACAGGATTTGCCCTCCATCAGTCGAGAGGGGCAAACAAACTACTTCACTTGCAGTGTGGATGGATGCTGTCAGAAAAGACATCGTAAGTGAGACTAAATCATAACATGAACTAACAATAATTTCATATTAATGTCAATAGTTTTGAAATGCCCTGACTTGTGCAGATACATTTAGTCAAACTTTGTTTAACTTTAGAAGAGCTGCACAGTCTGAACAGGAAAGGCCCTGCAAAATGTTCTATGTCTTAAAAATTTACCAATGAACAGAAACTGGAAGGGAAACTGTTACACTGAGCAATACAGTGGTCTAATGTAAAGTGCTGGCCTGCAGTAACTGTACTTTAGATGCTCACCATTTACGCCGCTGTGCCTCTTGGTTTTGAAGTGCTGTAGCACATCCCTTACTTCTGCTGGGTCAGAAAGTGGCTGCACTATATCTTCCATGGCAGACATGCCACCACATAGCCATGTAGCTGTCTGAAGAAATAGAGAACACTCTGGTCAATATATTTTTACCAAACTGTCAGAACAATGTGAATGTGTAATGCTTGCTAATAATTTGCCAGTAAAAACTTTTTAGCTCATATTTTACCACTAAATTGCTATGATATGGAAAAATGCTACAGGACCCTTTCTGTTCTGAAGTGATGGAATTTTGTACATTTAAACTTTAGATGACTGCCAATACCATTTCTTTATTTACATGTATTAATAACTTTATTAGTAATGCATTAGTTAACTGACAACAATTGTTTGATATCAAGTTCTGAGATCCATACATTGTTTTATAATACTATATGAGGTAAGCAGTGGCCCAGTGGTGGTCCTTTACCACTGGATGGCAGAAGACTGGCTGGTAAACTGTACAGTGAAAGATGCACCTAAATGAATAGGAAAACCCAATAAAATGGCAGATGAGCAGATAGAAGGTAGAGGAACCCGATACAGTACCTAACCAATGTACACACTTTTAATGGAAATAAAATTTGGCATCTGCAAGAGAGGAAAATTGTCTATTTAAGCATGTTCTCCGTAGAGGAAGTGTCAACTTATTTTTACATAGAATATAAACAATTTGGCCAACGGTGTATATGACCTTTGTATACAACTGTCCCAGTCATGACAGGGAAAGAACATTATTCTCCCTTTGAACATATTTTTTTCTTATTTTTTATTATAATATAATAAAAAATTAAGGTATATCTGTTACATGACAGGATACTCACACGTGTGTTTACATATGTGTTTTTGTTTTTAAAAAAATATCACATGCTACCTAAGACTAAATGTAGAATGAATACATGTAGCATTATTTTTTTAACAAAATGTTTAATCAATCTGTGTGTGTGTGTGTGTGTGTATATATATAGATAGATTTATATGTGTTAATTATTGAGAATTATGTTCAACCTGTGTCAACATTACAATATTATTATGCTGACCTTGCTTAAAGTGTCAGGATGTTTTACTTTGATCAAATTAGAGTAAAGACCATTTCACACAGGACAAAATTGATATACATTTCAATTACTGGGCTGTTACTTATTGTGTTGGCTAACATTACTCATTGTTACTGGTGACCTCAACATTTAAGTCCCATTTGATATTTTCATCAAAGACGAGTGATTCCATTTATTGTTAAGGAATACAGAATTAGATGACCCACCTCTTTGAGGTTTGGTACTGGCAACAGTTCATCAACTCTCTTCAGGAACTCCCACGCTAAGCTCTGCAGTACTGCATCATACCCAGAGCCATACTCTACAGGAAACACATTCTGTAGAGATAACATAGGAGTTTGGTGAAATACAAGGCAATAGCAAACATAGAGAGAGTAAAGAGTAAAGAGAGAAATATCCATGACTAACCTGAACAAAGCTCTCTCTCTTGGCTGTGTCCTCCAAAATGCCATGGATCATCTTTATGAATTTGTTATTCATGATTTCACTTTCCACATCTTTGCACTGTGAAAAATTATATGAAAATATAATGCATGTAAATAAAAAATATTTTTACATTATTTACAATAAAACAAAAATAACTAAATCCTTAAGTGGGCAGTGGTGAGTTATGTTTGTTATTTAATAGACAATCTGTTAATCAAAATTTCTTATATGTTAAATTATGTAATATGAATGATTATTATTGGGACAGGCCTATCATGTTTCCATTCGTATTAAATTCCACCTACTTTCTGGGTGAGATTGCGAAGTGTATCCAGATGTGCTTGAATTATCCAGACATCAGGTGTTTTGTCCTTAAGACAAAGCTCTAAAATGACCTGCAGGATATAATTAAATTACAAATGAGATGCTAAGGCATAAACATTCTGGATGAAGAGGTGATCCAAACGGGACATGAGCAGCATTTTGTTAACATCACTTCTATATAAACAAAACGTTTTCACAGAAAAGTACAAACTGTACATTTACTATACATCCACTAACTGTACCTTTTTTCGCAGGTGAAAGATGAGTTTATTAACCAGGCTTTGGCTCATGATGTCTGGTACTGTTTCTGAAACCATCATAACAAACTGCTCAAACTTCCCATAATGTATTACGTTGTGACGCTGAACCACTTGCCACAGGAATGCTGACATCAGCCGTAGGGGTGGCACGACAAGGCGCAGGGCAGAAAGAGGGAGAGCAGGGGCTAAAAGAAAGTACAGTTGAATGAATATATGAACATTTCAGACCAGAGAACCTCTTTATTAAGGTATTATTCTTAAAGCAGGATCTGGCTCAAATACAGTTATCTTGGTTTTTCATGTCTCTGTGAAATTCAGTCTAGTGGGCAGTGTGAGCACCAGAGATATGCTTATTTCTGAGATCACACCTTTATGACGCTATTTGCATTTGAAGTAGATACTCTCGTCCACAAAGAAGGTGAATCAAAACAGACTTTTTACCTTGTTCATTTATCATAGTGAAGTATTTTAATGACTAAATTCTTGTTTTCCTATAATCATTCTTTAACTGTACAGACATTTGCTGTAAGTTTTGATTCTGTAACAAATCTCTCCAGAAATATCACTCACTCACATCATGGTTATATTAGCTGTGTATGCTTGTTACAGCTGCTCTGATCAAGTCTGTGTAGAAACACTTGTAAGCATTGTCACCGCCAGCACCCCCGCTATCACTCTCAGCCTGTTGATTTTCCTTAAGCTTTCGTCCAAGTTAGGTATTTGCATATGAGATTGTGTGTGCTTATATGAATGTGTTAAACAGCCAAAACTATTTTTCTTTATTTTCATTCATTATTTACTTATTTATAAAAAAAAATTGTATGTTGTATATTGCACCACGACAATTGCGAGAAGGTGTTTTCATACATTTCTGAATGTTAACCATAGTTATGCAGCGATAAATTACTGAAACACTCCTTACCACTACTTATATACTATAATATTTAAAATATTATAGATAAAACACTTTAAAGCTATGAGCAAATTTAGCAGTATGTATTCAAACAGCCTAGATTAATTAGGTCTATGAAGTAAGTGTTTGTGTTTGTTATTACGCTGGCTAACGAGTAACATTGTGTATTACAGACACCGACACCCGAAACAAAACCACATGCCCTGCACCACATACTCTAAAATACTCTAAAATACTCCAGCTCCAGTGAAGCAGCTGAGCGGTACTGCTGGTGGATATTGTGATAGACCTCTAACAGTTAGGTTGGTGTGTTTGCTACTAGCTTCACTCTCTCCAAACGGCGCCACTTTAGAGCGCCTCAGCTCGCGCAGCCACTCCGGACTCTACTTACTCGTGTGGCGAGTCTCCGACGAGACCGGCTCCATGATGTCTACGTAAACAAACGCAGAAGTACGTTTTTAAACAAATGAAACAAATGTCCACAACCTCATACCATTAATTAACCACCAAACCACAGCTCGTGTTTAATTACAGTGAAGCTAAACGAAGCAACGAACAACCACACGAGCGGAAAGCGCCCCGCATCCGTTGCTCGGGCTGCTCGGTGGAGACGCGGAGGACTAGCGCCGTTTCAGGAGCGGAGGGTACACGCACTTGCTAGCTCGCCGCGGTAAATCCCGACTGTCACCATAGTAATAAAGTCATTTTGTAACGTGAACTCGGGCAAAACATATGTGCGGTCTGTATTCAGTGTTTTTGAGGCGAACTACTTTTAACAAGCTAGCTTCAGCGTCAGGCCGATGTGGCTAATAACGCTGCAAACATAGTAACGTTGTGACAACATAGCGGCAACGTTTAATGACGTTGTCAGAACCTTCTAGAATCTTTTATACGTTCTGTTACATCTGCACAGTAGTGGTGTGCGATACTGCAAAATTTGGTCCGATCCGATACTAAGTAATTACAGGGCAAGTATCACCGATACCGATACCAATAAGGTAATCACCAACGTGAAATAAAATAAAGTCTATGTTTACCCTACCTACATGTAGCAGATATGAGCTATTTGTTGTAATCACAACTGTATTTATATTGTTATTAATAAGAGTCAGATTTTGTAATATTAGATAGTAGAAAGCACATTTTATATTCATTATTAAAATTATTACATTGTTGTTCTTTTTTATTTTTATTACTATTATTATTATTATAGTATGGTTTATTTGTATTGTTGTTATTTTCATAAAAAAACAGAGCTGAATCTGTAGTAGCCTGCAGTCATCGTCATCTCCTATTTCATAAAGAAAAGGATGTGATCCAGATAGAAATCTGTACTCGTTGATAATTTGATGTTTGAGCATCTGCAAACATATGAGCAGGACATTTATAAAGTGCCTAAGGAGAAATAATCGTTTAACTATAGCTGTTGCTAGTGCAGTGCTAGCACAAGGCTGCTGAGCCAATGGGAAAACGCTAACCTCCTGTTGCTAAGCAGCACTCGCAGCTCCACAACGTCACGTTTGTTTACAAACTTTGAAGGAGTGGATAGCGTCTCTTTCACAGTCAACACAAGATTTATTATATTCAGCCGCACAAGAGACACAAGGTCTATACACTATATTCTATATTCTGTCTTAAACACTATATGAGCTACCTAGACACTATAAGGTTCTCTCTGAGGGGTTCTCTTTTTCGTGCTGTTTTATGTGTTTATACTTATTTGTGGTGTTGCTACAGCTCCTTACCGTTTTCCCACAAACATCACAAATCTTGTCTTGGCTGTTTGTGGAGCTAAAATAGCTGAAATAGCTCCACACATGACTCTATTTACGCTCTGCCATTGTGTCTCCACACTGAGTGACTGACTGAGCAGCGTGCCGCTGCGCTAACGAATCATGCACTTACCCAGGTGAAAGAAAAAGTAGTTCCCACCAACTGCGTATCATTTAGACAAGATGTCAATAGTTTGGTTACTGTCCATTGTGTTCCTGTTAATGATATACATTACCTCAAATGATTTCAGTATTGATCTGCACATCACTAGTGCACAGAACTAAAACAAGGTTATTTTATAGTGACGTTGTGACAACCTTGTTCAGACAACTTAAACATCACCACCTTTTAACAACGGTATAGCAACACTGTAAAAAATGGACAACATTGTGTGTTTGCAGGGAACTAACAGTAGGTGACAAAACTGACTTAATTTAGAAACACCACCTTAATAAACTTCAGATATGTTTTAGAGGATGATGTATGGCTTCCCTGCCCTGTTAGACGGTGTGTGAGGATCTGTTTGCTGATTAGTATGTCCTCTTTGTTCAGAAAAAGGTGGAAAGAGTAATTTAAAGAAAAAAATATAGTCTAATTAAGATCATATTATTTTACTTCTCCTGAACATGCTTAAATTGTTTCAGCCTCTGAGAAACAACACCTTTGTCTCATAATATTAGCTGTGTCCAGATCTGTGCCCTAATCACTATATAGGGCACTTCTTTGGTGTTACACCGTTTTGTAGTGGTGTCTGAAAAAAATAGTGCATGCCAAGGAGTGTATAACGGATGTAACCTCCAGAACAGGGGACACACGTAATGTACTGTTTGTAAGTGATGAGGAAATCCATATGACATGCAAATGTATTCTGAAATGCATCACTAATTCTGTTTTCTGTAGTGTCTATACTGTGACTCAGATTTTCAAATGAGGGGACCATTTTGGACACGGCAGTTGCCTCATAGATAATATCACTCTTTAATCTTTTCTTATTTTCATACATTTTTTCTTCTATACCATAAAATCTTCCAGCAGTCTAGCTGTATAGAAAGTAGCAGGACTTTATCTGCTTAAAGCAGCAGTATGTAAGATGATGCAATTGGTCAAATACATCCGCACAGTCCCTCCTCATTCCTCTTCACTCCTTCCTATTTACCAGTCTTAAGACTTGCGTGTCCAACATAAAACTTCATCCCTTTGCTCGCCAGGAGCATTTCCAGCGAAGGAAAGTAACACCAGTACTAATTCTTGGTTTTCTGTTATTTTTGTGATTTTTCTTGTTTTATTGGCGAGAGCGGGCATGCTTCAACTTCAACGTCTCGACCCTACAGTGACTCGCTTCATCAGGTACAAAGTGGTACTACGAGATGGGACAGCTAACTTTGGTACAAATCTCTGCAATACGATACATAGAAGTCTTTGATAAACTGTTAGAACATCATAATCTGTGAATTCTTTAGTTAATTTTGGAATATTTTAAACTAACAATCTTTCATATTGAATCAGTCATCTTATATACTGCTCCTTCAACATTTAAATGGTTATATCAGTGTCTTCTTTTCTCCTAAGTGGGGTTTTGGATTCTGAAAATTTGTTATTTTTTATGAACATAATACTGAGATCTGCTTTTTTTTCCCTGGGAAAAAGTAAAACAGTGGTGTTTGCAAATGTAAAGCAGGAGAAAGTCGGAGTTTGATAACTGAGTTTAGTTACTTTTAAATTAACTTCACACAAAGAGTTTCTGCCTGTCCTGTACCACAGCCAATCCCCCTTTTTATGATTTGAGTCACAAGAAAGGAGCAGAACAAGAAACAAAAAACAAAACCAAATGCTTTTTACAGAACATTGTGGAAAAGGTGAGAAGGTAAGATTTGTTCCTTTTTCCAGTTTTTTATTCAAATTTCTGTGCCACCTTAAAAAGCGTTGGCATTACATTCTGGTGTGGGTGGATGGTACTACTACTGCATCAATTAAGATGGACTGGAAAAGTGAAAAAAAAGATGGCTAATACTTAAGCTACTTAACAATATTTGTAAGTCGTACATAGTTCCTTTTTAAAGAATTCTGACTGGATAAATGATTTTCTCAGTACTATTGTAGATGGTTTAATCTGGCCAGTATTCCTGTATCTGGAGTTGCCTTGGGTAAAATGAAGTGGAGTCGAGAGTTAGAATTGACTCCAGAAAACATGGAGTCTGTCTGCCATTATCTGACAGTTTAGCTGGTTTATGTTTGGGTCAGTGTTTGCATAATTGTGCAGCGGATGAACACCCTTATTAATGCAGTGCTTCTTAGTTAAAAGACAAAAATCTACCATGCAAAGTCATGACGGCTTTCGCCTGGGAAGATCAGTTTTTAAAAATGTATATCTTGGTTAAATAACTTGGAGGATTAGTAGAAAATCCTATTGTAGCAGTGCAGGACTGTGTCATCCAGCTCTGGTGTCCAGCACAGTTTGGCTATTTCTCTTCTCAAACACACTTAATTCAACTCCTACCAGGTTGTGTGGGCATGAGTGAGCAGGGAAAGCACTAAACTGTACTTGACACATTTTGCTAGGTGGGACTGTCCGGAGAAATGCTATTATTATTAGGTTAGATTTTAATGGGTTTTAATTTAGTTTTTTAAATGATGTGATAAATTGTGCCAGGTGCGTGATATGACCAAGTACGTTAATTAACACATCAAAAATGTTTTGATTTCAAGTTTGTTTTTAAGCTATGACCTATGCATGTAAAAAAGTGAGTTATAACCAACAATGGTCTGATATAGTCAGAAAGTAATGATATTGTCGGTCTGCACCAAAGAATAATGTTTCAGCAGTTTGTAAGTGAGCCAGGTCTGTGCACATGCAGCCTAAATCCCTTTCATGCTGCCTTGATCATCTTTTCACCTCTCCATTTCCATCTACACTGTATTACTGGCAGTGGAAGCCGGTGGTGTCTCGCCATCATTGTCCTGTCTGAGTTTATTGATGGCTGTCCTTTTTTAATGAGGCCCTCCATTTTTCAAGAGCATTTAATTTCATTTAGAAAACAATAATGATTTCCTGAGAATGAAAGTGCAGAGGAAGGAAGAAACCAAATAATAGGCAGAAGGAGTGGTTTTGGGGTCATGGGTTGGAGTGGGGGTGGGGAAATGACTGATGCTCCGGGGAGGAGCACTTCCTCTGTGATCAACTAACCATTTTATTTGCCTTGCTGAGGGCCATTCCATTTTATTTTTAGCTCCCGTAATATCATCTGAGTGTTCCCTCTGTGTGTGTGTGTGTGTGTGTGTGTGTGTGTTAAGGAGGAGTTTGAGAGGAAAAATCCACTGAGATTCAGTAAAGAGAAAACAATCCCTGCAAGTAAAACACATGTATCATAAGACTTAAATTAACACACAGTGTAGTGTAGCTTGCGAAAATGACATAAACCTCCTTCATTCACTCTTATTATTTTACTTTCTCAAAGAATTTTGCTTACAGTTGGCCTTGAGCAACCTCATTTGGCTTTCTGACTAGAAAGCTGCATTGAAATTGGGATAGTGGTAACATAGTGAATTTTTTACAGTAATCTATGTGTGTAGGGACAATATAATATTTTATTTTAATTTATTGTTCATTCTTTATGATTTGCTGTTACAGCACACATTTAAACTTCTGTTATGATCTTGTAGCAATAGTTGATGAATAGTTATTATCAGGAAAGGTTCCAATGTGCATCCATAAATACTTACATTTAAACATCAGTTACTTTAGCTGAATGTATTTTTTTTGCATATTTTATTGTATAGGGACAGTAGGGGGATATGTTGGGGTAGGGTAGCGATGCTGTCAGGGTGTGCAGTTAGGGGAGTAGTGCTGTAAATTTGAGCTTATTCTCCAATTCCAGTCGTTTGACAACAAGGCATTAATTGTAAACAGTAACATTCAAGTATGCCTGCACTCTTGTGCACCCGGAGCGATATATATTCTGTCTATAAAATACGTCCATTTACAACTCACATGTTGATAAATTACCTCCTGGTAATTTAACAGGAATTGTAAGGTTAGGGTAGATAACTTGCTATATCAAACTTACCAGCAACTAAATCCCTTCTGGTGAAACACTGTTAAATGCCTGTGTAAAAGTGTTTGCGTGATATTTATAGTCCAGAAATATTATCAAGTATTATTATTTTTGTTCGGATTTGACTGAATTCTTCTACGTATTTCCAATACTTGGAACTGAATTAGCCTACTTGGTAATATGCAGGTGTTTTTTTTTTTTAATTTTGCAAAACTTAAACTGCTTCACAATGTCAATGTTTATAAGAAAGCATCTATTTTACTCCTCTTACTGCTTCTCAAAGGCAGTTTTTTTCATTTAATACACATGATGTGCACAGGTGTTTTTGGTAATTGCCTCTCTGTGCTTCAGAACTACATGCATAATTGCGATTCCATAACCAACAGGGGGTGAATCACTTACAAGATGACATAGGTATCAATTTCTATTTACCATAAAGTACAGCATCTTCACACATGCCCTTGACTTGTATTGATCTGAAATAACATTTCCTCCATGCTTAGTGCACATGGTCTGCTGCACAGTGTGGTGCCTACGATATGATATTAAATGAATATAGAATGAGGTGTAGGGATGTTATATTTTAAGGGGTCATTAAAATCACAAATTGCACAGATCTGCCAGCTTTAGTCATGAACAGTGACTCCTGTGGCAGCAGAGGGAGTTTCGGATGGGGTGTTTTAATGGTATCCTAGTTATACATCCACCATTCTCCTCCCACTACCATAGACCCCCTGCTGAAGTGATATAGTGGACGAGCTCCAACACCGGATACGACATTTGCTGCAGTGGCACGTAGCATTCGTGTCCAAGAGAGTGGAATAAATGTCCGAAATAAACATCTAAATACTGCGGAGCGAGAGGTGTAGCTGCAGACGAAGATAAGCCTGCCATGTGCTGCCTTACTGTGGACAATTTATGGTGAAGAGGGGGCGTATGTGTTGAGAGGGAATGCGGCCAAGGGTTGATGGCTAGCTATAAAGAATGAGCACGGGGTGGGGCATGAGGGATGCAAGTAAAGCCTGAGAAACAAAGGAAGTAGACGAAAAGGGAGGAGTAAATGAGGGAGAGAGAGTGGGTGGCGGATAAAAGCCGAGACAGGACCATGAGCTGCGCATTCACAACCGCATCTTATGACTCTCTGCCTGCCCGACTGAGCCCCCGTCGGGTGAAAGATCAGCACGTCGCTCGGAGGCTTTCTTCTCCGCGGGGATTGAGGGCCTACGCCTCGCCTGCCTCAGCCCGTCGGCTCTCAGCTCTGCCTGGGACCTACCTGCTTTCTCCCTTCCAGGAGGATAGCGGCCTCCAGCTGCAGCAGCAGCAGCAACAGCAGCATCATCATCTCTCCCTGTCGCTGGGTTCCGAAGCATCGCTGGCGCCCCCTGTGCCTCAGGTGGGCGCTGCCCCACCATGTTGCCGGGCTGTGGGTGTAGTGCCTCTACTACGCCTGACGTTGCTCATTTTCAGCTGCCTTTTTTGGGCAGCAGGGTTGGCAATCTTCACCCTGGGTGTATGGGCGCAAGTTTCCCTGGCTGACTACATGCAACTGTCTGCTAATAGTTACCCCAATGCCCCGCTGATACTGCTAGTCACGGGGGCTGCGGTTACAACCTGGGGTTTCCTTGGTTGTCTGGGTGTGGCGGCCAACCTGCCTTTCCTTCTTCGAGCCTACGGTTTCTTCCAGCTGGTTACGTTGATGGGAGGGCTCGCTGCTGGACTTTCTGGGCTCTTCTACAGGGAAGACATTGCAGGAGGGTTCCGAAGTGGTCTACAGAGGGCAGTGCTTGCGTATGCGGAAGATGAGGGTCGCGCCAATGCTCTGGACAGCCTCCAGAGGGTGCTGAAGTGCTGTGGGGCAGAAGGCTGGCGTGACTGGCTCTTGTCTGACTGGGCTACTCAGGATGCTGTTTCACCAACGGGCGTCTTGGGCAATGACACATATTCTGTGTCGGTGCCAGACAGCTGCTGCATTCGGCGTAAGGGCTGTCATAACAGGCCTCTGCTAGAAGACAGCAGTGGAGACATTGAAGCTGGGGGCATTCACCCGCATGGCTGCTTCAGAAAAGTCTTCAGTTTTGTCAACGATAACGTCTTTCACATCGCTGCTGCTGTGTTGGGGCTTGCTTTTACTCAGGTGGCAGGTATTGCTCTAGCATGTCTACTTGCCAACCGTCTATTGCCTGAGCCTCATAGACAAGGGCGCTAAGAAAGCGCAGCACCTATAATCAAGAGAAAGGCCAGCTCAAAATATTTTGTTTCCCATACATTCTAGTCAGAGTGGAGATTCATGAGTGACTGTGCAATATAAACAAAATGTTAAGATGTGTCCAAGAATTAACTCAGTATGGACTGTAGAGGGACGCCAAAGGTGCTGTTGTCGTCTGTACATACATTAAATTTACAGCCGTTCTACAAAAATGCTGGTTAACAAAATGGTTTTTGTGTATATCATATAGACGTATGAGGAAAAGTAATGACTAAATCGGGATTATGTGCTGAGTGAACTGTGTTTAGTTTCTCAAAACAGTACATAGTAATTATGCTTATTGTCTTTGTGCAGTTACATGAAAATGTATAAAATGTTTGTGGCATGAATTCACATTAGTATTGGTAACCTTTTTGAGAAAATGTAGATGCAAGTAAGTTGTAGTAGTAGTACTTTAAAAATTGTAATGTAAATACAGTTTGTTATGAGAACCATGAGTCTAGTTTAATTTTCAGGAGCGTTACGTTTGAGTGTTAAGCCCTTCACTAGAGAAATGGACCATAAATGTAATTTCCTTTATATTTTGATGAACTTAGTACAGAGATCACTTACTATACTTGATTAGCTGGACGAAAGTAAGTTTGCAAGGGCACTAGATCTCCGTGAGCAGGGTTGGGAACCTCTGTTCTATAGGCTATTCGAGCTGTATTCCTACAGCTGCCTTAAAAAGGCATGATTTCATTACACTGTTGCATTTTGGAGACATTTTGCCAGATTGAAGCCTTAGCTTGAAAGTGATGTAAAAACCCTCCCAACCCTTCTAAGTTGTAAAGTTTTTCAAATATTTTTTTTCAAAAGAGTATGTAAATAATATACAAACCAACCAGATTGTCTAAACCAGTCACTGGCCAACTCTGATATGAAAGGTTTCATGTTTTCGGCAATGTGTAGACCATAAATGTTAGTAACAATGTAATCTAAAAAATAAAAATAAACAAAAGACTGTCTTCTATTATGATGGGTCATGTTATAGTGGCATTCCAGTTGTTTCTTACTTAACATTCATTTTATCCATTAGCACATCGTAATAGTAAAGCTATGTAAAGAGCATTTAGTTTTCATATTTTAGGAATATACAACCATGAGTAAGTTCAAACCGCGACCCTTAAGCCTCCCCCCCCACCAACAAAACCGTATGAAAAAAAAATTACTTTTCCTCTCCTAATAAACTGCAAGTCATAAAAAATGAGACGACAGAAATGCAACAAACAATAACACCTGTACAACATAGATAACTTCTTAAGCAAAATAAGGTTCCTCCTTATAAATAAACAAACATCACACAGCTCCCTTTGCGCTTCAGAGGAATATGTAGACGAAGCAGAACTGCAGTTTGAGCACGTGTTTATGAAAATTGCGTGGGCGGTTCCTCTTTCTGTGCTCGCGTGTTTCACATTTACACTCACAAGTAAAACATTTACATGCGAGAAATGTTAAAACATGCAGCTTTATATCTTTTAGAAAGCGTTTTTGCGCGCTCGGGTTTTGACATGAATGTGATGTTATACGAGGGCATCAAAGGAATGAATCGAGACATCCAACCACACAAAACGAACAAAATGATATAAAAGCCTTTATATCAATACAACACACACATCAGTCACTAGCAACATACACATCAATCAGAAAAGTAGAGATGTTTCATTATGTCGTTTTCTTAAACAGCATTAACAATGGAGACACAATCAAACCAGCCTAAACAACGTTAAATAACTCACCCACTCATCACCAAGGAATTACTTGAAGTCCATTCTTCTGTCCTTTTGGATGACGTGGTTGATAGCAGGGTCATGCAACTGATCCTTTGCTTTTAAACCCTTTAACACATTAACAGTTCTTTCTCAATGGAAATCAATGCCAAATCTGACAGTCGGGTCTGTCCAGTTGTGTTCAGCTTCTGCTCCCTGATCGAGCCTGTCATTCAGGGGTATCGCACGTAATTGCTGGAGTTGAACTGCCTCTCAAAAGCCTTTGTTTTTGCACCAAAATAAGCTCCGGTGTAGGTCGTCTGATTATCTCCAAATTCTCATTAAAAATTAAAAAATATTCTAGAAAACGGCTTGGATTACAAATTTGCAAAGGTTTCCACCTCTGTAGCGGTAGTGCTAGCTTCGGCTTCCATCTTTACTCCGCCAACTAGCTAGCGGTGGTAGCCTAGTGCTAGCTAGCTGTTTTTCATTTCTCCAGCTAGCGCCGCCACAGTAGGCGGAAATGATCATACAGTTAAGCCCGCCTACTTAGAGGGAAGATATGATTGGTCAATTTTACAGTCATTTGAAATTGGTATGGCGCTGAATTATAACTGCCTGGCCCCCTGTACCTGAACAATGGGACCACCAATCACCAACATCCTGTGGAGTCATCACAGTCCTTATAGAGGGAGAGACAGGCTCACAGGCTTCCACTTAACCCCTCACGCTCCAACACAGACTGAATTGACACGTTTGAATAATTTGTCTATATTTTTGTCATTGTTTAGATGTTGATTGTCAAACTGTAAGTAGATAAAATAAAATTATATATATATATGTATGTGTGTGTGTGTGTGTGTGTGTGTGTGTGTGTGTGTGTGTGTTAAGAATATTTTAGGCCCTCTGAGAGGGCGTAGAGGGCCATGACAGTTCCCCACTGAGTGAGTTACAGGAGCTGCATTCCCAAGACTTTCTGAAAACATCTTAAAGCTGCATTTGCATTTTGAAAAGCGTTAAACATGGGGATCATATTTCTTTATCACAGTCTCCTATTAAAAGTGGAAGCAGGTCTTAAATTCTCGGTCCCTGAGGTGGTCAATACTGTCTGATTGGTAAATAACCCAGCACAATGTGGATTCATTGCTTGTCTAAAAAATCTCATTTGGACCTGTACTTACCTGGGTGATTGGATTTTTCCTGTAGTCCAGGTCTGCCATGAAATTAATTTATTAGAGAGCAGTCTATAAGAAAAGTGGTGCAGTCTCTCTCACTCCCTTTCTCCCACACATTTACACAAACACACACACACAGGGTTAGGATGTAATGGAAAACCAGCCACAATTTGCAGCAGACATGCTTGTTAGTTAGATAGAGCTAAAGACTGTGTAGACTGATAATTAGTTGTGATTAATCATTATTATGATTGATGTAACTGAGCTCTTTTGAGGGGATGATTGAACCAATAATTTGGTCATACGTTTGTTTAATAGGTATAGGTATAGGTTTGCAAATGTATCCTAGAGGGAGAACACGTTAAATGTCCCTATTGATATTTAACGTGTTTGCATTATCTTTGGAGTGAACTCATATTAAATAATCAGATGTGTCCTCTGAAAGGCTCCCCTTTAAGATGAAGCTGAAAGTGTAAGAGCAATGTAGAGGCTCATGCGACATACAAATATTGTGTTCATTGCCAGACACATGGCAGGCGAGAGCTGATCAGTGAGCTAACACTAAGTTATTAAGCGTGTACCCTGTTGTTTTGGTGCCCACAGTGTTGAAAGGTAATTCCTCAGAAAGTTGTCCTAGAATCCTTCATATGTTCCATTGTATCTGCGCAGAACTGCATGGGATTTTACTGAGTTGCCAACAGACAATCATAACACCATAAACAACATTATTTAATAGTATTGTGACAACCTTTTTCAGACAGAGTAAAAAGCACCACCTTTTGAAACGTTGTAGCAGTGTTGGGTGATTGCTGGGGTAAGTGCATACTTTCAGATGACTGCTTTCCTTATTTCATATATTGCCTGCACTTCCAACACATCTTGTGCTCTCCAGTTAGCATATCCCCCCAAAAAAAGAAGTGACATCGGGAGTTTTTGTCACTCAGAGTGTAAGAAATAGGTAGTAAACTAACTAGCCAGTAGCCACACTAATTTAAAATGTCTAGCAAATGTTACCAGCCTTTCCACTGTGAAAACAAATGATGTTAGTTAACTATGTTAGCTTTCATTAACAAGTTAATTCTAGTTTATATCCTGTAGACTAGCAGTCAGATGGCTAGTTAACAAAGTGGGTGGATGTATCAAAAAATGTCTTTGTATGCACTGCTGGAAACACAGCAGCAAGTACGAAAAGGAGAGCAGACAGATGAGTATACAGGTGCATTTTCAGGGTTTCAGGTGAGCATCTAGTTACGAATTTAGGAAAGTGGAAAACATCGGCATTAAAATAAGAATGTTAAGCAGATATAACACCGGGGTGGCTGGATGAGGTTGTTGTGTTCCTGCCAATGTTAAGACCAAACCTACACCCTTGGTTTCATGGTATAGTGTCATACGTCATACACTGAACATCACACATCTATGCACTGTAATGCTGAAGTTGTAAATGTTAAGGTTTTGATTGCTGACTACTGAGTTAGAACACAACTGATTGGTAGCTGCTTGATTGCAGATATTTACACGCATAGTAGCAGAGCCTTTCTGTGGTGACTGCTGATGATAGTTTAACTACAGGTGGCCAAAGGGGTGGCCACACTTCACACTTCCCCTTGGCCCCACCTCTGTTATCTTCATGTAAAACTAACCCGCTTTCAACCATCCCCACACCCCCCAATATCACTGAAGACGACAGGACACTTTGGACACTTTGTTCTAGTTTCGAGAGTACAGATACCATTCGTAAGCCCCGCAACACTGTTTCTCACTCTCACTGACACGATCCTAACCAGCTCTGTCAGAGTCCAAGCCGCTTTGCTGCGTCACCCTCGACCTGCCTGCCACAATAATCCCTGCGCGGATTAAATGACGCGGGTCCCGCGCTTCCACGCACTAGCCCACCAAAGCCACGGGGTCAGTGTGCGCTCTCGCTCTCACCACGATGACCCAGGCAGGTCAGACTCCTCTGCAGCGGCTCCGCTTTAATAACGTGGCTCTGAAGAGGCTGCCTGTGGACGCTTCTCTGGAGGTCGGCTCCCGCACGGTCAGAGGGGCGTGCTTCTCCCGGGTCGACCCACAGCCTCTGCTCAGACCCTGCTTCGTGGCCGTGTCCGCGCGCGCTCTCGGGCTGCTTGGCCTGAACGCCGAGGACGTGCTGACAGACCCGCGCGGACCCGAGTACCTTAGCGGCTCCACCTTACTGCCCGGGTCCGAGCCGGCTTCCCACTGCTACTGCGGACACCAGTTCGGCCTGTTCGCGGGGCAGCTGGGCGACGGGGCCGTGTGTTATCTGGGAGAAGTGGAGACCCCTGCATGCCCCACAGATCCTGAGCTCAGGAGTCCATGCGGGCGATGGGAGATTCAGGTGAAAGGCGCAGGACTGACTCCTTACTCCAGGTAAACCAGCGCTGCGACACGTAGCTGTCCAGCAAAAGTGAAAAGTGGTAATGATGGCGATTTCAGCATTACAGCCTTTTACAGAGAGATGTGAGGTTTAGCGTGCCTGGCTCTCTTGAAGGCTTCTTTAGTTCATTCGCTCAAATCACTTGCACATGATTAGGCTGAAAGAATTAGGAAGGCTTGTTCTTACATTCCTGTAAATCTTTCACACAACTCTTCTTTTGACCTACGTCTCTATACCCAACAAAATACAAGATATGAAAATAAATAAACATACAAACAGAATTAGTATATAGTACTGTACAAGAGTGTGTTTGTGCTAGTGAATACACTTTTATTATTAGAATAAACACAAGTAAACAAATAGATGCGGTTAAAAAATAAAAGTAGTTATTGTAAGCTTGTCTGAAGTTTTGTTCCAGATATCTTATGAAATTCAACAGTGACAGTGGTTTCAGTAACAAAACTCTTGTTGGTGGTGGTAAGATATGATTGTCTTACATATTGTGCTGTGTAAGAGTGAAAATTAGATCGAAAAATAAAATCAACAAATACAAACATGTCAGTGTCAGGGCTGAAAATGACCCACGACCAAAATATTACTTGCTTTGTGATGGTCCAGCAGGGGTTCTGATGATAGAAGAACAGGGTAAAGAAAGGCCATCAATGATGCAGAGAAGCAGATGCTCTACAATAACTGAAGTTCTGCTGAAAAGACTGGATGTGCTTAAAGAATGTGGTGGATACAATTATTTGGAACTCCTTGGCATAGATCCGCATCAAGACATCAATGGCTGTTTACATTGTGTGAAAATTTCATGATGAATGGACCAATAGAAGTGCTCCAAAATAGCTTGGTTCCATTGACTTCCATTGACTTCCATTGAAAGTATGTTTTTGTTTTCTCCTGTAAAGTTGCAATTTTGGAGGTACTTGTTTTTCATAGGACAGCGACAATATATAAGTTAAAAGTTGCAGTGACCCTCACTGTGCTTTGTCTCTGTAGGCAGTCTGATGGTCGCAAAGTGCTGCGATCCAGCATCAGGGAGTTTCTATGCAGTGAGGCCATGTTCGCCTTGGGCATTCCCACTACTCGAGCTGGCTCACTGGTTACATCTGACCTCTTTGTCCAGAGAGATGCATTCTACAGTGGCAATCCCAGACCAGAGAGGTGCTCTGTAGTCCTGCGCATTGCACCTACCTTTATCAGGTACGCTAAGCTTCTCTGCTACTGCATAACTAATATTCAATGAATAATATCACCAAGCATTTAAAAGCATTACTGCACATACAGTCAAGCTGTCATTCTTTTATTCCTTCTTTTTCATATTCTTCCTCTAATTATTATTATTATTATTATTATTATTATTATTATTATTATTATTATTATTATTTCACCCCCCAATAATCCTGGCAAAAAAGTTCCTTTAATCTTATTGTTATGATCATGGTTTACTTATAATTATAATATAGTATAGTTAATAATATAATATATTTTTATTTATTCTTATTTTATTTTGACATCTTTCAAACTTTTTTGTTCATGGTAACTGCTTCAGGTAAAACTGACCCTTTAAATTTAAATAGCAATTGAGCCATAAGTATTATTTTAAAACTCAGAAAACCTGAACAAGAAGCAAAGAACACTGTGTGTGTTATATATGTATGTTTGGGTCTAAGATATTTTTACCCTTTGAACCCTCAGTTCTCTAAACTTAAACCAGAGCAGTTCATAGACAGTTTTCCAGTCAGGTTAAACTTGAATAAATATTTTCAGCTGCTGATAAAGTCTGTTATTAGAGATTGATGGTTAATTTTAAAGAGCAAATCCTCATTACAGCAGTGCTCCGTTGATTTACTGTGTATGATTATTTTGTATATCTTAATTTTTTCTCATGTGTTTTTCTTCATTTACTTCTTGAGTCATCTTTCCATCATTGAAGGTTTGGCTCATTTGAAATCTTTAACCCAGCCGATGACTTCACAGGAAGGCAAGGTCCTAGTGCTGGTCGCCATGATATTCGAGCACAATTACTTGATTACGTCATTGAGATGTTCTATCCCGAGATCCAGGCAAAGCACACAGACCGCAAAGTCAGAAATGCTGCTTTCTTCAGAGAGGTGAGCACATACAAAATTACGTAGCAATCTAACATTTTCAACCTCTTTGTTAATCAATTCTAGATTAATTTAGAATTAATGTGTCACATACAGTATAACTTTAAAAATATATTACCATTATTGGTTGTGTGCGCTGTATAGGTGGAATTGTATCAATCCAAAGGCAATGGAACATCTGGACACTTTGCTTAATGTTTTTTTTCATTAGCTCATTTGTAAAGAGTGTTGTTTTGCATAGGTGACTGTACGGACTGCCAGACTGGTTGCTCTTTGGCAGAGTGTGGGATTCTGTCATGGAGTTCTCAACACAGATAACATGAGCATCTTGGGCCTCACCATAGACTACGGCCCTTTTGGCTTCATGGACAGGTCTTTTCACAGTTCTACACTTTTTTATGAAAATTACAGTGAGAAAATAGCCATACACCTACGTTCATTTCTTTCTCCGTTCAATCAGATAACTAGTGACGTGGATGACATTGACAAGTAGAAGAACAAAAAGTAGACTGAGAAAAATTAGACAAAGCTTAAGGTTTTTATCACTTGTCAGTAGCGCTGGCTTACCGTGGCTCTCTGTTCCTACCTTAAGTTTAGGTACGACCCTGAGTTTGTGTCCAATGCTTCAGATAAGAAGCGGCGATATTCATTTGAGGCCCAACCATATGTATGCCGCTGGAATTTGGCACGCTTGGCAGAGGCCCTGAGATCTGAGCTGCAGGCATCCACAGCAGGAACAATCCTAGATGAGTTTATGCCCCTGTACTGGAGATTTTACATGAGTAACATGAGGAGGAAGTTGGGGCTATTAAGACACGAGGAGCTGGAAGACGAGGAGCTTGTGGAGGATTTGCTGAAGATCATGCAAAACACTGGTACAATGGAAATGTTGTGTCTATGTGTAGAGTAGTAGTAGTATAGATTAGACTAGTGGTAATGTAATATGAATTTTATTTATAAATGTATAAATATGAGGTGAAGGAATATGTCTTTAAATTATTTTTGTAGCTGTTACAAAGCCAGGTGTGTGTTTTTCCCACATCACATACATGTAAGAAGATAAAGACTCTAGAGCTTATCCTGCGTGTGTTTGGATTTGGAATATGTTGCTGTTGACTGTCAGTATAAAGTCCTGAGAGCTGTCATTGCCAGTAAAATAAGCCATCATTAGTTTGAATAATCAAAACAACCCATCAGAGAGAAAGCAAAGACATGACTTGTGTGTCTGGATGAACTTGGATGCATTTTTAAAATGTGAATGAATGTAAAGATCAGCATATAAACAGCCCATACAGGTGCCTTGAAAACATTCTCAGAGAGCAAAAATCTCTAAAATGAAACAACCCTCTGTTTTTGTTCCAGGCGCAGATTTCACCAACACTTTTCGTTTGCTAAGCCATGTGTGCTGCCCCCTTGTGGGAGAGAGTAGTCAGAGTGATGTGGGGTCAGTGGTGGACCTGATTCTGGAGCAGTGTGCCTCGCTGGAGGAGTTAAAGGTTGCTAATCACCCTACCATGGAGCCCCGGTGAGACCCGGGGCCCAAAGAAATACTATCAGCGTTACATATAAAACTTTCATATGTTCATCGGTCATTTTGATTAGAAAACCACTTTCACATAAGGCAGTTCAGAATGACTTTGCTTATAGCTCAGCAATTTAATCCCCTTTAGGCTTGTGTGTAGGATAAAGTTTGGTCTCTGTTTTTAATGGTTTCATCATTACTTTTCACTTAACTTGGTTCAGGGGTCAAATATCTGTGGCTGACTTGTTATCAACTAATTTTATCCCTAGAGTGTCTTAAAACTGTCTACTTTAGTAAGTGTACTATTTAATTGTATTTTGCTGTCTCTTTTTTAATATAATGCTCTCAGCACATTGCACAAAAAGCAAAGCAGGAAAACTGGTACGTTTTCAGGATTAATTTTACTACATTTCTACATTCAAGTCATTTATGATTTACATTTAAATTGTTTGATGGGACAAACCCGGCGATGTTAAATGGCAAATGAGCCACCATTCATGTGTTTACTGAGAGTTTTAAGGGTTTTACATTTTTGGGCTGTTGTTTCAGGCTTGTTTAATAATCTAATGCTGCACTCATCATTAAGCATCATTTGCTTTGAGCATTGTTATCAAACCTGTCTAAATGTGTAAGTATATCTCATCAGTATTTACTGATAGACTGATTAACAGCTTATATCTAGCATTAGTCTTCTTATGGTGATAAAATGTAATGCTGATTCCCAGCCAACTCTATGCACATAGCTAATGCCCATAAATTACTGTAAGGCAGCAGCAGTGGTCACTATTTCCACAACTGCATACTCATTCATATATGACTACATGCAGATGTTGAATATAGTGATTTGTGAGAGAAAAAGGCCAACAAAGGACAGATATACGGTTAATGCAACTGGTATTTAAACAACTGTTAACTATAAACTGCTAAAAAACTAGAAAATTAGAGAATGGTGGGCTAACCTTTGTGAAATGGTGATCTGTGGAGACCTCTGTGGACAGAAGAAGCCAATGTAGTGTTTCATGTACCAGACTAACAATCTTTGTAACTGTTATTGGCCAGTGCAAGTTCTAGTACACTGCATTAGCAAAATGGAAAGCATGTTGTTTTGAAAATGTTGTGACAGTTTCCCCTAAATTTAACCATTTAGAAAGAAGAGCTTTTTTTAACAATGTAAAACAATGGGGTGAAAAATGGACCTCTGAAGCCTAATGGTAGGAGGGGGGACCCTCTGCACAGAAGGTCACAGGTTCATATCCCAGTACTGACTGGGTGTGTGTGGCTGTATTTAAGCTATACTGGGCAGGGCGTTGCTCGAGGCAGCACTACACTGCTGCTGATGCTGTGCTGCTCCCAGACTGATCATAGTTATACAGTTAATGACATGATAACATACATAACATGGACCCGGTCTTCTTCATCCCTTTGTTATAAACAGTATCAAATATCTGCATCATGTTGGAAAGTATTATTGTAGACATTTAGACTTCCAGCAGCTTTGAAAAAACAAAGCAATTAGTTGCAGTATTGCTTCTTGACTTTAATTGTAAATCAGATGCATAGACATTAAACCAGCTGTGCAAAGTGAGGTACTTGAAATAAGACCTGTACAAAGTAAAGAGAATTAATATTACTTCTGCATGTCTCTCCTCAGTGAGCTGGAGATGATTCTCTCCATGGCAGAAACCAGTCCAGGCCTGTTCAACATGACAGCCAATCGGCCAGAGGTTGCAAAGCAGCTGGAGAAGATTGGTAGGCTGAAGGAGCTGCTGGAGACCAATCAGGACGATCTAAAGGTCAAGCAGAAAGATGATTGGCTGATATGGATAAACAGATACAGGCAAGGAAGGATTCAATTACAATATGAAGTAAGAGTTCGCCAGTAACAGTCCTTTATTCATTGAGTAATGAAATCTCCACTCCAGTCCCAGGTTTGGGTTTGCTTTTTAACAAGATAATCAGTCTTTTGTAAGTGCTCACTAGAGACACCCACTCGCTGAATCCACATATCATGTCCACCTGCGTATGCAAACCGTAATTCTGTGCTTGCCCGCATCTGCCTGCTTTAGTCGCACATCACGCCTGCCCGTCTAGGCGTCTCACCTTTTTACTCCACACCTCATGCTCACGCAACCCCGCCAACCTGAAACAACATCCTGAACAATCCTATCTCTATGTAGCCAACTTTTGCATGTTGGAAAATAGTGCATATTTTGTGTATGGTGAGGCTAAACAAAGACATTGTGTGATTTCACTATGTCAATACATAACTGTGTGGCAGCACAGCCAAACAGCTTGACTTTGCTTCACTACTTACTTACTACACCATACCTTATGGCAATATGAGCAATATTATTATCTGTAACATTATTACAGTATTGACTAATTATACTACAGAGTGTCTACAGGTTAGCTAAAATGAAAGCCAAACTAGACTACTGTTGAAGCATGCTGGGACATGATTGCCAAAACAATTTATTGGAATATTTCTTGTCCATGTCTGCCCACCCAGCCATAATAGCCCCCGACGCAAACACAAAGCCTATTTACTCTGTATGACCGCAGTTCCTCAAATTGAATTTTTTTTTTTGCAGATCGTGTGAAACATGACTAGACCTCTAGTGCACACATGCAGGTGCAGCTGTCACTAGATTTTAACACCCCCGTGATAAGATCTGGTAGCAAGTGCCTATTGTTCCTATTATAATGGGGACTTTTTGGTCTCGTCACTCTTATCCCTTGTCTTTGCACAGGAAACGGCTGACCCGGGAATGCGATAGAACATGTGACCTGGCTGTCATTGAGGAAGAGAGAGTTAGGATTATGGACTCCACCAACCCTGCAGTAGTGCTCCGGAACTACATCGCCCAAAATGCTATAGCCTGGGCAGAGAATGGAGATTTTTCTGAGGTGAGAAATTTTGAGAATTTAACATCCCAGCTCAACACTTGCTAACACACCACCACTACTATCATTGTCATGGCAGGACAGGATTCCCCAGACTATAAATGAGTCCATGCACAGATCACTGCTGTGCTGAGAATTATCCATTCCCCAAATAATACCTGATATTGGGGATCCTGACCATTGAAGAACAGGGTGAAAGCTGACTAACAAATTATGTAGAACAATGACTGGAAGTTAATGCAACTAAATTTCATTCCAGTTATTTTTGTAACATTCCTATTGGTACATTCATCACAAATGTTAACACAATGTAAATATTAACGTGACCTTCAGATTATGCAAAGAAATGAAAAAAGACCAGAAAAGTTTTTTGCATTACAGTGACACTATATAGGAGGAAAAAAGTAAACGTGTTAGGGAAATCATTCTTCTTCTTTGTTTTCAGGTTCAGCAGCTTCTTAAAGTTCTAGAGAACCCCTACTCTATCTCTCCAGACCTGAATCAGTCCATTTGGCTCGGGAAAGGGGGGTCATGTGAGGCCAAAGGCTCTACCAGGCAAAATGAAGTGTATAGTCGAGAGAAGACAAGCACAGCTGACATTTCCTGTCTGCCTTACAACACCAAACCTCCAGAGTGGGCACGAGAAATCTGTGTCACATGATCATCCTAAAGCCTCCCTGATAGACACACTGTAAGAGGGTGAGAGTGGATGATGGAAGTATCTGCCCTTCTGTAAAAGGTGTGTTAATATTCAGGAAGGCTTGGCAGCACTGGACACTCCAGTCTATTAATCAGTCCATGCACAGGTCCAGAGACAGAAACGAGATGATAATCATTTAAGAATTGTTTAAGGGGCCATTCAAGGCGACCAGAATTCTCCTTAGTTATTAAATATAAATTTTAGAAACAATTTGTAAACATTATCAGTTAGTTCATTAGTTTCAAAATGTACCAACTAGAACCCTGTCCATACCCCGTCCAAAACAGCCTATCTTGAATTCATTGAGTCTGTGATGTCACAGGAACCAATATGCCTATATCCACCCAGCCAGCCTACCGCAGTCGCCCATTCATATTAAATTTCTAAAGAGAGATTGAGTTCCAAGGCACAATACAGGCTAGCCAATCAGAAACAACTGTGACCATTTTAGCTACATAACACTAGACAAATATTATAAACCTCAAAATAAAAAAACAAAATACAAGACTAATATAATAAATAAGTCTATCTTTCCCAGAACTGAGTGATCACACTAAGAACCAAGGAGTGTATTGATGTCTGAGTTTATTTTCTCTTAATGCTTCCTTACAGAAAGTTACTACATCAAATGGTAACAAACGTGCTGCCTGATTGTTTCACAATACTTTTTTACCTACATTTTTTACCTAAAATATGAGTATTTTACTCATTAATGGAGAGTGGAGAATGTCTTATAAAGCAATAAACAAAGAAACTTATTTTTTCTCACCTACAACTATTTTATTTTTATTTTAAATAAAATGGTATATTTACTGTGCATCACACACATTGTTTGGTTCCTGTTTTCACCACTGTCAAGAAAATCCATGTTGTTTTTCTACAAAGAACCATTTAATATTACAACATGACTTTGTCGACATCCCAGTGATAGAATAATGCAGAATAAATTCCTCCTTTAAGCAGCACCCAGTAGTGCACTATGAATGCACTTTTCATAACACAATGTGAAGAAAAAATATTGTTTCATCCCTTTTAAATGTTTACCCGCCTTTTTGTTGATTACACAAATGAATGATTCTCATCTTTAGACTCCATCTGTGCATTGATTTGATTGGAAATGAAGGCGCAGACGTCCAGTCTTATACAGACTTGTCTGGGTGTGATAAAGGAGTGTCCTGTCTGCACATGATACATGATATATGTACCCTTTTGATGAAAGGTTTATATCTTTAAAGATAATTGTTGTATAGTATAGGTAGGTAGACACAGGTGCTGCACTCAAACCTAAATGAGATTTTAGATTCAGACAGATATATATATATATATATATATATATATATATATATATATATATATATATATATATATATATATATATATATATTTTTTTTTTTTTTAAGTTTATTTGATTAAATAAATAATAAAAAAAAAAAATATATATATATATATATATATATATATATATATATATATATATATATATATATATATAAATATATATATATAAAATCAGAGGGGAACAATGTATTAAGTTATTATTTGTTAAGTTGGGACTGCTGAGTGAATAAATTGAAGTGAATAAACAAGCAAGCTGGTCTGTGTATCATTAGTAGATAACACTGCAGAATTAAACTGTACATTTAGTCTGTAGGATACACATAGACAGCAGACTGCTGAAATGTTTTTCATGTTCACTGTTATTAATGGTTTGAATAGTGGTCTTCAACCCTGGTCCAACATTGGAGAGCTGTTTGTAACTTTTTTACCTAATACACGTGATCTGGCCAATCAGGGAAGAGGTGGATAAGCTGGAGCAGGTGTGACAAATTGTGGGTAGAACTAGATTTTGCAGGAAGTTAGCTCTCCAGGACCAGGGTTGGAGACCTGTGGTTTAAAGAACTTATTATCTAGTTGGCTTTATGTATGCAGACCCCAGAGGCAGCCAAAAAGAAATCTGTCTGTGTAAACGACCATTACAATTTCTAATAATTACCAATTTTAACAGTTTAATGATATTGTCTATATTATCTAAGACAAATAACTATATCAGAGTGTTTTCAACTTTTTATCATCCTTTGTCCTGTTGAAAAACATACATTTCTGGTTTCATACATTACTGTCTCTATATAGTACATCAGTTCTCAACAGTAGATATGTGTCAGAATGTTTTCCATGCATGATGAAACTGGCTGGATTGATCATATAATGCATGTATGTATGTGACAGTTATAAAAACAACTCTTAAATGTACCGGAGTTACAATATCACAACAGTCTATATACAAAATCTAAGATGTAACAGCCCATTCTGATGTCATTGTTTTTGCGATGTCATGAAAACCAACACTTTTACATGACGTATGCAAATGCTTGGGTGCTCGTTACTAAAATACATGTTTGTTGATTTTCTAGATGAAAATAGGTTGACACATCTTCTATGGAGAACACACTTTAATGTTTGTATGGCTTGTGTAATGACTGGCTCTGCCTAATAAACAGTCTGAAGTGAGCCAATGGGAAACCAAAGATAAGTACACAAAGGCAGACAGATGTATTTGTGTTTCAACATTCCAAGACTAGTCCGAGCTGTAGAGGAGATCACGGGAGGGGCAGCAGTAGAAAGTTAATATTTCCACAAAAAGAGAAAGTAAAACCAGAGAAGCAGCAACATTAGTTGATCAACACCTACAGGCACATGTCACAGGTGTGCTGTCTTGCATGTAGCTAATATGTGTTGTGATATATAAGCAAGCCTGGGATTTAGACCTGTTTGCTGTGGGACATACAGCGAGTGGGCTGGTCGACTCTTTGGGATATTACTGCTAAAACACTGTGAAAGTACTACTGTGGGGTCATTCGACACTGAGGAACGCAGGAGTTGGACGCGGTAAGTATAAATATTTATAGTCAGTGCTGCAATATTTTGGGATATTATGATGTCACTGAGAAATTAGTTATTTAATCTTGGTAAGGCGTATGAACGGGTTAAAATAAATACAATTTTGAAAATTAGATTTTCTAAATGAACAGTTAAAATGTCAAAAGAAAATTGTAAGGATAACATAACCTACAGGAAGCAAACTTAAAAATGGTATCATGTATTTCAGTTATTTATTAAAAAACATTGCATTATATGTGTAATAATTAGGCCACATTTTATATACTTTTCCTAACGTGTTACAGTCAGCACATCAACAGTGATTGTGCACGAAACTGACCAGGGACTTACTTACATACTGCTGCACAAGCTAAGATGAACTTCAGACACAGTTAATCTTCACTGCTATCTGCAGCAGTCATACATGTGAGAGCTAAGAAACAATGGAACTACACGGTGTTGTTATGCAGTCTTAAATGAATTCGTGAAATATTGTGGGAAACAGTGGAGTTAAAATCTATTTCTTACTTTATCTTAGAAAAACAACACGGTGAGGATGATGACTGACCGGCTGGGGCTGCTTTTACTGACTCTGTGTGTTTCCACTGTTGAGGTCAGGGCCAAGGTAAGCTGGATGTGAACATAAACCCACAAATGATCAGTGAGATTGCAAAACTGAAAACATTTCTTGGCATGTACTGAAGAGAAACCGTCCTTGAAATAATGAAGTTTTAATATTGTCCAGCATTTGAACTATCATGTTTCAGAAGCAGCCAGAAAAACTGGACACCTGGCTAAAGACTGGTGAGTCATTGTGAGATATATTATTGATAGTTTTATATACTGTATATGCATATGTGTGTGAATAGATGTGTACATATACTCATCTAATTGTCCACTCAGTGTATAAAATCATGTCGATTGGGGAAATAATGTGATCTCAGTGATTTCGACTGTGGCATGATTGTTGGTGCAAGACAAGCAGCGTTTGTAGCGTTTGTACGACCGCTAATCTCCTTGGATTTTCTAACACAACAGTCTCCAGAATAGTGCTGTTAATAACATGCAGTGAGCAGCGGTTCTGCAGAGGGAAACACCTCATTGATTAGGTCAGCTGAGACTGGCCAAACTGGTTTAAGCTGACTGAAAGACTGTGGCAACTCAGATAACCACTCTGTACAATTGGGATGAACAGTATCTCAGAGTGCACAACACACTAAACCTGAAGAGGATGGGCTGCAGCTGAGGCTGAGGCTGCAGTGGACACCAAAACTTGACCCCCAAGACTGGAACAATGGAGCCTGGTCTGCTGAACGTCAATTTCTGTTGAGGCTTGTAGTCAGAATTTGGTGCCAACAGCATGGCCTTGACATTGACCAATAGGAGGACAGAGTGCTCTCTGGCGCACACATGTAAACACAGTGAAGAGATAGAGGGCAGTAGAGCTATGATCTAAGATTGGATTTTGATCTTAACTTTATAGATTTGTTTAATGTCTTTATATATATAGATAGATTGCAGCAACTAACTAGCAACAACACTGGACCAATAAATAAATAGATAAATAAATGTGGACTGTGCAGAACATATGACACATTTATTGGTCATACTGGTTATGTTTTTCCTGATATCTATATGTATTTAACTTATCTTCATGTAGAACAGTAATAAAGCATGTGATTTGACTGGGGTGTTCGAAATTTTGCATACAACTGTAGGTAGATATGCTCCTTTCCTTTTCTGGCACAGACAGAAATAGACACCTAAACATCTACAGGTTATGTATTGACCATCTGCACCACTGACGCTGTTTACTGTCCTGACCCCCATCCAGCTAATTAGTGATATTACCAAGGGTTATAGTTAACTCAGTCTAATCACCTGAGTAACAGCAGCTAGGAGACAGTTGATGGTACAGTTGAAGTAAACATTGATCTATAAGCATTCAGATCTTGGCCACATGCCTACAGCAGGAAGCGAGACTGCAGTGTATCGCAGCTATGAGGCTGTGTGGACTAGTGGTGTTCGGCTGCATGAAAACACTGCCCATTTAATTTTATTACATTTTCACAGCCCCCCAGGCAAAGAAAGACCTTCCACCTTTGTGATTGCCATTGCATTTTAACTTATCATGAAAGCTTATGTCCATGTTCTGGACATTTAAAGCAGCTAGTCCTTGAGATTATTTTTCAAATGTGCAGAATTGAACTGACTATCTTTACCGCTCTCTCTGTTTCAGCAAAAGACTGCACACATATAAAGAAGATCTTACCCAATGCAGCAAGTGGCATTTATATCATTCAGCCATTAGGATGCAAAAGAAAATTTAAGGTGCTAAGAGTTTTCTGACCAGTGTTGTGTTATATTGCAAATCAAAGCTGAAAAATTGTGTAGCTACAAAATATTTTGTTCAGGATGCAGATCAGTTTATTCAGATCAGTTTAGAATGTTTCATGTAAAAGGTATTTTTGGTAAACACTTGCATTATGCACCGTTCAAAAGTTTGGAATCACTTTAATACTGTTTACTTGCATAACAGTAATAGTAAATGTTGCTATAATGTCAGATAAGAAGCTAAATCACCTGTCAGTAATTACCTGTGAGATCACTTCACTTGATCAACTTATTTAAAACAAGTAAAATATCCAGAAATGTAGGACTAGAACGTTAAATGATCTACCCACAACCTCAAGTCCCAAAATTAGATATATTATATATCTTGACACATTTTAAGATTTCACTTGCTCAGTTTCTTGCAGTGTAGCTGTTTCATACAGGTTAGTTATGTGTTTACATTTTTGTTAGGTTGTCTGGTTTTGAGATTTGGATTGGCATTCTGGATATAATTTTTATTAGAACTGAATCATTGAATCCTTCATTCTAGAAACCTGAAGGAACATATCACAGATATTTTATACATTTATCTGCAACCAAATTGGTTATATTGTATTAAAAAAATATATAATAATACCAATATTTTGAGTGTATGTAACAGCATTAATGCTGTGACAACTTTATATCAGGAATGTTGAAAAGAATACACAGGAGATAAATAATCTTGGACATTACTTGTGTAACATACACAATGATTGTGTTGGACTGTAAGTAAGGCTTAATTTTCTGTATTTTCCATAAAAAAATAGCAAGTAAGACCAGTACTCAAGCATGATCCATTAATCCGCCTCTTAATATTTAAGTTCACTACTCTCTCTCTTGGCTCACCCAAAACTTTGTGAATGCTTTTGCCCAGGTTTACTGTGAAATGCTGAAGGATGGGGGCTGGACTGTTCTTCAGAGGCGAACAGGAGGGAAGGTTTCTTTCAACAAGAACTGGAATGCCTATAAGAAGGGGTTTGGAGGTCTTACAAGTAATCTATCAGGAATTAGGAAGGATTATCCTATGTACTAATCCATTCCTCGAGTTCTGCTGTATGTGCTCTGCGTGGCTCTTTAAATCATTGTTCTTGTATTTGGAAAAGTAGACTGGGGTATATTGGAAATATTCTAGTCTATAATTTGGCAGTGTCTTTATGCTGTAAAATCAGTTTGTCAAGTAGTTTTATTATCACATGATTAATAATTATTTTACATCATGATTAGTTATAATTAATATTATATCATAATTAATTAGCAAGCCCTCTCACTTACAAAAGCAAAAAACATTTTTTTAAACAGTGAATTTAATTCATCATTTTTATACCTGATTTGTGAACCCAATCTCAGAGCTATGCAGATACATTGAAAAAGTACCACATAAGTTATCTGCCTCTAATAGTCAAATCATTATAACCAAAATGCCTAATATGCTGTTAGTCCTTCATGTGCCATCAAAACAGCTCTGACCTGCCAATGCATGTCCTTTACAAGACCTCTGAAGGTGCCCTGTGGTATCTGGCACTTATGATGTCATCAGCCGATCTTTTATTCCCTGCTAGTCGTGAGCATTAAACTTGTTCCAGCACATCTCACAGATGCTCACTCAGACTTAGATCTGGGATATCTGGAGACCAAGGCAACAACCTTTCATCATGTTCCTCAAACCATTCCTAAACAATGGCTTATATTAACAAATAGTCTTACAGTGGTACAGTAAATCTGATTTAGAATCTAGTATGATTTAGAATTCTGATTTAGAATCAGATTTATGTTTTATTTACTCTGACCTTACTGACAGGAAGAGGTCCTAGATCAGCATTACTAATTTGAGATCCTTTGTGTATATGGGCCCATGTATACAGTCTGGCCAGTTATTATCCTGCTTAAAGAAGGCATGAAGGGGTTTTCCTGATCCTCAGCCATATCAAACTGACATGCACATTGAATTTCCAGTCCCAGAGTTTCTAAGCAGAGCGTTTACCCAGATCATTATAGTACATGCACCAGCTTGTCTTTGTCCACAGCACATCCTGGTTCCATAGTTAAGTTCTTTTCACGGAGGGTGCATTTTGTGTCATCACAGTAGTCCAGTTTAGGCCCGAAGGATACCAGCCAAAATACCATTTTTGCAATGCAAAAAGGAAGAGCGTTTGCAAAACAAACAAAGTAGCTGCTTTTAAAGAACATGTATTGTGCAATGGGCTCTGGGCCCTCTGTATCCCCTTTAGTACTGTCCCTGACCTAATAGCAGGTTGTGCACTGGGTACTTCACTATGTCAAAATACAATTATCTAAAACTTAATGTAGATTTGAGTCCGGCTAACTCTCTAAATACTTTATAGATGACCACTGGTTGGGTTTGTCCAAAATCTGGGCTTTAACCAAAGGAAAGCACTCAATGCTCAGAGTGGACTTGTGGGACTTTGAGGGAGGCTCTGTATTTGCCCAATACCAAGACTTTAGGATTGGCAGTGGGAGAACAGGCTATAAACTGCACGTTGGAGCATACAGTGGCAACGCAGGTACTGTAAATGTTGTTCAGTGGAATCTTGTAAATGTGTTATATTCCAATTTTTGTTTTTATTACTTTTCATGCAGTCATAAATTAATGTGATTCATTTTAGTTAGAATTTAAAAATGTCGTCTCAATCATTATTTTTGAACTGTCTGCATTTCTAAGGTGACGCCATACGCGGTGCATACGCTGGAATTGATCAGAACGGCTTTGGTTTCAGTACTTTTGATCGTGACAATGATGGCTGCTCCCCGTGCTTCTTTGGGGACAATGCTCTGAACGACTGCAGTGCTAGGAACGGAGGAGGCTGGTGGTTCAGCCGCTGTGGCTCTGCAAACCTGCATGGAGAGTGGCACTCTAAGACAAAAAATCGTGGCTGGGCATCTGGCCTCCACTGGCTCACCTGGAAAGCCCCTGTGCCCTACTCAGCTAAGGCAACACGCATGATGATCAAGACCATGTGAACTGTTAAGAAGATCAAATTTCATTAAGCAACACATCGATTTATTGCTCTTTGTTATTTAAATGATGCCAGTTTTAGCAGTTTACTCCCAGTCAACAATTTTCAGTTTATTATTGTATTTTTGCGGATGGTAAAAGCAAAGCTCTCCAATTCTGCAACCACTGTTTGTTCTGTTTTTATATTCATTTATATAAGATCAGTATTTTGTGTGCTATTATTAAAGATACTTTTCTAAAAAAATTTAATAAAATAAAAGCAGATATGAAAAATGCACGTCAGTTTTAAAAAAGCTTTGCAGGAAATGAATAAATCCTTATTTGATGTTTTTATTGTAAGAACCAAACAGAGGTGAAAAGTAATTCATTACATTAACTCTGATTGCAGTACTTTTTAAGGGTGCTTTAGTAAAGGCAGCAGTTATTTGTAGAGCCTATAACACTTAAAGAACCATTTGAAAGATCACATTGTTTGTTGTCTGATTAAATGGTTCTTCTCTAAGATTAAGAGTTTCTTGTATATGGTTCTTTAAAGAATGGTTCCAAAAATCGTTCCATTGTTGTTAGTTTACCTTTCCTGAGCAAGGAAAAGTAAAATAACTAAACAAAAATAAATTACTAAGTCATACACAGTTTATTAAGAGTTTGAAATTAAATCTTAGTACTTTTCTGTTTACTAGACTTCACTACCTTTAAATAACAGTAAACAGTTACTGACTAAACATGAATGTGCTTTTCAGTGCAGGAACTAGTTTAAAGAGAGTGCTGTTAGAGAAGATTTGGTACCGAACGGCAATGCAAAAAAAAGAAACAGATCCAAAAATGCAGTTCAGCCCTCATGTGTTCAGGGACGTCACATTTTATGGAGAATATGATACTTTTACCAAATTTGAATCTATATTTATATCCACATGAAATGAAAGAAGCAGCATTAACATCAGCTGCCAAGCAACTTAACCTCCACCCTGAGGAAGCATACAGACAGTTAGCTGACTGACTAACTAATCATAGCTTTATACTTCTCTGTTTTAGAAGAACATGCTAAGTTTTCCTGTGAGTTCCTGTTATCTAGCTAATTAAGCTAAGGAGCTAAAGGGCACTCATTCTTTTTTTAAGGCCAACCCAGAAAAGAACAGTAACTGAACGCTAAACAGTATGTATGGCCTTTCCAGCATTCCAGAATACTCTGTTAAAAACAGATAAACTAGGAAATCTAATAAAATAATAATTAAATAATAAAAGGCATGTAGTTCTGATTATAAATTATTAGAGGGCCCTGAAGACTCCCGGCTGTTAAATAATGCACACTAGATTAACACACTGATGTTCACGATCCTATGTTTCTCTCCCAGCTGCTCCATGGTGATACCCCTGACAAACTCAGGCGCACTTTCTGTAGCATATCATGTCTGAAATTATTCAGACTGATAAACAGTTATGGATAAATAAGTATGCTAACACATTCAAGTACTATGCTAGCCAGCAAGCATATATACTTATATACTAAATCTACTCAAACCAGGTTCATATTTATAATCTGTTTGTCAAATTACATCATTTATAGATTTTCTAGGTGCAAAGAAATAAAGATTTTTGCAAAAGTCCAATAATAATATATAACATGGCACTGCTTTTAGTGAAGTGCTGAATCTCTGCACAGCAACATCAAGAATGTGAAGAAACATTTTAAGACATGATTTCGGAAAATACTTCTGATGGAAACAACACTGAAATCTACAAAATCAGTTTCAAGAAACATTTATAACAACTCACTGACCACAAAACAAATAGGAGTACAAGTCAGTATGATGTCAAAATCATAATGGTGCTGGGACAGAGGAACAGACACTGGTGCATCACTATTAACATACATTCAGGATAAACAAGGAACTGTTCTAGAGAAAATAACAATATAAAAGCTTCCTTATTCTCACAAGTACTGTGTTGTGATTCAGTCTCATGCCTGCACCGTCAGGCTCACTATAGGTGCAAGTGCTGCGTTTTTTTCTCTCGTTTCTTTCCTCCTTTACATGCTATGGTCATGCACACAAGATCTTTCTTTGCGGGTTTGCATGTGCCATAAACTGAACTATTTAAGTCCCTCAACATACCTGAACTTATTTGAATAACAAAATAAAGATTTGTTTTGCAAACATATTTTTACACAGTCTGACACATGAAACACCTCGCAACATGGGATTGTAATATGAGGTATTATCCCCAGTTTCGTTCATCAGAAATGAGCTGCAGATTTAGTTTCATTATTGCTCGTGTCTAAAACCCCTTCTAAACAAGAGCAGCTGGATGTTGAAACCAACTACATGCTTGATGAAATGAAAGTGCATATTTTCTGTGACTGCATGCCACAGCATGATGCTTTATGTTAGGTTTTATTCTATGAGTTTATTAGCTGGTTGCAAAATTCATGTAGACACAGAGTTTCTCATTATCTGATTACTCAAGCACATGTATACAAAGTGATCGGATTACTGACAAAAGTTTGGATTACTGATGATTTTGTCATGTAAACACACTCAGTGTGAGCGTGAGTGGCATATATAAGTGTGAGAAAGTTCTGCTGCAGTTATTAAGGTGATACTCTGCTGAAAAATCCAGCTAGGACCAGATTTCAGACTGGCACAGGGTATGCAAAGATAGAAATCGAGCAAATGACAGTGATGCATTGAAGGGAGAGGACACTAAAAGGTGGGAACAAGCAGATTTGTGTTTTACATGTTCACAGAAAGACTGAGGATTCTATTCATACAGATAAAGGGACGAGGACTAAGCAAACATTATTCACAGGTAAAAACCTTTTGCCAACTTCTTTCACTGTCTGTAACATATATGTATTATTTTGATATTTATGTACACATTAAATATAGATTATACATTTTGTATTGTTACAGATGTTGTGTTTTTATAGACAAACATTTTGTATAGCTCACAGTTTTGCTTTGCATAAATTAAAAACATTGTTTTGTTTTGTTTGTTACTAATAACACAATTACACTGGACATACATAGGTTGGATATCAAGCATTAATTTATAAGATCATTTGCTTCAGTTGTTAAGCACAATGACAGACAATACTCAAAGGTTTTACTCAGGTGTTATATTTGGATGGGCATTTAAATGATTTGGTGGGCTACAACAAAATATGCAAAATGTTCCTGAATATGATAAGTACACCAGGCCCTAGTTTAATTGTCAGAGAAGGAGAGAAAAGGAACACGACTGCATCATCCATGAGAACTTGTGAGCTGTGTGTGGTATAAATCTTCAGTTTGCTTCTATAGAACAGAATGCACAGGGTCAGCCAGCAGTGCCTATATGATGAGCTATAATATTTATACCTAGAATAGAACAATGTCCAGGCCCAATAAGACATACAAATACAATTCAACACTGTATCATTTTGTTCTTTCAATTTTATATATTATATCATTTTATATTTTCTTTTTCTTTCAGTATATTATATATTTATAATATTTGTGTTTATTTTCCAAAATAAAAATCTCTGTGCATGTAAAATCAGTTTGCTAGAAAGACCATAGTCTGGGCTGCCTGCGGGAGGACCAGAAAACAGACTGATGTGTGCTCTCTATCTTGGAGTTCCAATTAACATAATACACAATATCACACTCCATCGTATTTGCACTTTGGATAGCATTATTATACAATGTTGTTTTTCAATACTTAGCGTATGTTTTTTTTCCAAACTCTGTGTGAATATATCTTAACAGCTCACCAACAGACAAGAACTATAATTAAATTAAAGGGTGATTTTTGCAAACGACATATGCAAAATTTAAAGCATTCCAAGTTTATTCCTGGGAAGTGGGAAGACTTTAACTCTTCTAATGTGTTTTCATCAAAGCCAGTGTATCATAACAAAGGAGCTGTGTCATAAAGCAACACTCACTTATTTGCAACAACATTTAAAGAAATATTGACATATACAGTCTATACCAGTGTTTTATCTGTATATTTATATATTTTGCACAGTGTGTGCTTGTTTAGCATTAACACTCAAGAGTTTCTGTTTCTTTTCAGCCATGTTCTTCTCCGTGTGGTTCATATTGCTTCAGGGTGAGAACAAACACACACACAGACATGACACGCTCAGGTACACGTTGCATCTCCTAATCTTTCATTCTGACTTATTTCTAATATGTTTTGTCTTGTGCAGATATTGGAATACCTTTACCGTTTGCAGCTGGTGTGATTAGGCTGGTGAACGGCATTGACGAGTGTTCTGGGAGAGTAGAAGTGTACATGAATGGGCAGTGGGGAACCGTATGTGATGACGCTTGGGATATGCATGAAGCTGCAGTGGTTTGCAGAGAAGTCGGCTGCGGAATTGCTTTAGAGGCAAAGAGTGTTGCTTTTTTCGGAGTAGGATCTGGTGAAATATGGATGGATGATGTAGGTTGTACGGGGACTGAGACTGCACTGGAAAATTGTGGATTTGTCTACCCCTCCAACTGTCAACATACAGAAGATGCTGGAGTCATATGCCAAAGTGAGTTAACAACTCACAACTGTTTTCACTAAAAATATAGGTATAGGTATTGCCTCATGCAAAAGATCCACAACAAGCACTATTTGGAGGTTCTTCATACTTCTTCACTCATATCCAAAACAGTCCTTTGAAGAGCCCCAAAAGGATTCCCCCGAATGGTTAGGAAGCCATTGTTGTTGCTTTGTGTTTTTTCCAGGCACCCATATTTTTAACTATTTAAGTTAAACCATGAAATAATCGCTCGAAAATTCTAATTCTTTGAAAATGGAAGATTTGGTTAAAAAGAACATTTTTCATATTGTACAACAATATGAAATTCTGTATGTACTACAATTTTAAGTTTTCTGCTAAAATTTAGAACACAATGTGGTTCTCGGCAACATTGAGGTTTTTGGAAAAAATTATAACTGTGATGATTTACAAATGATGATTTAAAAAACTTGGGTATCAAATATGATTCACTTGGCGTTAAAGGGTTAAAGGGGCATTGCAACCTGAACCTGACATTTATTATAGCCTAATAGTTGTTATGATATTTAATATTCTGTAATGCAGCATTGCATCCCTCGTCCTGATCAGTTTGACAGGATCTGTTATTGTTTTTACGTTTTTATCAGTCAGTGGCCTTTCACTGCAATACCCAGCATGTATTACTTAAATACATCATTAGGAATCCATAGAGCGGTTAGCAAATTCCTTTTACTAAAAAGGAAGCATTCAATTGAAGAATTAGAGATAAAACTGGGAAAAACAGCCCATGCACAAAGATCCACCCCAAAAGCACTTCTACTTTCATGATACGTCATCAGAAGATTGTTGTTCTTAATCTGTACATCAGGAAACTCTTGCAGTACAGCTATTCAGCAATACACAGCAGTAGCAATGCATTGTTCTTTTTAGAGTGACACAGTTGTAACTGCACCTCCTTCTGTATTTCCCTTCTCCTGTTTGTGTGGACAGGACTTAGACTGGTGGACGGTAGCAGCATATGTTCCGGGAGAGTGGAGGTTTTACATAGCGGAACGTGGGGAACTGTCTGTAATAACAGCTGGGACATGACAGATGCTGTGGTAATCTGTAGAGAACTGGGCTGTGGGGCTCCCAAGGAGGTGAATACTTTCTTTGGAGAAGGTACAGGACAAATATGGATGGACAATGTGTCTTGTCTAGGCTCTGAGTCTACACTGACTGACTGTGGGTCAAATGGATGGGGAGTAAACAGCTGCGGGCATGCTAGTGATGCGGGAGTCGTCTGTCAAGGTAGGTTTACACCAGTGTTCGTGGCATCACACAAAAGATCTCTTTTAGCAGCTAAATGTTCAGTAATGTTCTTGATACTTACTACTAAACAAGCTTGAATGATCAAATGCAATATTAATGCTCAAGTGATATTATTTATTTAATAAAGATTATTTATTTAATAAAAAAAAAGTTATGTTATGTGATGCAAAATTGGCACAGTACTCAACTCAACAGTACTCAACTGGGTTCTGCTGATCTGCACTGTTCTGAGATTGTGTACAAAGCATATTCTTTCCCTGACAGAGTTGAAGCTGGTGGGTGCTGCTGATTCTTGTTCAGGAACAATTCAGATTCTCCATAACTCTCAGTGGGGAACAGTGTGCCAAGGTGACTGGGATGCATCAGATGCTGCAGTGGTGTGCAGGGAGCTGGGCTGCGGCAGTCATGCAGAAGCAAAGACTGGTTCTTTTTTTGTGCAAGGCGTGGGTCCGACATGGATGGACTTTGTGAACTGCAGAGGAGATGAGTCTGAACTGAAGACCTGTGCTTTCAGTGGATGGGGTGCCTCCAGCTGTGATCACCAATATGACGCCGGAGTCATCTGTAAAGGTGTGTTGTTATGACACTGAAGACTTTTCTTCAGAATGTACACCACTGAGTCTGATTCTGATCATATTAATAACTACAAAGTGATGGAATTTTATATTATGTTATTTGAAAGCCCAGTGTCGGTAGGACTTATTTAATCTGCCCAGCAACCACAGCAGAACTAACAATAACACTAAATTGATTCCTTTCACAACTAGATTTTAAAGCAAGAAACATTATGAAGATTAAAGTGACCGTCTCCGCTGGTGTTGATGCAAATGACCCAGAGTTCGAACTGACGATCATGGAAATGGTAAACACATTTTTTTACAATGTTTTTTCACATGTTTTGAGCTGTAAACTTCCTGTGGTTTTATTCATTTGATTTTTTTAGATGAAGAAGAAAATGGATGAGGTGGGCAATTACACTCTCCAGTGGAGGACTCTGGTGGATGGACAAGTATTTGATAAATGCTCAAATGAAAGTGCTTTTAAACCTAGCTTGACTTCTTGTTAAGGGGAATTCCTTTAATTTTTTCATAGTTTTGGATTATTTAGTCACTGAGATGTAAACAAAGTAATCTAAAGATTTCATGTGAAATCAGGGGTTGCAGTGTCTATAATACAAATACAAATGTGAAAAAAAGTTTTGGATAATATTTTGCCTTGCAATATTTGAGTAGTTGCATTTAATTTATTTCCTCAAATATTATTGAAATTAACTAAAATTACCTAAATAACTGTAATTAACTCCTCGTGAAATGTTAAACATTGCCTCGTGCACTACAGAGGAACTTAATTTCTTTGAAGGTTGTGACAGCAGTTTTATACAGCTTTACTCGCAGTACAGACATCAGAATAATCTCTGAGGGCCTTAGACATACTTTCTGCAGGGGTGGAAAATACTTGAGTAATTTTATGCTGTTGCTCTGCTTACTACTATACTTACCTAATTGTATTTGTTAATTACCTTAATTACCCTTATCCGTTTTACTTCTTACATGTCAAATCAGTAGTACCCTCTACGGTGGCCGAGAAGACTCAACGCACTGCAAATTCACAAACGCGCTACAAACAGAAAACACTTTCATCAAAACAACAACAACATGAGCACTACATTTAACAAACGCGCTGCAAAAACAACACAACGGGAGTGTTTCCGGATACGGCGGATACATACGGCGACGCAGCGTAAACAGAACCACGTGGAGCCGCGGTACCGTCTAATAGTGATGGGCGAATGATACCGATACTTTAGCGCTGGTGTCGAGAAATCCAGAAAGTCGTTTATGAAGTGCGTCTGGAGGCTTGCTTTGTTAAGAGAGAGTAACGTCACTGATGACGTCTGTAGCCTCGCTGTCTCAGGACGTGGTTCGAGTCCCATCTCTTAAAACCACTGCAACAGTTTAAACATCAACATCTCACGTCCTATTAGATTTATTTACTGACTGAAATCATACTGGCAGTTTTTTTATTAACAGACCTCTGTTACCCACACAATCAAACACAGATCAGATAAACAAATTAATGAACCACAGAAAATGAAATTAAGGTGTTTTATGTATAAACCATGCTGACAAGGTTAAAAGAGGCCATCGCAAATAGTTGAAATGGCAATAAAAGTTTTGGCCAGCAGGGGGGTTCGTCTGCACATGAAGCTTCGAGTAATTAACCTTTTTTGAACAATCTGGAGGGACAGCTTCAACGATTCAGGAGGCTTGATCTGTCTGGATAGCTCCACGTGGTTCTGTTTACATTGCGACGCCGTATCCGGTCCCACGTCCTTTAAGTGTCCTCCAGAAACACTTCTGTTGTGTTGTGGACGGTTGTGCAGCGCGTTCGTGTTTTTGCAGCGCGTTTGTTAAATGTAGTGCTCATGTTGTTGTTGTTTTGATGAAAGTGTTTCCTGTTTGTAGCGTGTTTGTGAATTTGCAGCACGTTGGGTCTTCTCGGCCACTGTAAAAATCCTTCAAGTCCTTCAAGTCCTGGGCTGGAGGTCGGGGAACCAGCCTTGTGACCGGAGGGCCGCCGGTTTGATTCCTGAACCTACAGGTCATGACTGAAGTGCTTATGAGCAAGGCACCTTGCGCCCAACTACTACCTGGGTGCCATTTATAGGACGGTTCACTACTCCAGATAAGTGTGCGCACTGCCCCCTATGGTTTGTGTTCACTAGTGTGTGTGTGTACTGCATGGATAGGTTAAAGGTGGAGGTTATTTATTTCCTTTTTTTGAAGGCACAGATGGTCAGTGACCAGGAGAGTTTCTGTTTTTCTCTCACACAGTAGTATTAGTTTTTTTATTTTGAAAAAAGCAAATGCATATTACTGCAAATTCACAGCTAACATAACGCAAAAAATGTTTTTCTCACATTCACTCAAGTTAATTCTTAAATCCATACTGTCCCTTTAAATTGTGTGAGTTTCATATAAAGTCTCATACTTTCGTTTGAGTATCATTTCACCCCTGTCTTTGCCCCTGTCTTTGCCATGAATGCAATTTAAACAACATGATTCAGCCAAAAAAATCCTGTCTCAAAACTTTCAACGCAGGCATCAGACAATATATTCATAATCATTTCAGATAATAACTTTCTGTGGAAAGCTTTAAGAGGCATTCATTTCTTCTGCTTCTTTTCATCACCACTGTGGACTAGAACAGAGCACTTCACTGTAAACAACAAATACTTTCTTAGTCATTTAATTACATATAAAAGGATGTATTGAAAATTGTATATAGCATTTTTGGGTTGTCAATGTTGTTTTACCTCCTATTCATAGACTACGGTACCCCAGGATCTTTTTAAGAGAACCTCACTGACATGACTGTAAAAGAAACAGATAACAACTACATTTTACAAGTGTATTTTATTACACCTCCAGAGACTCGATTCTCAACCCATACGTAGTTTTATTATTTCAGCACAGAGCACTGATCAATAATTAACAGCATATGCAAATGTTTGGGCACTCCATTTCTCATATTTGCATGGTTCTGTTCCGGGTTATTTCCACTATTATCAGTTCAGCATTATGCACTACAGGGTCATTTGGAATTTTCACATAAACAAAACTGGGGTCCATTCATCATAATATGTGAACACATTGTCTTTTAAACAAAACCCAGTGGTGCGATAAACAGTAATTTATTGATCTGCTCCAGTGTTTCCATTATTTTGTCAATGATTGTATCATGTAGCATATTAAGCTGAATAATGTAATCATAAGCTTATGTAATGAATTATAAATATAAAATTAATTTGCATATTATGTCTATGTACAGTGAATGGCAGGGACAGATAGAAAAGCTTGTGTTCAGGTTGAGTGTTGGCAGACCAAGAGGAAGAACATTATCAGTGAAAGGACTTCAGATCCAAAGTTCTGTTACACAAGAGGAGCTAATCACAGCAGACATGATGCCAGGTAAGACAATTTTAGGCAGAACATGTTTAAACTGGTTTCTTTGTTTGGGTGAGCTCATATAAATATTTACCATTTAAAAACCTTTTAAAACGTTAGTACCAGTGACTGATGAGCTCCCAATAAATGCCATGTCTTGTTTTATGCAAAAACATATTGAAAATGGACTGAACTTTATAGGAGCTGCTAGCTCAGTCTCAAAGCAGTCAAATGTGTTTTTTTTTTGTTTTTTTTACCTAAATTTGATAATAATCATAATAATAATCTTTTATTATAGAGCACTTTTCCTACCAGTGGCAGCTCAAAGTACTTTACAGACAGATTTCATCAGTAATAACAAAACTCAATTAGCAAAGACCAAGTTACATTTGTAGGTACTACATTGTCAAAGTTTTAATTAAACTTTCTTTTAATAAAAAGATACACATTTTAAACATTTAGTTTCAAACCACCTTCAGACAGCCTGTACCTGTTTTAATTGGGTTTTTCTTCAGGCTTTTATTTATTGTGTCCTTTTATTTGTCTAATTATCTGTTTTATCTTTAGCCATTTTATTTTATTTATTTATTTATTCATTTTTCATTTTTATTTATTTTATTTCCTGTTCTATTTTTGGCCCTTTACCCTTTTTTATTTTATTTTTCTGTCCTTTTATCTATCCAATCTTGGTTTTACATTTTGTTTTATTTTCATCATTTACATTCTTCATAATCTTTAATTTATATTTTATTTATTTGTATTTAATTTAGTTTAATTAAATTAATCTTCTATTACTTAATTGTGTTTATATTCTGTTGTCTAATAATTATCTCTTTATTTCATTGTTTTATTTTTAGCTTGTCCACTTATCCTTTTATTTTGATTTATTTATTTCTTGATTTATTCTTATATTGTTTGCCTGTTTTTCTAATATTTTTATCACTTATTGCTTTACTCATGAAGTTCCTTATTTTAGCTTCCTTGATTAAATGATTCATTCTAATTTTGATGTATTTTAAGTTGTGAATGCTCGGTTGCATTGTAAATGAGGGTTACCCTTAATGTATTACCGAGTGAAAATAAAGGTCGATTGATTGATTGATTGATTGATTTGTTTTTATCAACTATTCTAAATCCCACTTGGACAGTTAGTGAGTTGGTTGATGTGCCGAAACCTGAATATCAGTATGTGAGTGAGGGGATGTAACAGGCTGTTATGTATGTACATTCTCATTTCTCACCACATCATGGCACATTCCATTTAAAAGAAAATGGGAAAAATTTGTAATGAAAACAACCAAATCATTTTGCATGACATCACTATTCATGTCACATACAAGCTGCTTAAAATGTCAGCACCCCCAACTTTCCCTCCCTGCATCCCTGTGTGTGTTGTTATTTTATATTCAGGTGACCTCTGGTGGTCATACTATAATATTTTTTAGAAAATAAGAAACAAAATAGCCCCTCCATCATCAACTTTCAAAACCTACAATGCAAAATAGTAAAAACTTAATATAATTAGAATTTAGAAATATGTGTAGATTTTACATTATTTCATAGTTTTTTTTAAATATGTGACAAAAAGAAAAACAAAATGGAAGAGGAAGATGACGTTCAGGCTAGTTAGGTGAGTTTGGTGAAATATTGAAAGTAATCCACTACTTGACAGATTTGTAAAAACTACCGACATGCAATTTCATGCTGGATTACTACAGTAAATCTCATTTGTATGCATTGAAATTACAGCACCTCCCCAGCAAACAAACTAATGCAGATACTTTTACAAATAATAACAATATTTTCATCACATGAACGCAAAATTCGCATAAACCTGAACATGAAGATCACATGATTTCCAGTTTTTTATGATTGACCAGTGAGTGCATATATATATCACATATATAATCAATCTTTCAACTCCTCCATAATTGTAGCTCCTAGCTGTTGTAACTTTGATAGTTTGCTTCTTACTGATTGATCAGTCACAGTCATCATATCGCTTAAGAAAGGAGCTATGGATGGTTTGATGGGCAAACTAGTCTAACTTAGAAAAAAATGCCTAATCTTGTGAGTACAGGTATAAATGGTGGTAAACATTCACTGCGTTATTAATTTGTGAACTTCCACATCATTAATATTAAGAACATTGATACAAAAACACAAAAAACTACAAACACTGCATAGTTTTGTACTATACATTCTTTAGCGTAATGTGTTTGATTTGTGAGGGGCTTTCAAATAAACTATAAATGGGCTTTCTTTCTTTTTTGCAGCACATATGTTTTGGCTGTTGAACTTCATTGTATTTGTAGGTAAGTGCAAATACCAACATTCAAAACTGTCTACTCACATACATATATACACATTCAGGTGTTTCTCAGATCAAATATTAGATATTAGATGAAATAAACTGTAATGGATTACATGTAATGGATTTCTATTATACTTAATCAGTTACATACAGAGAAAAATACAGTGTTTGTGTTTATGAACTTCTAGGATTAGCAGTTAACTTGAAAGTGAAATTGTGTAGGTGTTCAATCTCTAAGAGTTGAATGAAGAGTAAAATGAGTGAACTGACCTGTTTCTGTACAGATAGAATAACTGAGAAAAAAATGGCTGGTATACTGGCAGTTGAATTAGGATTCAGATCAGGTTGTGAAGTGAAACACATTCTAATGTAATTAGAATGTCATAGATTCTAATGTAATTTGATACATTACAGTCACTACATGTACATTACAGTAACTATGTGTACATAGCAATAACTATGTGTACATTACAGGCACCAAATGCAATTCATAGTACCTACATGTACATTACAGTCACAACATGTATGTAACTGTAACTATGTGTACATAACAGTAACTACATGTACATTACAGTAACAACACGTGTATATAACTGTAACTATGTGTACATAACAGTAACTACATGAACATTACATTAAAAACACTACATGTGCATTATAGTCACTACATGTACCTTAAAATGTATTTGTTAATTGTCCATTACAGGAACATAATCTTTCTAACATTCATTAAATACATACAGTAATGAGTATCAACTGAATGCAGTGTTTTTATTATGAAATTATTCAAATATATTCAATGAATAAATCTACTTTAAGCTGCTTCAAATTAGTTACTTTAAGTACTAAATGTACAGCAAGTGTACATTAAATGGATATCAAATTCCATTAATTATTATACCTTATGCATGGGCTGTTTTTACATGCCTATGTGGAGACCTATAATTTCATATATTTCACAATGATAGCTATTTTATAGTGAAATTACATGTTACAAGTCTCCCAATATGGCCAAGTAGGGTCCAACTTTTTACATCTACTGAAAATTCTAAAAGTTGATTTTATGATGGTTGGAAAGAAATTACACTGATATTCTGATAAGCAGACAGTGGAAGGCACTGCTTGTTCATATTATGTCCAGATAATGTCCACAGCACAAGGACTGAGACACACTGTAATGTTACTCTACTTATCTCTGTATATTCTGTATGTTGTGTCTAACAGCTGGCCTCTTCTGTTCTTGAACAGATTCATATTCAGAGAAGATCTACTATCTTTCAGATGAGATAAAGAACTGGTCAGATGCTAAGAGTTACTGTGAGGAACACCACAAAGATCTGGCCATTATCTATAATCAGGGTGACTTGAAAAAAGCATTAGCAGTCGTGGAGTCATTACCAGATGAAGTGTGGATTGGATTTCATAAAGATCCACTGTGGTGGTGGTCAAATGGAGAGGACTGCTTGTACTTCAACTGGGCTCCAGGCTTTGATGGAACATCCACCCATGATTGTGCTTTTTCAGTCTCAGGAAACTGGCAGACAATAAACTGTACAGGCTACTGTACATATATGTGTCAGAAAGGTAATACCATAATCAAGCTACATTCTGTTTTCAACTTTCTCCAAATAAAAGTCTTAAAATAATAGTTATATATATTTGGGCCTATTTTTTTTTTACAGTGACAAACACAAGTGGAGAGACAAGAAAAACATATGTACATAAGTCAGAGATCATACAATGGGAAGCTGCTCTGAAGTCCTGTAGTAATGACAATAGTGAGCTTGCAAGCATCACCAGTAAACAAGATCAAGAAGAGTTTGATAAACTTGCTCCTGAAGGCTCACATGTTTGGATAGGACTGAAGCGAGTAAATACTGTCTGGAAGCAGTCCAGTGGGGAACCATTTCCGAACTGGGCTGCAAGTTATTCCTTCCCCATAAAGATCTGCACTGCGCTGTCTCGAGACAGAAAAATGATTTCTGATTATTGTTTAAATAGAAAAAGGTTCCTCTGCTACACAGGTGAGTTCAAATATTAAACAACCCATATTTCAGTCTGCTTTTATTAGTAGTAGTTAACTGTACAGAGTCTTTGATCATGAGAGACCACAGAGACACCCACCTCTACTACACAACCCAGCAGTTCAGCCTCCAGGCAAACTATTCTTTCTACCACACCTTCATGTGAGTCAGTGATGAAGTATTAAAAGAAAAATCTGATCTAAAATGATGTAATAGTTCAAACTTTACCATGAAGTTATCTTTAAAACAATGCCAGCATGTGTTTATTTGGCTTGTTTTGCCAAAAAGTATTTTTTATTTTAGTGACCTTATATTTAATTCTAAATACTTTAGTCAGTTTTCATGCTTTATCGTTTGCCACGAGAGGAGCGAACACGCTGGACCTTGTTTACACAAACATACCCAGCGCGTACCGGCCGGAGCCCCGCCCCCCCCCTCGTGTTCTCGGACCACATGTCTGTGTATCTGACTCCAGCTTACACACCCCTCATCAGACGCTCCAGACCAGTTCAGAAGCAGGTGAAAACCTGGCCGGCAGGAGCCATCTCTGCCCTTCAGGACTGTTTTGAGTGCACTGCATGGGACATGTTCAGGGAGGCTGCGACTGAAGGCGACTCTGTTAACTTTGAGGAGTACACAGCATCAGTCACTGGCTACATCAGCAAGTGTATTGATGATGTTACTGTCTCCAAGACCATCACCACACGCCCAAACCAGAAGCCGTGGATGACTCCTGAGGTGCGTGCGCTACTGAGGACCAGCGACTCGGCCTTCAGAGTGGGTGACAATGTGGCCCTAAGTAAAGCAAGAGCCAAATTGTCATAAGCCATCCGAGAGGCAAAGCGCACACACGCCCAGAGAATCCACAACCACTTCAAGGACACGGGTGACACGCGGCGCATGTGGCAGGGCATCCAAGAAATCACAAGCTACAGGACAATGCCACCGTCCTGTGACAGTGATGCCTTCCTCCCCGATGCCCTGAACGACTTTTATGCACGGTTTGAGGCACAGAACAACACGTTGGTGAGCAAGATCACACCCAAGCCAGACGAGCAGGCGCTGTGCCTGACTGCAGTGGATGTGAGGAAAACTCTGCGCAACCCACGGAAAGTCAACCCACGGAAACCTGCAGGACCAGACAACATCCCTGGCAGAGTGCTCAGAGAGTGTGCAGACCAGTTGACAGATGTTCTCACGGACATCTTCAACATCTCCCTGCGCAGCTCCACTGTCCCAATGTGCCTCAAGACCACCACCATCGTCCCCGTGCCGAAGAAGTCAACGTCCTGCCTCAATGACTACCGTCCCGTAGCTCTCACGCCCATGATCATGAAGTGCTTTGAGAGGCTAGTCATGAGGAACATCAAGACCCAACTGCCCTCTTCATTTGACCCCCTGCAATTCGCATATCACCCCAACCGCTCCACGGACGATGCCATCACCACCACCCTTCATCTCTCCCTTACCCACCTGGAGAAGAAGGACACCTACATCAGAATGCTGTTCATAGACTTCAGTTCAGCATTCAACACCATCATCCCACAGAATCTCACCAGGAAGTTAAGCCTGCTGGGCCTCAACACCCCCCTATGCAACTGGATCCCTATGCAACAGGGAGGCCCCAGTTAGTCAGGTTCGGGGACAGCAGCTCCAGCACCATTACCATGAACACTGGGGCACCCCAGGGCAGTGTACTGAGTCCTCTGTTGTTCACCCTGCTGACTCATGACTGTGTTGCGAAACACAGTTCTAACAGCATCATAAAGTTCGCAGATGATACAACTGTGCTGGGTCTCATCAGCAAAGGCGACGAGTCAGCATACAGGGAGGAGGTACAGCAGCTGAAAGACTGGTGTACAGTCAACAACCTTCACTGGAATGTAGAGAAGACCAAGGAAATGGTTGTTGACTTCAGGAAATCAAGACCGGACCACTCTCCGCTTAACATCAACGGCTCCTTTGTGGAGATCGTTAAGAGCACCAAGTTCCTTGGTGTCCACCTAGCGGAGAACCTCACCTGGTCCCTGAACACCAGCTCTACAGCCAAGAAAGCCCAGCAGCGTCTCTACTTCCTCCTGAGAAGCTGAGAAAGGCCCGTCTCCCTCCACCCATCCTCACCCTCTTCTATAGGGGAACCATAGAGAGCATCCTAAGCAGCTGCATCACTGCCTGGTTTGGGACCTGCACAGCCTCTGACCGTAAGTCCCTCCAACGCATTGTGAGGACAGCGGAGAGGATCATCGGAGTCTCTCTTCCCTCCGTCTTGGACATTTACTCCACCCGCTGCATCCGCAAAGCAACCAGCATTGTGGATGACCCCACCCACCCTTCACACAGACTGTTCTCCCCCCTGCCATCAGGAAGAAGGTACCGCAGCATCCGGTCCAACACGACCAGACTCTGCAACAGCTTCTTCCCCCAAGCCATCAGACTTCTCAACACAACTCAACTTCTGAACTGATATCTTTTCTGGTACATGTACTCTCTCTCTCTCTCTCTCTCTCTCTCTCTCTCTCTCCAACCATTTACCCCAGATAAAAAAGGGGAAGCATTTTTGCACAAAACATCGCACTAATAACTTTACTACCTCACTGGACTCTATTTATTACACATTGCACAATTTGCACACTACCGGCAATTATTTATTATTCTCTGTCTGTACTGTGGTGTGTTGTCTGTCTGCACTTGTTTGTTTGTGTTGCACTTGTGTCTTGTATGCACTGTCTATGTTGCACTATGGTCCTGGAGGAATGTTGTTTCGTTTCACTGTGTACTCTGTATGTAGTTGAAATGACAATAAAACCCACTTGACTTGACTTGACAGTAGTATTACTACTTTCTGTTGGAACAGAGAGGAGAGCCAAGGTGATGATCAAGGATAAGATCCTATTATATAACTATTGTATACTTATATTTGCCAACTACTATTTTTCAACCTAAAAAAGTCGTTTAAATAAATTATTCTTCCAGTAAGAGTCATTTCTTTTTAAGCTTAATGAAACTAGTTCAAGTGCTTTTACCAAATAAAATAATGTAATTTTAGCTTGTACCAACAAAGTTCTGTGTACAATTCATTTTTGATATACGATATCGTTATTTGCTGGAGAAAACAGACACTACTTTTTAGGTTTTTACACCTTAAGACTTGAGTTACCGAACTTCTTTTTAGTCAGACTGTGAAGATCTTATCTGAAAATGACCAAATATAGACGCTACCTCTGATGGGTAATTGATAATGAAGATATTGCTTTTGTTTTATCCCTTCTAACAATGTATGGCAGACTTTAGTTATTGTTACAAATGATTGCATAAGCTCTGCTGCCATGACTACGCTCAATAATGCACATGTATTTTACAATTAAGTCTCTCAAAGGCAATAAGTATCACTGAACAAAACAGTACAATACTAGAAGTCTCATCAAAACCTGTATATTCTAGAATGTCTGTAGTTTCTTGCTTCAAATCAAGTTAATACATCTTATAAGGACGTAGGCCAAGACTCTCTGTTGGACAGTCTTATATACTGAATTCCACAATGCATGTTAGAAATGAAATGTCTAAAGGCCGTCTAATATAGGTTATGACATCTGGAAAAGAACTGAAGGGATAACATGTCAGGCTCATATTTAGAATAATAAGGAAATGATGGCAGAATCAACTTTTTAATACTTTTAAAGATCTACATCTAACAGTTTCCACTGTAAAAATCACAGTGACCAATGTATTTAAAACTCATACAACAGTCTGTTTTTATTGCTATTAATTAATTGTACAGAAATAATTACAATTGCTTGTTTACTGTAATCATGTCTTTCCACAGTGACTCCCACCACAAGTTTCAGCATGACCACCACAGTTAGACAACCCACCAATTCCTCCAGTACAATTTCTCTCTCTAACATGCCTTCATGTGAGTCAGCATTGAAATTCTTTAAACTTATACCCTTTTTAGTGAGTGGGACCAGGAAATACTAGTTGGGAGTATGAGTTACAGTGGTTGTTTAACCAGTGACATTTAGTCAGTTATAATGGAATCAGTGGCAGCAGCTCTGTGCTGGGACTCTTTACTGAGTCACTGTAAGTTGCTACAAGTATAAATAAATGTTAACATGTTGTTTGCAAGTTTCAAATGTTGGTCATTAATTTAGTACAGCCACAGATATTCATTAGAAATTGACCTCGTGATAAAAGGTGTTTGTTGTGTTTGTTTGAGATATTTATGGTCTAAACTGAAGGCCTAGCTATAATAATAATGGTTCCCTACTGGTAAAGAGAATTTTTAACAGGTCATTATTCTCTACATTAATGACCTTCATTATTTAAACAATTTGTTGAATAATGGCAATATCAATATGTGTGTTTGTGTGTGTGTGTGTTACAGCTCTCTTCACTTATTATAATCTCAGTAAAACTGAAATCACAGTTAAGGCCCCATTCAGAAATCTACAAAGCTTGATAAAAAATGCTTCTGTGAATTGTAAACACATTCTTCTATTATATATATATATATATATATATATATATATATATATATATATATATATATATATATATATATATATATATATATATGAATATGTCATTTATGTGTCACATGAGGGCAGGCTAGGAACAGACGAGGAGACAGGCAGGATGAACGAGGCAGATGCAGACGCAAGACCAGGAAACACAGGGAGACATTAAACAGAGTGACCACAGAAAACGAAGACAGGGAGCAAAACAGAGGCAATATATTCACAGGATAACAAGAGGGAACAAGAAACACCTGAGAACAATAGGCAGGGTCACAGATGGCAAACAGGTGAGGGGCGGAGACAAGGGAGCACATGACCAAAACAAACAGAACCACATGGCGAAAAATGTAAACACAAACACATGGGACAGACAAGGGAATGTAAACAAAGACAGACAGGCAGGAGAACAGGGCAGGATGTGACATTATATTATAATACGCAATACTATGTTATTTCTATGTAGTCACTGAGAATGTAAGCCTGGGTAAGGAATTCTGTGATATTAAGAGAAATTTAGGGGTTAATATGTCATCCTTCTTATTTCTCCTGCCAGTTAATTTGACCTACACTTCTGATACAAAAACCTGGATTGAAGCACTACACTACTGTCAGAATCATCACAAGACTTTAGTGCACATTATAAACTGTACAGTGCAGGACTATGTCACACAGATGCTGCAGAATGAGAGCTATCCAAATGGCGTGTGGATCGGGCTGGAGCGGAACATACTCTTTGCATGTGCTCCGTGGCTGTGGACCGGTGGACCCTACGTAAACTACTCTAACTGGAATTCTAGCTTTCCAGTGGACCCCACCTGTCAATATTGTGGCAAACTAGTTGGCAATGGAACCAAATGGCTAGATGCTTGTTGTGATGAGAGACTCCCTTTCATCTGTCAGGTCAGTTTAAACTTATAGCACTTCTCGCTTTAATAAATGACTGGCTGTTTTTGTTCAGTCGTGTGGCTAGTTATTTACAGGACAGCTGTCCATGATGTACATTGTTCACTCTTTATTGTTTCTGACAGGATTAAATCACTAGGAGGAGCCACTTCACTGGAAAAGGTTTGGTGAAACACTGAATTAATACTGGAACAACATTTCAAAGTGCTCAAGAATCAAGGTCTGAAATGAGGTCTGCTGTCTGACCTGAATACCTGTCACAAAATATTTACTACACATGATCTTCATGTCAAGTCTGCAGCTCGAGTCAGATCTTCACTTAGAAAATTAATCAATGATCCCACTTATAGAAATAATTAATGAATAATGAATTCAATATTTTATAAACCTGCTTGAAATGTAAGTTTGAAGTGTACATTGTTTTCTTCTGACTTGTTTCATCCTAAGATAATTCTATATAATTATATATCTATATTATATACTGTAGAGTGTTTAAGAAATATTTATATGCTTGTTGTAGGTTTGTGTTCTTCAGCATTTATTTACTGGGTTTATTTAGCTATTTATTTTGTTTATTTCATTTGAATGAAAACATGCTGTAGATATTACATAATAAAAAATAGATCACTTTTACTGTTACATGTTGACAGGGTGTTTAATGGTTTTTGTTGAGTATCACTAAATCCTAGTCATTAAATATTTGTACCTGAAATGTCAGCCGCCAAAAGGAATGACAGTAACTGCTGCCACTGTCACAACAGCTTCTCCATTTAACAACCCTCCTGCACCTCCTGCTCAACTAGAATTGAAATTATTTGCTGCTGCTGTAAGGAAATTTGTTATCTTTGACAAGCTTTCTGTAGTAGACTGTATTACTGTATACAATAATGCAGTAATACATAACAGAAAGACCAAAAATGGCTCTTCATTAAAATGAAAAAAAAATAAAAAATCATTGGAAATGAAAAATAGATAAAGAATACATTTACTAAGTGAATTTAGTAGTGGTGGATTTCACATATGGATCAATAAGTAGGGTTTGGTGGTACAACAGTAATGAGGTAGCACAGTATGTAAGAGTGATGACGGTATTTCAAATTATTGTGCCAAATAACAATTCCACCTATTTATGGTTTAGCGGGCTCACTGATCCTGGTGATTTGGGAGTTCACTGATAGGTGGTGGTAACTTAAAAAAGGGGGTGGTTTGGGGGGAGGGGCACAGATTAGAGCCAGGAAAGCTTAAGCATGACAGTAGCTCAGCCACAACAATAAGCTACACCTTATCAGAAATGCAGCCAGTACAGACCCCATTCGATTTCAGCTTTCACTCTATCACAACTCTATTGACTTTGCACTTTCCTCTAAACAGATGTGCTGTGGTTGTCTTGCTAACTTAATTTTCTCCCACATTTTTGGCTCATGGTCTCTCCCAACATTAGTCATTCGACAGGCCGTTATTCATCAAAGTTGTCATTTTCATTTATGTTGCAATACCGATTCTAATCTTCTGTTAATGACAAAGTAACAGTGGTATATCTCAGCATTTCATGACAGCTGCTCGAATAGAAAAAAATCATACAACAAGCATAAAGGCAAACGTGAACAGCCTGAATGACCAACCAACTACACAAACTACTCAGTGTCTGATTACTTCAACTGTCATATGTTGTTGAAACAAACAAAGGTTCGAGTGCAGTAGAGGTGTGTGGAGTGCAGTAGAGGTGTGTGGAGTGCAGTCAAGGAGTGTGGAGTGCAGTAGAGGTGTGTGGAGTGCAGTAGAGGTGTGTGGAAGCAAATGCCTGCACACGGCTGCATCATTTACATATAATTTGCAAAAGACACACCCGAATTTGACATCATATTCAGTGGCATGCAAAAGTTTGAGTACCCCAGTCAGCATTTCTTTTACTGTGAACAGTTACCTGAGTATGTCATGCCTCCTCTGAGAAGTTCCTTAACATTCTGAAAATTATAAAAGGCCTAATTGATGCCCACAAAATAGAAGATGGCTAAAAGAAGTTAGGAAAAGGTTTCCTCAGCTCATAATGTAATTAAGAAATTAACAGGAGGTCAAGTTAAAGTTCACTTACTGAGGGAACTGCTCATAGGATTACTTAAAAAACAAAATCCCTGTCTGATGGCAAATGACCAACTGAAAGACTTTGGACTGGTGGGTGTACTACTGTGCAGCAACGCCTTCTCAAATATGACCTACATGAAGGTGTTACCAGCAGAAAACCTTTCCAGTGTCATCACCACAAAATTCAACATAAGAAGTTTACAAATGTACATCAAAACAAACATGAAGCACTTTAAAAACAAGCCCTGTCGCGTGAAATTGAACATTTTTGGCCACAATTAGCAAAGACATGTTTTTAGAAACAGGGTGTAGAATTACATACAAAGATTGACCACATATTTGGAGGAACCATGCTTTGGGCTTGTGTTGTGGAGTGGCATGGGGAATTTCACTTGTAGAAGGAAAAATTAAATACAAGATGGAATTAATTAAATACCAAATTGTCTGTAAAAGCTTAAGATAAAAAGAAGACGCATGTCATGCTGCACACCTCAAAATCCAGAATTAACTACATCAAGAAGCGCAAATTGAAGATTTTGTCATGGTTCTTTATGAAAACATGTTTGAAAAAACACATTTGATACAAATCATCAGTGATTTTAATTAGTTGTGTTAGATCTCAGTAGTAGCTTATATCTTAGTTAGCTTTATGTCTGGACTGGAGCATTTCTCCTGTTTCTACTTTTCTATTAACCAAATATTCATAATGAACTGTATAACCAAACTCTACATCTTTATATCCTCATAACTGGGGACGTCAGGTATGTGGCTACAACTCTATAAACCTCAATTAACCTTCTGTTTTCATTTAAGTATTTCAGTGAGCTGTCCAGTAAAAAGTGATCTACCTGACTGTTTTATAACCACTTATTATGAATTTAATTGCAGAGCACTGCAGGAGAATACCTGATACGTGGTTTTCTGTTTCATATACTCATTGTGTCATGCATCATTTGTGTGTGCCGGGCTGTGCACAGTTTAGGGTTCAGTACAGTTCAGTAAACACATTTACACAGAAAGGTAGCTGCTTTGCATTTCTCTAGTCTGAAAGTCAAATTCTGATCATTATTTGCATGAATATATTCTTATTCATTTGGAAATTGTTTGCTTCCTTGAATTTTATTTTTGTAGCTCCAAAATGGTACCTTTACAGGAGAAGGAAAACATTCTAAGTTTGAAGTGAAAGTTTGTGCAACAATATTTTACATAATTTTGGGCCATTTTTGTTGGAAAATTGAATTCAATACTGGAGATTTCGAATGATCCAAAAAGTCATAAATGAAATAGGATAATAGGATTACAGTGACGGTTTGTATCTATATATCTATATATGTCTACATTTTTAGACATAACAAAACACATTCTTGACTAATTTCTTAGATATTCTTTGTTGCTCTTTATTAATCTGCTGTAGTGTTTCTATTATTTAGCCATTGCTTTTATCGTGTAGAACAATAAGCTGAATAATGTAAGCAGGTTTTCCTAGAATGATAATTTAATATTGCTGTGTCTGAGTACAGTAAATGGGAGGGACAGATAGAGTACATTTATATAACTCTCTTCATATTTTCATAACATCTTCAGTGTGATGTTTGATGAGTGTGAACAAGAAGATCCTGAAGTTGATACATAATGTCAGGTAAGACCATTTCAGACAGAAAGTATCTGACCAAGAAATTATTCAAATATCGGTTGACAGATGAGCTGAAATTAATTGTTGGATGTCACACCATTTTAATGCAAATTATTGATTCTTTAATAAATTGTGTAGGAGTTTTTGTTGGACAAAGGTTTTTGCTGCCAATAATGAAACTCAAAGAAATAGGCCTGAATCCATTTTGTTACTGTACCTTTCCCCTTAATGCTTATCCTCTTATAGAATAATTACTTTCCTGCACCAACACGGACACTTCAGCTCAGGAAGGTCCGGTCTGGAATTATTTGAAGAGTTGAGTCAGGTGTGTCGAAAATAGAGAACGTATACTGGACAGTGCTACTTGAAATCAGATTACACACAGTGAGGTGAACCCAATCAGTGGCTCCGGTCGAAACACAGTTTTAAACTGGAAAATTATAAATGTAGCAAAAATACTAACAAATCTACAGTACAGCCAGGAAACAAGGGTATTCCGGTGATTCGGCCCATGCAGAGGGATAAATATTTTTATTATGATTACATCTTTTCATATTTAGGGTGTAGTTTTATTTAGTAAGGAGTTGCTGCATGGATCTAAAATGAAGAGGAAACAAACAAAAACAGAACCATCATGAAAACATTATACAGAAAATGTTTCTTGCTCACGACTCTAAAGGCAGCATGTAAAGTCAGAAAAACAGCTGTCTTAAAACTGAATAAATTCCCAAAGCAACAAATCATTGTACTATATCTATATATCTATATATCCAATATGATTTAAACCATTCTATGAAACTGATGAATTAGTAGCTTTGTACTGATAAAGAAAAGTACAGTGCTGAATTTATAAATGCTTATTTTTTAGTAAGAGTTCCTTACAAACATCCTGGAAAACACTGGGTGACAAAAAGCAACTTATATTTAGTACATTGCTTCGTATACACTCAGAAAAGGGGTTGCCACCCTTCCAGGATCACCCATTCTTATAAAGATTGCATTGCTTCTAATTAAACCATTTTAAACACATATATTTGTGACCATCACTCTAACATGATAACTGTGAAGATGTGGTTCTGTAGGTGAAGTGTCATCTACCGTAGTATGAGGTCATACTGCATTAAAAGCATTAGAAATATATTTAATGTGACTGACAGCTTTGGGTCATTTGGTGTGATGTATGTCACACTGTATCAGCATGTATTGGTATTAATGCATTCATTAGTATCAACAAATGTTATTCTATGTTCCTTTTAAAGACATGAGGTGCTGGTAGGCTGGCACCTGATTTCACACACTGCATCTGATTTATCACCAATGTAATTAAAGCTATTAAAATAAAAGAAAAATGTGGTTGGTCATGTGGGGGTCCTGACTATTGAAAGGGACTTAAAAGAAATGTATGTAATGTTACAAAGTGCATCTATATGGTAAGTGGAGCTATATATATATATATATATATATATATATATATATATATATATATATATATATATATATATATATATATATATATATATATAGATAGATAGATAGATAGATAGATAGATAAATAGATACACAGTTGTGTCACTTTACTCTTAATGGTGGCAGCTGTGGAATGTTTTTGTGGTATTCTTGGGACCCACTCAACCATGTGGCAGGCACTCTTAACCGTGTACAGCCATTCATTGGAGGAGCATAACCAAGACTTCCATGTACTACCCTGGTTCCCCTAATTCCCCAGACTGTCCAATTAAGCATCTATGGAACCACCTGAATCTTCATGTTTGCTATATGGCTCCTGTGACAACCTACCAGGACCTTACTGAGTCTCCTAGTCCATCAAGCTGCTGGCCGTGCTGCACACGGTGGTTACCCTGGATATTAGTTATAATAAAGTGACTCGACTGTTTGTATATATACATATATGAATAATTTGATACATTTTAGGTTTGTACTATACATTAATTAGCAGAATGTGTATTATCTGTAAGTGTCTGTCAATTACAAATGAGGTTTCATTGCATTTTTTGCAGCTCATATGTTCTGGCTCTTGTACTTTATTGTATGTTTAGGTAAGTGTAAATTTATATGTATTATGGGGAAGGATATGGTTTGATTAAGAGGCGGCACGGTGGTGTAGTGTTTAGCATGGTCGCCTTACAGCAAATCGATCTGGGTTTGTTTCCCGGGCCGTTCTGTGTGGAGTGTGCATGTTCTCCCCCTGCTTGAGTGGGTTTCCTCCCACAGTCCAAACACATGCATGTTGGGTTGATCGGTCACTCTAAACTGCCCATAGATGTGAGTGTGTGTGCAAATGTATGCTGTCCCAAGCCCGGGTATGTGGCAAGGGTTGTATCAGGAAGGGCATCAGACATAAAACACTTTGCCAAATCTAGCGTGCGAGTTGACTCACTGTGGCGCCCCCTGTAGAAGGGAAAAGGCTGAAAGATGTGTGATGAGTGCAGCAGTTATGTTACTATATAACAAAGCAAACATAGGCCTGTCCACTGTAACTAACAGAGCACTGTGCTCTAATCTTTCAAGTTACTATAAGTTGTTCTAAAAACAGTAAACAAGTCATATGTTATTTGTGTTTTTGAGCTTTGAACTGATAATACCTCTTGTTTCCACATGAAGCCTTTAAAGTCATTTTTAAGCCATTACCTTCTAACTACAAGCGCCATATTGAATCTAACCAGTCATTATTTTTCTTATTTGTCAACCTCAAATATGGTACTTGCTACTCATAAGATGGCTATAAGTGTCTGATTCTATGAATAAATAATTGAATAAATAAATCTAAATTGTCTTCCAGAAATCAGAAAAATGTTTTTGATTTCAGTACCATAATAGACTGATTATAATTCTCTGTCCTACAGGAGGAGCTTCAGTAGCCTCATATAATCCCCCAGGTAAGTTATGCCTAGAAAAGTTCACCTTTATTTGTATTTTATTTTTCATTTTTAATCACAGCAGGACATCACGTTTAACCCAAACTGTTCAGTTCAGTTTAACTTAGAATGATTTATTTATTAATTATCACATTTCCTACCTGGGGTGTCCTTAGATTTAAAAAAATCTAAGGCTCTATTAACATAGAATAGATCTGTTCCCCCTCAAAATGGGTGTGAATTGTAATTGCGAGCAGTGCGGTTCAACTTCTGGTGAGCAGTAATGAAAAGAACAGAAAAAAGAGACAGAAGAGAAAAAGAAGAGGGCGACAGTATGTCACCTTGTTTTCCACAAAGAAAGGTGAGTGATGAAAGGGTGAAGTGAGTGATGGAAATGAATCTGTTAGCTTGGTCCACAGTGTCACAGTCTCATGTCATGATAATAGCTGATATCTTTATATTTCACTCCTCTTGTAGCCGATATTTAATTGATGCAGGCAAAGCGTTAGCAGTTCTTCATACTAAATAACTTGTCTCTGTCTCTGCCTGTGCCAGGACAAGTCCAGTACCCTCTGTCAGTCCAACTTCTAAATGATACAGAAGGTGAGCATCAAAACATAACAACATCTAATACATAACACATGACACAATACATGTTGCCCTTATTTCCAAAACTAACATGAAAACACACTGAAGATAAGTCACAAATACCGTATCAGACAACAGTCAATGTCCAAAAATGAGAGAATCAGACACAGCAGTGCTGCTGGAGTTTTTAAACACTGACTGCCCGCTCTATTAGACACTCCTACCTCGCTGGTTCACTGTGTAGATGTAAAATCAGAGACGACAGCTCATCTCTCACTGCAGTTTATGTTGCTTATCCGTTGCTCCTTCATCAGTGGTCATAAGACACCGTTGGCTGGATGTGGCTGTTTGGTGGACTATTCTCAGTCCAGCAGCACTGCCTTGTCTGATACACTTATACCAGCACAACAGACTTCTATCACATCAGAGTCACTTCAGTGCTGGAAATGATCCACCACCCAAATAATACCTGTTCTGTGTTGGTCCTGCGGGGGTCCTGACCATTGAAAGGGGATTAACAGAAGTGTATGTAGAATTACAAATTACATCTATATGCAAAGTGGAGCTAGTTATAGAGAGTGTACCAAATGAAGTGGCTGTAATATACAATATACACAGTCGAGTCACATTATTATGACCTACTTTTAACTCTTACAAAACTTTAGCATTTTTTTTCAAAACATGGAAATACACTGAAGATCAGTTTGCTAAACCACAAATACCATACCAGACAACAGTCACTGTTCAATAGTGATAACAGTAGCAGAAATTAAGAGCTGACTGTGTGTAAAATAAACAATCATAGTTGATTCCCATCTTAGTTTAAGTCCTACCCATGTGTTGAAAAGAGGTCACTGAGTTATACGGCTTGGCTCCTCCTCCTGTTCCTGTTCCCCGGGTCGTTCCAGTTCCTGCCCCGTTTCATCGTCCAATTTTCTCTCTTGTCTCTCATCCTGTTTTCCATACTGTTTCTCACCCTGCTCCTGTCCCCTGTCCCTGGTTTTGTGTTGGTCCCTATTACTGTGTATGTCCCTGTCTCTAATTCTTTAGGTTTTTCTGTCCCTGTTCTGGTTAGTGTGTCTGTCCCTGTCCTGGTTACTATGTCTGTTCCTGTGCCCCTGTCATCGTTGTTCCAGTCCCCTGTCTCATTCCCCATCCAGTCTCCTGTCCAAGGCCCTGTCCTGTTCGCCGTCCAGTCCCCTGTCTTCAGTCTTCTGTTTTGTCTCCCGTCAGTTTCCTGTCTGGCCACCTGTGCCCTGTCCTGTCCGGTTCCCTGTACGGTGTTCTGTTTAGTTCTTGCATTGTCTTTTTCCTGGCCTGTCCTTTTTTCTGGCTCCTTCAGCGTGTTCTTTTCCGTGCCTCGAGAGCTGCGTGTTAAGGGCGGGGGGGCCTGGGTGGGGTTGTCACTACATGTTCCTATTATGTACAAGTTTAAGTAAGGGTGTGAAATGATATTAACAGTATTTTGTATCAAGAATGCTTTTTGAATAGTGTTCAACAGAATGATAATGAACACAATATGGGGATCTTTTGAATACCACATGCTCAGAATCATATCTGTACCTGAAAAATAAATATTTATTTTAATGAATTTAAAACAATAACATCAAGTATAAACAAGGCATCAGTTTTTAAATAACTTTATATGCTCATTAATTGACAAATAAATAGTTTAACAAGCGTTCCTAACTCTATGCAACTCTATTCAAATGTTCCTGGTACTGGTTCATGAATATGAGATGTATATATAGTTAGGACATCAGGAACTGAACTGATAGGCTATCATGTCAGGCTCATATTTTCAGCGTCTTTGGGTTTGTGAAAGGCGCTATATAAGTGCAACCTATTATTATTATTATTATTATTATTATTATTATTATTATTATTATGATATTTAAAATATTAAGAAAATAGCAGAGGCAGAGGAGCCAACTTTTAAGTACCTATGTTTTTAAAACACATACATCAGTCTGTTTTTATTGCTATTAAATCATTGAACAGAAATAATTACAATTGCTTGATTATTTTAATCATGCCTTTCCATAGTGACTTCTACTGTTACTATACAGTCCACAAGCTTCAGCAAGACCACAGATGCTGCAGAATGAGAGCTATCCAAATGGCGTGTGGATCGGGCTGAAGCGGAACATACTCTTCGCATGTGCTCCGTGGCTGTGGACCGGTGGACCCTATGTAAACTACTCTAACTGGAATTCTGGATTTCCAGTGGACCCCACCCCCCACCTGTCAAACTAGTTGGCAATGGAAACAAATGGCTAGATGCTTGTTGTGATGAGAGGCTCCCTTTCATCTGCCAGGTCAGTTTATCTGATATTTCTTATTTAATCAGCTCTCTGAATTAGAATTAAAACCTTTTTTGGTTGTTTTTGTAACATCTTATTTTGTTGTTTATTTACATGACAGTTGTCTAAGATGCGCAGTTTTCATAATAAAAAACACTTTTTGTTGTTTCTATCAGAATTAGATCACAAGAAGGAACTGCTTCACAGAAGAAGGTTTTTGGTGAAACACTGAATTAATATTGAGAATCCAGTCTGAATGCAGAAGAAGCTCTGCTGTCTTAGCTAAACACCTGTCAGTCCAATTACCTACTTATGCAAGTCTGCAGCTACAGTCAGTAGAAATTGGTCACTAATATAAAAATATGACACTAAACATTAATTAATCATGAAAACACTAATTTGTTTTAAAAAATCTTCCATGAAAATGAATTACGTCTAAAATCTTTTCTTTTTTTTAGCTTATTTTAGAGATTATTCTATATAACAATGCTTAAATATATTCAAATCCATGTTAAACTACTTATTGATATTTGATATACTGTCTATTTTTGCTGTCTATCAGCTCTACAAGATTGTTTTTTGGAACTTAACTGCATGGGATGTTGGGAACTGTGCAAATGTTAAGTGGTGAGAAATCTCAGTTTTTCTCTTAAACAAAGCAATTTATATGATTTTTATTTTCATTAAAACATCATTAATTGTTTGTGTGATGTTTTGCACCAAAATAGCTTACAGACCTATTCAGGTTAACTTTAAATTCAGTGAATTCCACAAATACTATGTCTTCATAACCGACAACAACTTGAAACACTAAAGTGAATACATTGTTTTTCCAAGCACTGCCTTAAAGTTTAATAGCCATATATTTATGGATAATACTCATTCGATCTTGTTGCTGTGTGGATTAATGTAATTAATGAAGTAATTATAGATGTAGCTGATTTAAATTGAGGTATACTGCTACAATATATGAATAAAATATCTAAATCAAGTGGTTTATTTTGCTGGTTCATGAACTGCTTTTGTGCTGAACTGTCATTACAAATTACAAGCCATAGTAATAACAGCATATATACAACATTTCTGGAAAAGTTGGGACATTTTGTAAAATGCAAAAAATGCCAAAATCTGTGATTTGTTCATTCTCTTGAATTATTATTTAACTGACAAGGTTACAAAGAAAAGATTTCCAGTGTTTTCACAGACCAACTTAATTATATTCAGTAAATGGTAAACAAATCTAGAATTTGTTGGCTGCAACACACTCAAAAGCTGGGGTAGAGTCATGTTTACCACCATGTGAAGCTGGCCGAAGTCCTAATCAAAATATTTTACCAGCAGTAACAAAAAAAGATGATATTTTGATTACTTTATTTTTTGATTGCTTATTGGGGTACACAGTTATATTAATAACCTGAATTAACATTTAAACACAATAAAACAAATGAAACTCTGAAACATTGATTGTTTAGTTTGAAGTAAAAGGAAATGAATGATGCCACTATGTGTTTTCTGCTCTTTATCAGTTCAGACATGGTCATCAGCAGACTGTTTCAGTCAGTCGGGCAGTCCACCATGATCCACTGAAAAACTCCAACACAAATTATACAGTTTGCCCTTTATTTGTTACCAGAGAAAGGACGGACCCCTGTATGGTCCCTCTATTAATATAGTCTCAATAGAAACAATGGAAATGAAAATAGTCCAGTAAAATAGTGGTTACACTGATTACACATGCACACTTTGCTTATGTGTTATTCTGCTCACACCGCACAACAATAAACAATACAAAACACATAAACATCTCACTACAATAAAACAGTGTTTAAACGTGTTACTACAGGACAAGTGCCATTTCATTGGTTCTCTACTAGAATATCTGCATTAACTGGGTTGGCTTCATGTAAAGTATATGTAAGTTCTTGTCCAGCTCTGGTGATGACTTCTATAACTGATCTCTTAGTAACACCTTGTGGTAAAATTTGGTAACTGCACCAAGGACTGTGTTAGTCCAGTGTATACACCGCTGTACAAGGCATACAGGAATAGACAATGCCTATTTAAAGTAAAGAACTTTATAATACTACACAAAACTTCAGTTGTAGATAAAACACATGTTACCATGGAAACACTGCGACATTATCGCACCTGTAGCCAACTGCCAATAGTACTCAGCAAGCACTTTTCTATACCTGTCTTAGCTACTATACATTTTTGGGCTGTCCTAATTGAGTCATTTCATTTACAAAGAACTGAGGTCAGGACTAATATACAGAATTTATTTGATTTTAGCTACTCTGTTAATGATTTTCTTTTGCTGCATAATCCACTGCCTTTGGTTTCAGATCTCAGACAGATGCCTTGACATTGTGCTGTATAATTTCCTCATACAACTTCTGAGTGAGCTCTTTCTAGCATGCTTAACAGAGGAAAAGCTTACTGTTAGAATTATTTTTTAATATAACAGGACAGATTATCAAATGCATCATTATGGGTGACTCTTTGAAAACTACAATTATATTTTTAATAATAAGGGAGTTATGCACTGCAGTCCTATAACATCCCACTCTTTGTAGTTGTGGATGGACTGTTGATTGTCTAATCATTTTCTACATTAACTATCTAACTGAAAGAACTGCTTCATTTTCCTCACAGTAGTGCTTAAAAGTTTGTGAGTATTTAAAATATCTAGAATAAATTTGACCTATAACATAATCAGATTTTCACACAAATCTAAAAGTAGATAAGGAGAACCCAATTAAACAAATGAGACAACAATCTTTAATTATTATCTTTTTAAGAATAATTATCCAGTACTATATATGTTTGAGGGGAGAAGTATGTGAACCTCTATTATTAACAGTTAATTTGAATACAGGTGTTTTCAATCAATGGGATGACAACCAGGTGTGATCGGTGGCCTTGTTATATTTAAAGAACAGAAATCTTTCAAAAGTCAGATCTTTAAAATACATGTTTACCATCTCTAAAAGGGGTTGGACTCCACCAATTTTCTCTCAGACAGATTTTGTACTAATGGAAGACATTCAAGATCATTATAACCCTCCCCAAGAGCAGTTCACCAACAAAGATCACTCCAAGAGTGAGCCATGCATTCAGGGTAATGCCTTTCTCGCATTGACTAATGTAATGAGTCCACCATCAGGAAAACACTAAACAACAGTGGTGTGCATGGCAGGCAACCCTTTTTACTCATCTCTTTCCCTTAAATGCAGACGTCAGGGTAGAACCACCACAGTACACTTTACACCATCTCCAAATTTCTCAATTACCACAGAATTGCACAGTATGCGTATATGTTGCTACATGTGAAATCTGCTCTTTTGATTAAGAAAGACAACTGACCAAAGTATATGAGTTCTTAAATCTATGAAGTCTTGTACTCAGACTCATCTGTTTGAACGCAAAATGTTGTATTCACCATATAGCACATGTGAACAATCAGATAAAATCCTACATGACAATTTTTCCACTCTTTTCCTGTTAGCAGTTGCAAAAATCACCAACCAAAGACTGACCTACAATCTTGGAACAAATTTCTTTCTTTCTATCTAGTTCTTAATTCCACTGAAAGACAATTATGCTTCCATCAGTATTCGGTATTCCAACACATTCTGGATTGTCAGTCTAAGACAAAGAAAAAACTTTTTGTTGTACCTTACTGCAGAGCAGTCAATATGACTATTCTATGATAATCCTCTATCTGTATGTACACCAATATATTTATAGAACATGACTTGCGTAATTTCCTCATTATGGGTTGTTAATAGAGTTAAATATATATCAGATGATATATCAGGTCTTCTTTGTATTAATAATAAGGGCATTTGGCTTGCAGCACAGACAACACATTGTTGAATATATGTCAACATGGTATGCCAACAGAGTTGATGATGTAGAAGTATTGGAATATTCAAAAAGTAAATGATTTGGTTCCTGACCCTATTGTCCTTGTGTCTGAAGCTCCTGGCTTCCATGCCTCAATAAGGGACCCACTTTCAAACAACATTTACTTCCCACAGAGCAGTGAGCCTGTCTAGAAACATCTTCACTCATTCACTCATGTTTCTCTACTCAATTTCAGGTGTCACTCATCCAAATCTGTGTAAAAATGTAAATGCATATACAGGCTACACTCAAATCTAATGTATGTATTCAGAAATTAAGAATGTATTCAGTGCATGTTGCAAAGGCAGTGTTCAATTAATGATCTTTTAGGAGATTTTTTTTTCTGAATGCTGACACATTTGTTTATTATTTTAAAATCTGTGTATGATTAATATCAGCTTCTAAACCAGCTTCTTTGACAAACACTGAACTCTGCTAAAGCTTGATTAGACTGATAAATAAATGTGATCACTTATTAATGCAAATGTTATTGAGCTCTGCTAAAGTCTGAGTAGACTGATAAATCAGTGTGGTCAGTTATTAATCTCAGTTTTACTTTTTAAGTCTTTTGAGGGATGTTAGTACTGAACAATCTCTTTACTACTGAACATGTTGAACATGTGAAAGGTCCAGCACTGATGTGGTGCTGAACTTGTGGATGCATTTCACGGCAGTTTTTCACTCCAGTTTTGTACCATATCAACAGAAAAATTACAAGAACAAACCACAGCCAACCAATAACAGCAAGAAGTAGTGTGGTTTAAATACAAAACAGTTTTCTCAGGTGCGTTATGTACCCTAATGTGTTCTGAATATGTTACTTTTTATTTATTGTGATGGAATTTATTACTGAAGACATTTAGTACAGTGTAGTAGTATTTAGCCATCACCACTATTTTATTCTGCTCAACACTGCTCACCAAAAACACACAAACAAACAGCCTGGAATGAAGAGAACACAACAGAGCACCAGTATACCAATACAGACACATGGATGTGGTACTAGGTCTCCCTCCCTCTCTCCCTCTCTCTCTCTCTCCTCCCCCACAGACGGTCAGACGGCGCCTCCCATTCTTGTAAATCGCGAAGAAGAAGAGAGACTGAGAGACTCTTTGGGGGGAAACCGGAGAGGTGGGCGGCTCTGGAGCATCCTGCTGTAGTTGAACGGTAGACCCTGCTGCCGGTTTCGTTTCTGCGTTTGGTGGGAATAATGTCAGCCAGACCTGGATTCTATCGGCAGGAGCTGAATAAGACCGTATGGGAGGTTCCCGAAAGATACCAGAACCTCACGCCGGTGGGCTCGGGGGCGTACGGCTCCGTCTGGTGAGTTCAGATTGAAAGGAGGGCGAGGCAGCTATAAAACATATCTACAGAGCACGATTCACTTCCAGAGACCACCAGCTCAGTTCTGTTTCACAGTAAGAGTGGAGCTACAGGCTACTGGCTCGTTGCAAGCCCACCGCATTGTAGTGATAACAGTGCAGCATTCGGCACTACAAAGAGATGAAGTGTGAGAAACGCTTTGGGCTCTTGTTCTGGATGAAATAAATCATCAGCTTGAGACATATGAGGCTCAGTAATGTAACATCCCTCTGTGAAGCAGGCTGGACCACGTTTGTTGACGTCTATTGCAAAGTGGACATCAGAGGTTCCTGCCTGGTCATCCAGTGACGTTGTGTCAGGCTGTAGTTCTAATCTGATCCAATCTCCTATCTATCTAAATGTGTTTGGATTCTAATAAGCAAGCGTGTTTGGCCATTTCAGACCACAGTCTTTTCAAAATCCATGAAAATAATAAAGTAAGTCAGAGTTAACGTCTCACTGTGCATCATCACTTAGTGTTGTCTGTTAGTTGTGCAGCGCTTTGTATGCAGCATGTCAGGATCTGTGATTAACAGACGTTAGGGATGCACAGATGTAAGCTGCCTTAAAGAGCTGTGCTACAGAACCTGCTGGGACAAACTGTGGTCAGTTAGGCCGTGTCAGTCCTATTCAGTGGGCAATGCATTGTCTGCCAGTCACCTAAACAACAGAAGCTTTCATTCAAAGCAACTGCTAAAGGGCAGAGTGACCATACACCATGTTGCTGACCTGGCCTGGAGTAGCTGTGGCTCCTGACTGGGGTTTTAAAGTAGAGACTTGCCTTGCACATTACTGCCCAGGCTGAAAGCATGTGCAGCGTTTGCTCAAGCGTTTCAACAGCACATCATTACCATTCAGCACACATCTGCACCAAGAACACGCTCTTCTGCAGTGCACACTCACCGTCTTCCTAAAAAAAGTCCACTAGCTTCCTGCAAAAGTCCTAGCTATACCATTAGACGCCCCCCTGCTGTGACTCATATGGTTGCCATGGTGAGCAGTTGTGGTGATACAGCTTTCTACATGGTCTGTCTTGCTGAACATCTGATAAATAGATATGGATCTCTAGGTAGCATAATTTTGCTGTTGGGACAAAATCTTCTCTGTTTGGTCATTTCTTTGTTTTGACACAGTGTGAAAAAGCCAGCTTTCAGTTATACTGTAGAGACAAATGGACCAAGTGGTTTAAAATCCTAACATCTCTGCTAAAATCTAAAATCTAGCTAGGCTGGTTTCTGCTGGCAGCTGGTTTTAAATGGTCTAAGATGATCTTTGGAGTTGGGGGTGGTTGGTAAACTGCACAGTCAGCTTGACTTCACAAAAACCATAGGTTGGTCTGCTGACTGGTTAAAGCAGTAGACCAGCACAGGTTATGTTTTCATTTGATGGTTTAGCTGGTCTGCTGGTTTAGGTGTTCATGCTGTCAGAGCAGCAAAACCTTTGGAAAACACTCTGCGCTGGTCTGTCATCTTAACCAGAGAACATTAAAAGAAGCATTTAGAAAATAGGCATTGTCAGTTTTGTTCTTTAGGTCTTCGTTCCACTGCGTAGTGTATTCTCTCTTCTGTAAAGTTAGGATTTTGGAGACAGAGGGCTTGGACACCTGTGGTCACATGCCATGTTTTGTTAAAGTGAAGATATCCTCTACACACTTCTCCATACTTTAATGCATTATCACTGCTTAATCACTGAATTTTGGAGAAAAAACATGAAATGTAATCTGTTTAAAAGTCATTTTTTATATATGATGTATAGAAATAGATATAAAGTGTACAATTCCCTATTAAGCCTGTTAAGGTAATGCATTAACTTTACAAAAACTATTTACAAAATAAAGATATATATATATATATATATATATATATATATATATATATATATATATATATATATATATATATATATATATATATATATATATATATATATATATAATTGTATATCTTCGCTGTCCAACGAAAAACATGTATCTCCATTTTTTTTATTTTGGGTTTTCTACATCATTTAAACACACCAATGGTTGTTTGTATTGTGTGAAAATTTCATGTTGAATGGACTAATAGAAGTGCTCCAAAACAGCTTGGAAACAATTCTGGTTCCATTGACTTACATTGAAAGTAAAGTATGTTTTGGTCTCTCCTGTAAAGCTGCAATTTTGGAGATACTTGTATTTCATTGGATAGCGACAATATATTTTGAAGCAAGCAGCATTAAATTAGTATAATGTTTAAAAAACTATAAATAGTTTATGTTTTAAAATATTTGTATATTTATATATATATATATTACTTTTACTGTTCAGCAGTTCACTGTCTCTGAATTAAAAGACAAATAGCAATGTCAGTACATGTAAATACTTTAACTTGTGATTTGGTTGTTGACTTTACGTTTCAAAGCAAAGGTAATGTACAGAACTACATTGAGTAAGCAAACCTTCTTCTGGCTCAGGAACAATAACATTAACATTTCTTTGGGCAGTCCTGAGTCATTGCTCATGTAATGGTTAATGATGTGTTTTCATAGTTCAGAGTTTTCTGTAGTCACTGAGTTTCCACGTAGAAGAAAATGCATGATTCATGTGTTTCGTAAAATTTTGTGAGTTTGTTCAAAACACACACTCTAATGGTGTTATTGTTTGTTCTATGGTTTTGTTGTCTTATATTCAGGTGTACACTTATTTGTAGATGGGCAAATCAAAATAATAGCATTTATATTATTTAATAATTATGATCAACAAGGTTGCTATTTTAAATGATCAAATGAAAAAAAAGTTCATCAATAAAGATACTTTAGTTACACAAATTCCAGCACAAGATACTATAGTACCATTGCTGTAAATGCACTTTTTGCAAAGCCAAAATGCATTTAGTCAAGATTCAGAGTTTTGACAGCCAACAAATGCATAACATAAAAGCTGTGAAAAATAGTAGAGAGAGAGAATGCTATTGTTTAACTCAGTTCTAAACATCCGGTGCTATAGATTTGTAATGCACAGTATAGCTATACTTGACTCAGCTTCCCCAGCTTTAACAGCTCTTCAAACTGAAAACTGTCTAAAAACAGACTGAAAGAAACATGATTGTCTCTTCCTTTTGTGTAGGTCAGTATTTAGTATTTTACGTAGATCAGTATTTAGCATTTTGTGTAGGTCAGTATTTAGTATTTTACGTAGATCAGTATTTAGTATTTTACGTAGATCAGTATTTAGCATTTTGTGTAGGTCAGTATTTAGTATTTTGTGTAGGTCAGTATTTAGTATTTTACATAGGTCAGTATTTAATATTTTGTGTAGGTCAGTATTTAGTATTTTGTCTATGTCAGTATTTAGTATTTTGTGTAGGTCAGTATTTAGTATTTTGTGTAGGTCAGTATTAAGTATTTTGTCTATGTCAGTATTTAGTATTTTGTGTAGGTCAGTATTTAGTATTTTGTCTATGTCAGTATTTAGTATTTTGTGTAGGTCAGTATTTAGTATTTTGTGTAGGTCAGTATTTAGTATTTTGTCTATGTCAGTATTTAGTATTTTGTGTAGGTCAGTATTTAGTATTTTGTGTAGGTCAGTATTTAGTATTTTGTCTATGTCAGTATTTAGTATTTTGTGTATGTCAGTATTTAGTATTTTGTGTAGGTCAGTATTTAGTATTTTGTCTATGTCAGTATTTAGTATTTTGTGTAGGTCAGTATTAAGTATTTTGTGTCTTCTAGGCATGTAGTGCAACACAACTGATGATCAGCCAGTCTTGGTTAATGTTCTGTTTTAGAAGATCAGAGTGAGGCACATTTTAAACACATACTATCTATTTTCATCATTTTAGTTATTTTTTACTCCTAATTTTGAATCTATTTCAATGTGTCTGAAATCTGCATTCACACATACCTTTTGTTACTGTAATTATTTCTTGACAATATTCAACTGATGGTGGCTTTTCAGAAACAGCTTTGGAGATCTGTGGTTCAAACATGATGATTTTGTTTGTATTCCTTTAAAGGAGCAAAGTGTTTTCTGCGTTGCTGCTGTTCAGTAAGACCCAAAGTATTGATTGATAAAGTATAATGTAGCTCAAATTATGTGTTTTGTACAGACATACAAAAGAACCATGGGTTCACCTGCTTGTTGTCTATCACAACATGAACATTGCTTTATCAAAACATAAAACATTTTGAAAGCTTGAGTAAACAGTATGTTATGTTATAATTCTGAGATGAATAATTCAAGACAGCAAATTAAAAATAACTTAACAAATAAACAGAGTAAAAACATGTAAATCTCTATGCTCTGCTCTATGAAGACTTGAGCGCTGTATGGGGAAAGTGAAATATCCTAGTCTATATAGGCTATGGCTAGGCTATCTAAGTTTCTGAGGCTGTAGAAAACTGCATGTTACACCATGGCTCACTCAGCATTTCTTCTAAAAACAAGGTTATTAATGAGGAGGTTTTGCTGCAGTAGCAGCCTCATCTGGGAGGCTTTACACTAGATGTTGGGACATTGGTTTGAGTTGGTCCAGCACGTTGTCTTTGTTAAACCTAGAATAAAAATATCTCCATCTAAAGACGCGCTTCTGTGTCTGTTTGACTAGGTTTAACTAGGATTTATCAGGTCTCCAGTTTTGGACCAGAGAGTCTGGTTTCTTATTGTGTTGTTCGGTGCCCAGGTACTTACATCAAACGTCTGGTGGAGTCTCACTCTAAGATCATTCGTTTTAGTGCTTCTGTCACAGCCCTCTGTTTAATAACAAGCTGTGTTAGAGAGATCAGAGACTATGAGGAAGAGGAAATCTGATTATAGAACAGGAAGTTTGATTAGGAAACTGTTTTGAGTGTCACAAGCAAAGTGTGAGCGTATGGAGGAGTTTCAACACACAGAAAGTCAGTCACTAAGACTTGCATTTATAAGCAACTCGGCACATTTTCAAAACTTACAGTAGATTATACAGCACAGTATATGCACATCAAATGTATTTCTGAGTCTTAGATGAAGGTTCTTGGTACATCTTTCACCCATAAGAGGAAAAAGCTTGTTGGTCAGAAGTATATATTTTTTAATACATACAGTGATGTTGAATTGCCTAATAATAATAATAATAATAATAATAATAATAATAATAATAATAATAATACCAAAAATTCTATTACTGAAGCTGAAGAAGAGTTTACTATTATAACTATTGTTAGTGAAGTTAATAAAGAAGCCAGTTGTAAAACTCTCCTTTTATTCTGGTTTCTCACTATAGATTTTCAGCCTTTCATGCTTCCTTTTCCCCCGTCTGTTCTAGTTTTGATGCTATTGCTAAAGTGTTAGATTTCTCTCAAATTAGCTCTATGTGCAACTTGATTCTGCACAGTAGTTTATATAAAGCCTGTAGGGTTAAAATAATGATTTGTTCCTGCTCAGTGTGAATGTCTGCAGAAAACACAGTGAGGCATTATTAAGGTAATATTGGTATTTATATGCACGCACATTAAGGCCTGTGATTAAATATAAAAATATATTAAATGTAATACTAACTAATAGGACTGGGACCAGTATGACATGAAGGATGATCATGCTGCTGTATGCAAAAGTTTAAACACGCCTTTGATTGTTGATTGTTGAAAACACATTTATGTGTGGTGTTTGTCTGCAAACATTTATGAAAAATGTGTATGTATTTGTTTAGTTTACCATATGGGTAAAATAGAACATAATATATAAAATATTGTGTTTAATCCATGTTAAATTTAGCAAATGAACAGCATCGAGGCATTCAAATGTGTAGAAGAGTGTTCTGTGTAGAAGATGAGTTCACTTTAATACATTTAACTACATGACATTACTTTAATAACATTAATAACATTAACCAAGGGTGCCTAAAGCAGAACAGTACATAAAACCCACTTTGTTGAACATTTTTATAGTAATATTTTATATTTTTATTTAAAACCAAGCATCATAAAAAATAAAAATAAAAGTTGTTTTGTGCAATTGCTCCTTTATATATGCATCCTACACTAACAGTACACTAACCATGTGCTTGTTGGAATCAGTCAGGTTTTAAATTATGACCACCAAGTGTGCACATGACCGATAGCTGCTTTCTGTCAGGAGAGTAACAAAGGAAGGCAAGAGTGAGTCAGGCTTGGAGAGATCGTCTCTGTATCTGTATTGTGTTGGCATTGAGCTGAGTAGCACAGCTTGGTGTTGTTTTATTGTGCAAATGTAAATTAGTCATTTTAAGTCTTAAGACTTTTGACCAGCTCAGAAGTGGCTTTTCCTGTTTCCTATTGTTATATCTGACTGGCAGCTCTTGTTCTGAATCCGTGGTCTGTTGGTCTTCTCTTCTCTTCTCTTCTCTTCTCTTCTCTTCTTTCCAGCTCAGCGTATGATGTGCGGCTCCGGCAGAAGGTAGCGGTTAAGAAGCTCTCTCGGCCATTCCAGTCTCTCATCCACAGCAGACGCTCCTATAGAGAACTGCGACTTCTCAAGCATATGAAGCATGAGAACGTGAGTTAGCCTTACATACAAATTTTTCATTTTAATTTGAGGATATTTGAAATAAAAAATACACTACTGCGAGATAACTGTGTTGTCTCAATCTGCAGCATCACTAACCTCTCATTCTAGAGTCTGAGGGTTGTTCAAATAACTAAACTTCTTTTATTGGATGCCCTGGATTTCAGGTTCCAGTCACTCAGTTCAACTGGCAGTGTGTGTTCTAAAGGAACTAATGGAAAATTTATAGTACTGATTAATTAGTAGGGTTCTTAACGAACGTAAGGTTCTGTGTACTGCTGGATGAGCATCTAGGGAATTAAAACTGATTAAAAACACAGAAAATATGCATGTTGCTGCCCAAAAAATTAAAAGTTCTATTACGTTGATCATTTAATGTTTTTGTGTATGTTTGTGTTTTCTTAGGTTATTGGATTGCTAGATGTTTTCTCTCCTGCAGGATCTCTTGAGGAATTCAATGAGGTGTACGTATCTACAGTTTTGGTCTCAGCTATGTATGTGCATCAGTTTGTTTTGGCTTCCAGCAATATATCTTGATGGTAGAGCATATGGTTGAACTAGCTTGAACTTCATCCATTTTTCCAAATGTCTGCATAATTACATCATGAAGAAGTAAAGCAAAGCTGTTCAGAGTGGTTTGATGTGAAATGCTGCATTTTAGTGAAACATACAGTCAGAATTGTTACAGAGGTGCTGATAGGAATCAGATGTCTGCGAGATTAATGCTTCTAAAAGCTCTCACTCAGACAGCTATTAAGCAGAAAGGTTAAGGGTGAACTGGTGCTTCTTGTGAAATTGTTGTACGCAAGATTTGAGATTTGTTCTAAAACTGTTTTTGTTGTAGTCTATAAAACTGATTTACTTCTATTTTACCATTATAAACATTACATAAAAACTCAGGAGATGGATGTACGTCTGGTATTATGTAGACGTTGGGACCCCTGGTTTCACTACCTCTGTAAAGAAAACATGGTTTTCTAGAATGAGGTATTTTAGTAAGTCACTCTAAAGGACTTTATTTAATTGATGGATAAACTGGATTTCAAGGTGTATAGTCTGGTGTAATGTAACCTTCTTTCTCTTCCACCTCTTCTCTTGTTCCAGCTACCTCGTCACTAATCTGATGGGAGCAGACCTTAACAACATAGTCAAGTTTCAGCGCCTTTCAGACGAGCATGTGCAGTTCCTCATTTATCAGCTGCTCCGAGGCCTTAAGGTTATTCCAAAAAGGGAATTTCACTGATTCTCAAGAAAACCACTAAAGTTGTCTCTGGGCAGCTCTGAAATACATATCTACTCTCTCTCTATGTCTCACTTTTTCCAGCCAAAATCCACAGTCTTATTTCTCTCTTTTTCCAAAACAGTATATTCATTCAGCCGGACTGATACACAGAGTAAGTGTCTCTTTTTTTCTCCTGCTCTGGTTTTGTTCACAGTTGACAACAAACTTATCTAAAACCACACCAGTATGCCTGTAGGATAGGGGTGGGAGATATATTCACATGATACTTAAAGACAATTTTACAATACATGAGAAGTATTATGATATTTTGATACTGGGCTGCACTAAATACGATTTAGCATGACTGAATATGGGGGACCAATACGGGGCCTGCTGGAATAGATTTACATGCTTCAATATATACCACAATATTGTTTTTCATACTGTACATCAGTATTTACCCTCCATCTGAAATACTCTCTTCAAGCTGCTGTGTCTTTAAGCCCCTCCTTTTAATGAGTCTAGTGTGGTCCTGGTCGGTCAGCTCACCCTCTCTGTTCTGATTGGTCAACTACAAGAACACCATCCTGTCCCCACACCATTGAGGTTATTCTTATAATACTGTCGGTTCTACCATGTCAGATTAAGCCAGAGTCTGGTCCTGAAAATCTGGTAGAGCAAGTTGGTAGATGTAGTCCACCTTCGCAAGCTGGACTGGAGCAGGACGTTTCATTTTTTTTAGCTTTCTGAATGTTGTGTGGGGCCAGGCCAAGATTGCCAGTAGGCGGGCAGTAAGTATTATGTCATGAGATGATGTCAACTTATAACAAAGAAAAGGGCTATAATATAATTTTGGATGTGCAAAAAGCCATATAACACACAGAAAGAAAGAGAAACATACTATGTCCCCTGTGTAATGAAAGTGGGGACAATATCCACATCATGCTTAAAAATTAAATATTGTGTATTTAAACAATAAAATATCATCATATTGCCCACCTGTACCCTAAGCTCTGATTGAATAAATTCAGAAATTTTACCGTGTATACTTTCAGAGCAAAGTTTTTTATTCATATTTAACAACCAAGAAAGTAAAGATATCCAGGTAGCAATTAGCTATTTGTACTAGGCTTTCACGTCAATACTGCTGGAAGTGACAAAAATACAATTATATCTTAAATGCAGTTATTTATGAGCCAGTCATTTGTCAGCTAAGCGTTTATGATTGTGACAGGCCTACAAATAACACATTCAGTGACTGAGAAATTTAGTAATTGATAATGTGGCTGAAATTATGTTCTTCTGAGCATTAATTAGCCAAACTTGCATATAAACCTATTTCTCCTAATATTTGTTTTATAGGACCTAAAGCCAAGCAACGTAGCTGTGAATGAGGATTGTGAGCTCAGGGTAAGTTATTTATGACATAGCTCTTCATTTTATAATTCTTATAAATCTGTACAGTGAGAACCGTCACAAGGAAATGAAACTAAGTCTGAATAAAAAAAGAAATGTAAATATTAAAGTATGAACTTGCTTTGAGCCACTGAAAATGCAATCAGTCAATCGACTGTGTTATTAGATTCTGGACTTTGGACTGGCAAGACAGACAGATGATGAGATGACAGGATATGTGGCAACTCGCTGGTATAGAGCACCTGAAATCATGCTGAACTGGATGCACTACAATCAAACAGGTGAGACAGCAGTCTTATAGCACAGTGTCTGTTATGCCTACTACTCAAATTATTGTAGATTACAAACTGTACAATGTGAATGTACTAAAAGAAGCGCTGCTAAAAGCTCATACTAAAATCCAGAAGGACTTTTCTTCGTCTTCTTGGAATAAAAGAATATTTGATGTTTCAGAAATACATTCTCCAGTCCATACAGTCCATATACAGAAGCCCGGCACCCTTACCCAGTTTGAAGGAGTTGAAATAGTGTTTTAGCCCTGTTTTTTGAATAAAGCGTAATGCAGGATAGCCAATAAGAACAGAACGCACATCAGTCTTAAACATACAGTAACATTGCATGAATAATCAGAGGTCGGAAAATGCTTTTTGATAATTAAAACAACATAAATGTTTTAAGTGGACTTAAGGAGAAAAATAAAATACAAGAAAAATGTAAGACTAAAAGTAATGATGCCAAGAGCTCATGTGAAATGCTTAATACTAAAATAGAACAGTTTGCTTAAGACAGTATTATAACAGTTAAAATGAAAATGAGAAAAGTAATGCAAGTAAAAAATGTTTGCAATTCAAGGTCAAAAACAAGACCCATATAGCATTTACATTAATGATTTCATTAATCAGTGTTCTCGCATCAGACTTCATAATGCCAGTCATTGTTTTAAAGGTTTGAAGACGCAAATTGTTAAATGAGGCCTTTAGTACATTAAAATGAGTTAGCATGGATCTAACTAACAATATAATGGTCTTAAATCATGGCTGCCGTATGAAATTAATTCCTGTCAGATGTAAATGTCTTTGTGCTGGTGTGAATAAAATCATACCTCCACTGGTTGATGCTAATTGATTTGTTTGACCTTTTTCAGTGGATATCTGGTCTGTGGGGTGCATTATGGGCGAACTTCTCAAAGGGAAGGTGTTGTTTCCAGGCAACGACTGTATCCTTTATCTTCCTGGAGTAGACACACATCTAAGTGTTGTCTGTGAGTGAGCTGCTTCCTCATCAAGGGAAAAGAGAAGAGTGCATCGTAAGTGGTTTAAATTAGATTACAGATTCTAATGGCAGGATGAATATCTGATAGCAAAGCAAATGCCAAATATAGCTCAGATGATTCACATTTTCAGTTAATGCAGCAGAATACTCAATATCTGTCGATTGACTTCCTTTGTTTTTTGGGAAGTGATGGTTTTGGGTTCCGCAAAATGCTGTGGAATTGCTTTAAAACCAAAAGCCAAGGAGTGATCTGTTTGTGTTTGTTTGTTTGTTTGTTTGTTTGACTGTAAACCTGTTTACACAGCTCCGACAGCCATACCATATAAGAGTCTCTTATGAGTTCACATAATGCAGTGTTTGTACAGCTATTGGTTTATTTGTGCTGGAAGACTGGAATACAAGAATTCTCTGTGGTGAGAAAGAGTATTAGATGGCCAAGATGTAGTTGTGATTTCAGGCACGATGAGAAACACTGCTGGACGTTTGGAAAAGGTACAGTTAGCACTAAGAGAGGAAGAAAAGTCACTCTCTGCAGTAAATTCTGCTCATTATGTTGCTGGAGGTATATGACTCACTTGGCTTCTTAATAATAGAGATTCTTCCAGTTAATTCTTTGTTTTTCAGTGATAGGGGTTTATTAGGTGATAAACAGTAAACCTGAGCTATTGAGCTGCAAGCATGTGCATGTTTGTCCAGCAGTCCCCATAATTATATCTGAAAATCGCTTGTTTGCTGCTGAGACTATGCAGTATGTTTTGCTGACCCCAGTCTGTGATAAAATCAAGTCTGTTTGGTCTTCTGTTACAATGTAAGTTCGTATATATTTGTAGCTTTTTAATTGTTTAAAATGGATCTATTAGATTTAAGTTCATTTGCTAGTTTAGTCTTAGACTAAAAGTTCAACAGATTTTTTTGGCCTTGTTTTCTAACTGTAACAGTTTTAAATGTGACAGTTTATATGTATATGTTCACCCCCAAACCTGTAGAACATGTAGACACAGTGATGAGACAAAACATTGTAATCACTTAGAGATGAAGTGAATAACATTCACTATCTTATAACAGTTCTGGCATGTTAAAGCCTGGAATATCAGACGGCAAAGGAAGAGTTGGTTTTTGTGGTCAGCGTTTTGGAAGCAGAAGAAATGGGCAGGCATTAAGACTGAGCAGCTTTGTTATTGCCTGATGATTGAGTGGGAGCAGCTCAGAAAAGGCAAGGCTTGTTGGGCGCTGTAGGTCAGCAGTGGTGAGTAACTACAGACAGTCCAAGGAGGGACAAAACACACATCAGTCAAAGTGCCCAACCTAACCTTCGACATTGCATGCAGTGTTTATGGAAGTGCACAAACCTCCTGACCTTGGAGCAGTGGAAAAAGGTTGGCTGGTCCAGTTAGTCTTTTCTTTTATATAACATGGACGACTGGGTGCTGGTGTGCTATTTACCTGGGAAAATGATGGCAGCTGGATGCAATGTGGAAAAAATACAACTGGTGGAGGGTATGTGATGCTCTGGCCAATGTTCTGCTGGGAAACACATGTGACTCCTAGTTAACACCTCTAGTGCCACCCACAAACACACCACCAGCATGTCAGTGCCATTACTTTGCTGAGAATGGTCCACCACCCAAATAATCCCTGCTCTGTGAATTAGTGGGCAAGAGGGTGCTAACAAATTAATCAGAGGAACAGACAAACTACATTCTATAATGATATGCATTACAGAAGTACACCTGTATGGAGATCAGCTCTGTGTGTGCGTGTGCATGTGTGTGGACATTTAATAGTAATTATACTATGCTAATTTTACTGTGTTCATTTTAAATGCTGCTTAATATCCCCCACCATCGTACCAGCAGAAACTGTGTGTATGTATATGTACTCTTTAACAACACCTCTTCAGATATAGATCAACTCAAGAGAATCATGGAGGTGGTTGGCACTCCGACTCCTGACCTACTGAAGAAGATATCTTCAGAGCATGTGAGACCAACTGCCTACCTGTAGATGATGTATTGTGATTTCTGCATGGATGGATTTAAAACATTCTCATGTTTACTGATATATGGCAATTTACCAGAACCAGCTTATCAACCATGAAGTTAAGGCTAAAGGTTCATTTAACGTTCATAGGAAATTTTTATTGCTTATAATAATTTTTATGAACTCTTCAATCAAATCGCATGAATCACATGCACACTTCTTAAACCAGCAGAAACTCTTGATTGTGGATTATTAAAGCACATTTTCACATTATATATAGAGATTTATAATATTTTCTTATCCAGGCTCAAAAATATATCCAGTCCCTGCCCTACATGCCCCAGCAGGATCTGGGGAAGATATTCAGAGGAGCCAATCCGCTGGGTGAGACTTATTGTATGCATTACACATATGGTCATGTGCAAACACCTCAGGTCCAATTAAGTGAGTCTCTAACTTAAATACTGTATACAAATATGGTAACAAACTGCCAGACTGATTACATGCTTTCTATCGGCACATGCAGCAAAGCCAAGTTTCCGTAGTCTGTTGCAAAGCCTGCAGTTACAGTCACATAGTGCCTTGTGCAGCAATCCTTAACTTGAAATATTAAATATGGCTTATATGTTTTACATCACTGATCACCTCTCAGAGTTATATTTGGAGAGCATAGAGCACCTTTGGACTGAAAATCAGCCAATATTGATACATAGCCCATTAATAATCATGCAGTTTGCAAACAATTTTTTACAACTTGATTTATGAGAATGTCACTTGCCAAAATGTATTTTCCTGTGCCCTCTTTTTTGTTTATTTCTGTTAATTCATAAGACTTCTCTAATGTAGTTTTCTCACGCTGTCTTTCTCTCTTTCTTTCTCACACAGCGGTGGATCTGTTAAAGAGAATGCTGGTGTTGGACTGTGACAGGCGGATCTCTGCCAGTGAGGCTCTGTGCCACACGTATTTCTCCCAGTACCATGATCCTGATGATGAGCCTGAGGCACCACTGTATGACCAAACTCCAGAAAGCAAAGACCGCACCCTGGAAGAGTGGAAAGGTCAGAGAGAGACCCAGACACAGAATGTTGAATAAAGTTAAATTTATTTCCAGATAATAGTTTATATTAGGTGTATTTACATGCATGCTGGCGATATTGTACTTATCAGAATTTGAGTAGAGTATTTCTGTAGTCATGGAAACAGTATATATTCTGCACACTGAGCACTGAGATGGGCTCCAGAACCCCTGCGACCCAGGAGGATAATCAGTTGAATGAATATAAACAGCATTTCATGTACAGAATTAAGGCTGTTGTAGAAATCTAAGGAGCACTAAAAGCTATAGATGTAATTCAACTATACTTCCGTCAGTGTGTCAAAAATAAATATTTTATATTACATTTAAAACTACATGGGCTTCTCTGACGTGAGAGAAAAAAGTGTTCAGACACTTTTGTATTTGTTATTTAATATACTTTCAGTGCATATATACACTTAAATAAGGATATGTATATGTAATCTAATTGACAATGCATAATATAACTAAATATACTCTCTGAAAAGTTTCCCTTTATTTTTATTTTTAAACATACATTATCTCACAAAAGTGAGTACACCCCTCACATTTGAGTAAATATTTTATTATATCTTTTCAGGGGACAACACTGAAGCTATGACACTTTAATACAATATAAAGTAGTATATGTGTGGCTACCATTATTTTTCAGCACTACCTTAACTCTCTTGGGCATGGAGTTCACTAGAGCTTCACAGGTTACCACTGGATTCCTCTTCCACTCCTCCATGACGACATCACTGAACTGGTGGATGTTAAGAGACATTGTACTCCTCCGCCTGCCGTATGAGGATGACCCACAATAGGGCTCAATAGGGTTTAGGTCTGCAGAGAAACTTGGCCAGTCCAGCACCTTTACTGTCAGTTTCTTTAGCGAGGCAGGGGGTCGTCTTGGAGGTGTGTTTGGGGTCATTATCATGTGCAACCCAGTTTCCGAGGAGAGGGATCATGCTCTACTTCCGTATATCACAGTATATGTAGACACTCATGGTTCCCTCAATAAACTGTAGCTCCCCATAGCTAGCAGCACTAATGCAGCCCCAAACCATGACACTCCCACCACCGTGCTTGACTGTAGGCAAGACACACTTGTCTTTGTACTCCTCACCTGGTTGCCGCCACACACGCTTGATACCATCTGAACCAAATAAGTTCCAGTAATACAATGAATCTTGCATGGCTTTGGCTTTGCTCTTGAGCTGTGTTAAGGTAGTCAAAATAATTGAAGCAGCATTCCTAGACCTACATGTGTGTGAATTTTATTTGTTCGGTGCAAAAATTAATTGTCCTCTTTACAACCCCCCCCAACCCTCTTTCCACAGAGCTGGTGTTTGAGGAAGTGAACAGTTTCAAAGCGCCTGTCAGCAAAACAGACAGCCTCCAGGCAGAACAGTAAAAGACACACTATTCATCTCTGAGTCTACTATGTATGAAGGTGTCCGTTAGCAGACTCAATACTGAGGATCTAAAGACTTGATGAATGACTGTGCGCCAATCAGAAGAATAATGATGCATTCCCTAGGCATGATGCCTTTCTTGAGAGTGTGTGTGCGTGTGCGTGCGTGTGCGTGAATACATTTAAGTTTGTATCTGCTTGTTTTCCTGGATGCTGGACGGTAGCATGTGTCTAGTTTGGAGAACGCATCGTAGACACATTATATGCACAACCAGTTTAATAGTATTACAGGGAGCATGCTGTTGTGTATATTCATTGTATCTTTTTATTTTGAGGGGATAAAAGGAAGATGCAACAGGATACGGGTGTCAAAGCAAGCAGTTAGCTTGGAGCGTAAACCATGTTTTTGAAATAGAAATGACTGGGACGTACAGCAGGTAGACAAAATAATGGAAACACCAGATGAATATTAAATATACACTATAGAATATGTTTTGCTAAATGTTATACTAATAGCAGTGTGAAACAAAACCATAAACAAATTATGACGAAGCATTAATGACCAGAATGCCTTGCAGGTCTTGTTATCATATTTTAAAGAAGAAATCAAACAATTTTTCAAGATTTATGCATGATGTAATCGCTAAAATGTAAACAGTCATTCAGAGTGTTCTGAGGTGAAAGGGTTAATTGTGGAGAAACTTACTGACTAATTTTCTGTACTGTGGTGGTGATAGGAAGTAATACCTATACAAAGCTGTTTATTTACTGTCCGAAATGACCAGTGATTGTACAGTTTTTTTAATTATTTGTTTATGTAATATTGACAAAATTTATTTTACAGCACCCTACCATAGTTATATTGTAAAAATTCATTCTAGCTCAAAAGATGATCTCAAAACTGTCATCAAACAATGAAATAATTTAAAATTTCATTGTTTATTTTTTTTTAATTACACTCATCAGCTGTTGGTTACTGTCTTCACCATTGTGAGCAACTTGGTCTTTGAGTTTCTGTAGAACAGCACACTTTTACATCAAACCACTCTTAATCCCAAAAGATTGTCTTAACTGGTAGATGCAGTGTTCAGTGTAATGCATGCTCTACCATTTAACAATCATCTTGGTGCTAAGATGCTTTTGGGGAAACAGCCATGAATAATTGCATAATGGAGAAATTTTGAAAGGTCAGTGGTATTCCTCTTTAAAGTGGCTTCAGGAGGAAGTAGTAGTGGCTGAGTTTGGAACTCACTAACAGACTGACAGACTGACGTGGTTTCTATAGAAAAAGACACTGGAATGTAATTTAGACCTGTTTGACTGTCTCAGCCAAAACTGTGCAGCATTAGCTTAACAAAGCTGATGTTCCTGAAGGTGAAACTACTCATTACAATGCATAACATTACCACTGTTTGGTAACTTAAGACAGAACATGATGTAATATTACTGTCTTCCATCAAAGGACACAAGTAATATGACAAGATGTGCCTTTTACTTCTTCCCTAACCCATTTTGCCTGCTCTGTACAGATTCTTTCGTCTTTTTCTTGAGAAATGGGTAGATTTCTCAATTGAAACTCGTGTTATTACGTTTTCCTCAAGGTTTGAAGTATTATCGAAATGAGTGATATATCAGCACTGTCGCACAAAAACCTTCTAATGCACATCATATTTCTTGCCTAAGAACCTGCAGTTAACATTAGCATTTATGAACAGACCAAAATAAATAGTCTAAAATAACTTTTAATTAAATATTTTAACATTAGCTTCTATTATAATTAGAAAATGTTTTCCTTCTCCAGGTAAGCTGGGGATACTAGGTTTTGTTCCGACAGTGACAATATATTACTTTGTGTTTCCATTATTTTGTCAACCTCCTTCATTTTACATTTTAATTTATAGAGTTATATATCTAAATATAGTACATACAGCATGTCTAAATATAAAAGATATAGTATCTCAGTATTCAAAACAATCCATATTTTATTCATTGTATCTTTTAGGTGCATAATGGAAATCTTACATACCTCAGACACTTAAACGTGAATGATTTGACGTTGGAACTGACTTTGTTTACATGTTGAATGTTGTTTAAAATGTTCTTCCACTGATTGACTTAATGAACCGGAGTTGATGGGCATGATGCGAGTGCCCGTGTTCAGTATGGAATACCACTGTTTTCTTGTTAATGCTTTAAATGCCATTTGGCTAGAACAGGATGCGTAAATATTCATAGGCGGTTTAAACTGCAACTACAAATCAGTCTATAAGGCTTACTAATAACTAAAAACCAATCAGCCAATCAGCTGCATCCGATTAGGATAAAAACAAAAGATTTGCTACCTTATTACTTTTTTTAAATGATCGTAGAGCAGATGTTTGAAGAAGGAATTTTACAGTCCAGCTTCTTTTTAAATATTGTACTTGTTGGTCCGGTGTTTATATTCTCTACTGAATGAAGAATGTTTTACCTTTGAAGGTGTCTGAGCTACACTAAATGTCTTTGATGTTTGTGAAGTATGTTTTATATTTCATGGCTGAATTGATTGTTTTTCACTGGATTTTGGATCTGTTGGTTTCTGTAGTGCTGTTTGTATTTTTATTGTTCATTATGTTCTTCACACTTTGACTAGATTTGTGCTCTGCGACTGTGGATTAAATAAGATCATGAGCTATATCTGCTACAAAGAATCACATTTTATTAGGCTTTTGCCTTTAACTCCGCTTAATGAATGAACGAATGGGTAAATAAAGTAAATAAGTAGGGAAGTAGGTGTAGGATCTTTGAATGAATGTCTCTTCAGATGAAATCCAGACATTATGCTGGACATTTCTTTTTTTTATATTGCATTTTTTTCCCTCACTCTTGGTTTCTTCATGTACTACATTGCCGAATGCAACAGTAAAAGAATGTTGGGCTTTTGTTTCAGTTTGTTTATTTTGTTTTCTGATGCTGTCTTGGTCAGACTAGTGTGATCTGGATTTACCAAATGCATTCGAGTAGAAAATGCAAGCTTGTGTCATTTCTCTCCTCTAGATCTCTCTGCATGCCTTTAAACCAATTGTCCCTCAGGCGCTCCTTTATAACAAGAGGAATTGCTCGTCTTTGTTACTGCTCCGGCCAGCCCCATTCACTTGTGCCCTATCCCACCCTCCCCCTCAGAAAAGTCAAGAGTTCTCTAGTGGCAGAAAAATGAGTGAGTTAAGAATCGTCAGCTAAAATAAATCAAGAAAAAGGTGGTCTATTTAGACCCCAACTTGAGTAGATGTTTGAACTTGCAGCAAATGATAATTAAATGAAGTGGTTTTTAAATAAGTTTTTAAAGTTTATGACCAGTTCTGGGAATAGCAACAACATACACTCTTAAAATGTAGGTTTCTTAATGTATTGTGTCAAAAAGCACTCAGAGAGAAACACACTTTATAACTTCATTGTGAGTGGGTGGGGCTAAACGGACACTGGCTGTATAGATAAATATGTGTGAGTGAGCCCTGGTATCAAGAAAACAAGGACACCAAAGACAGACTGTTTCGTGTCTATATGAATCAGTGAACTGGGGAGTGAATGTTTTGAATTGAAACTTTAACAATGTAACTTTTTTATAAACTCCTTTATTTTTAAAGAAGTGTTCAACTTTACATGATATGGGTAACACTGGGTACTTCTTTGAGTAATAACAATAATAATAATCTGTTCATAGAGCACTTTAGATACAGATGACTTAGATGAGTATGTTACAGACAGCTGATAAAGTTTAACAGTAATAGATTAAATCAAATTTAACAGATAAATTAGGGTTTAAATACAAAAAGAGAAAAGTTTACTAAAACACCAAGTTAAAGAAATACATTTGCAGATGTTTTTAAGTGCACACTGAGATTGACTGTCTAATTAAAGCTGAAAATTAGTTTCACAGTTTAGAAACGTAATAACTGAAAGTCCATGTTTTCTGTGTTTTATGGAAGGCGTGCAGTCGGCCAGTATCTGCAGATCTAAGTTCACAAGTTAGAACATTAACTGAGAGACATTTAAACATTATAGACCAGTAGCAAAACTGTTTTAATCCAATCCCAAAGATATTGGTGCAGTTCACAGAAGTGTATGGGCTCTGTTTTTTATTTGTTAGGGTCTGCGCTGCTGTGTAGGAGTTGTATAGAAGCCACAGATTTCTATTTTACTTGGTTAACCCAATAAACGGATCATCACAGTGATCAGCTCTGCCTCTAGGACATGCTGTAACATCTTCTCTAGAAGTGTTTTGAGAGGGATGTGCAGGCATGTCTTACTGGGAGACACGTGAAGCTCTGAGGAAGTGAAACGCCCCCAATGCCCCGGCAAGTCAGCAGTGTAGCAGTGTTTGGGTGTCTGGAGTGGAGAGTGCGGAGAACAACAAAAACGCACCGCACTAAAGCGCAAAGCAGACTTTATCTCCTCAGCCAGAATGTCGCTCCGCATCCGCGCAGGATTTTACCGGCAGGAGGTTAATAAGACAGTGTGGGATGTTCCGGAGAGATACCGAGATCTGGTCCAAGTGGGCACAGGAGCGTACGGAACAGTCTGGTGAGTGAACTGCCACGTTCCGTGTAATAACGTCGGGGTAAACCTGCCTTTCCGCGCGTGCACGTCACTGAACGTTTAGTGTTTTTTACAGAAGCTGCTGATTATTGTGTTTTCTGAAGAGGTATCAGCTCTGCAGGATCGAGCACTCAGCTTCTCTCAGCGAAATTACGCAAAGAGCGTCTGACTGACTGAGCTCTCGCGCTAAAGCCGCCGCTGAGAGAGTTACTTCAAGTTGTTTTGGGTTTAGACCGGTTTGAATTTCAGTTCCTCCTCGAAGTGTTATGTGCAGGTTTGTCTTCATTTGCAGTCCATTGTGCCATGTAACAAAGAGCCCCCCGTCGGTGACATTGTGTGTGTTTAACAAGTAGAAGCAGTCGAATGAAATGAACACCCGTTTCTCAGAGCTCATCATCTCAGCTCGCGAGAAGCTCTTCTCCTGCTCAACTTTTTCTTTTCCTAATTATTCACTTGAGGTTTGATGCATACTCTCTGTTAGTGGTCACTCGGACTGTCTGAATGAAGTCATTAATCTCCCATTTAAAGGACCCAACAGGCCAATGCGCATCTGAATGGCCGTGGTAGTTCGGGGAGGGGGTCTCCCCTGGAGTGGCCTCTTTCTCTTTAAACCAGTGGCTATCTAAGAGTTAGTCTTTCTTTCCGCTGCTTTATTAGAGATGTGAGCGCTGTATACGGGCATTCACTAGACACCCCACCCTGTTAAATAAAGGGTCCTACATGATTTTTACCTTGTATGTATGGATCTTTACATCATGGTTCTTTACATCATGTGGAGAATCTATTAACTTTTTAAAAAGGTTAACTAGGGGTCAGTGTTCACAGGGCTGTATGATGTCTATACAAGCTTTTCATGACACCTAACATAAACATTTATGTAGACCTATTCCAAAAAGCATCAGTGGTTATGTAGGCTGGTTTTAAGTAGTTTCACTTTAGTAAGTGAATTATAACAATTGACACTTATCAAGTCCAAATCAATGTATATAGGTTTAAGTCAGACATCATTTAGACATTGTGTAGCCTTATGAACACTGGCCTTCAGTTAAATATTATCATTCTTCCATCCATTAAAAGGGCTAAGGTGCTATTCAGCATCTTTATTTTAGAAGCTTATAGATCTGGGTGGGTGTGTCACATGCTTTTATATTGCTATATAACTTAAAAGTAATTTAGTTAATGCTAATATGTGACTACTTTTTTGAAGAAGTAAATTTATCTCATTGTATTGTTGGCCTCTCTTCGTTTATCCTTTTCACAGTTCTGCCATTGACCGGAAGACGAGTTTGCGGGTGGCAATCAAGAAACTCCATCGACCATTCCAGTCCAGACTCTTTGCCAAGCGAGCTTATCGAGAGCTGAGACTTCTCAAACACATGAAGCACGAGAATGTAAGTTGAGTTTAAATACTTTTGCTTTATTTCACTCAGTGAAGAATCTTACACCATAACCTT